>CM017440.1:23541117-24068574 GCA_007726485.1 Eragrostis curvula | reverse complement strand
ATCTTTCCTACCAATCTATTTCGAACGGGAGACGCCTAACTAGGTTACGCGTTACCTACAAACAGAAATGGAAAAAGGGCGGGGGGATCTTTTATGTCTCACCTTGCTGTCCCGCAAAGTGACGAGTGGAAGACGGTGGAAAAGCCTCTCCTATCCTGCAAGAACGAAATATAAAGCCTGTTGGCGTCTCTTACGGTCACGCGGGAAACACGCGACCGCGGGGAGACGCCGGGGGTTATGGAATTGTTCACTTGCACTATTTAACCAAATAATCCACAACTAGTAACAAGTACTAGATATGAATTATAAGGTTTGTCATGTTAAATAGAATATCCGCAAGCGGACGGATAACCCGTTGTAGCATTTCACCCGAGAGTATTCCAGGGTATCGTATTTATATTTTCCCAAAGGAAGACATGGTTGACAAGAGTACTTATGTTCATGGTGTTACAAACGATAAGTGATATAACCACATTCCAATGCAGGGGTAAGGTTTAATAATAATAAGGATAGTGTGACACACACGAAGGCATTCCACTCTCTCTAATAAAAGGCGAGAGACAATCCTAAGCAATGCTAAGTTAGACTAGCGAGCTACTACTCCAAAGGTACAACATTCATATAGCGTGCACAACCTCTACCTATCATCTAGCGTCATGCAAGCACAAGCAAGCGTCTAATGCCTAGGCAACATCGGGAGATCCGGCATACGCAAGGTCTGCCTCGCGACTCCGGCCTATTTACGTACTCCTATGCCGTGCCCGAACGTGGAGGGTTCCTTTGGATGGACAGGGCTGTCACTTCCTGCCACCTACCTCTACAAACCGTGGGACACGCACATACCCAAGGGTGGATAGACTACCCCGGCACCATGCCGGCGTTACTAACCACGACTCTAGATCCCTCGAGGCACCCCCAACCCTTCGGATCGACGGGGTGATAAATCTAGAGCACCTTTGCAGGACAATGAGCCCGATGCCAAAACATGAGAACATCTGGCCTAACTAGCATAAACTAGATAAAAGGGATCAAAGCTAGCACTAAGTCATGCATAAGCGTTCATCGCTCAAGAACGAGCGACGAACGATGAACGATTAAGCAAGTTCAAGAATAATCGATGATCGAGTATGAACGAATGAAGAACGAACGATGAACGAGCATGAACGAACAATGAACGATCATACAAGACCATGATAGAACTAGCAAGCTCATAACAACTATATGAATACTTGTATTCCATAGATTAAATAACAAGTCTTACAAAGAGAGAGAAAGGATACAAGAGTGCTACCCAATTCTCCACAAGACTTTGGGAGCAATAGGGCAGCCCACTACTCAGCCTAGCACTACCTAGAATTGCCTCTAGCTCTAGTGTGAGGAGGAGGGAATGATCCTTGTGTATTGTGTGTCTTGGAAGGAGGGGGGGTACCCCTCCTTATATAGTCCTTGAAGGTCGGCAACTTTGAGGCGGTTCCCGAGGTCGGTGGCATTTAATGCAGGGGAAACCGACCTCCAGAGGTCGGTTACAATCCGCCATAGAAAGATGGGCCCAGGGGGCCACCTTGCCAGGTCAGCCGACCTGGCCAGGGGGGGTCGGCCGACCTGTGCCTGGCCCCTCCTGGGCTGGGCTTTGGCAGGTGGCTCCCCCTCTGGGTCCACTTCTCTGGTCCAGGTGCATTTGGCCTTAGTTGTGTTTGGACTTTGACGAGTTTTGGCCTTTTGTCTTGGAATTGTATTCCCGCGGCGAACGTTGTTTTGTAGAAGTGTTGATTCGTCGCCTTGGGGCATGATTTCACCTGGATTTCTCCCTTATTCCACCTGCACACTAAAATCTAGAGGTACATGTGGAACTAGGTTATTCTTAAATAAAGTGCGTGTAAAGAATGTCCAATCCTTCTTGTTTATTGAGCTAGTTGACGATCAAAATTGGTCCGTAACGACCGTCAACAACTCCCCCAAGCTTACCCCTTGCTCGTCCCGAGCAAGAAGTAGGACTTTAGGTTGTTGATCAGGAGTTGCTACAATGCCTACTTCTCAAAGGTAACAAGTGTATAACAAAGATACTCATCCTTGAGTTGAATAAGTTGGCCAAGGTAACTCACCCTTCCCTTAGTCCTTATGGGGCTTTTGCTTTATACTTCACCTTGGGCGGTTGAGAGAGAGAACGGTGTACGAGCATTTGTTTTCTCATTCCTTGTCTTGCTTTTATTCTCCGGAGGTTTTCAAAAAGATTAAAAATAAAACCAAGTTTCTCAAGTGATACTCTCGAGTCGCTCAAGTGGTGTTTTTATCCCTTACCAAGGCATGTGTGTTGCCTCATCCTACATCTAATAGGCTTTTTGTGGAGCTCAAGGTAGGATATGAAGAGAGGCATACTTGCATTCATATTTTGCACAACCAAAAGAGTGGATCCACGGAGATAGCAAGCCATACAATCAAAGATCAAGATGTGCAAGTGTGGATGGTGGTGGTGTATGCGACTACTCCTCTTTTTGTTCACCTCTCTTTATTTTATATTTTGGGGTATGGCTATCTTTTCTTCTTTCTTTTTCCATGCTCAAAATGAGAGCAGATAAATTTTCTTTTTCTTTTCATGCTCATCTTCTGTGAGCTTTATTTTCTTTCTTTCTTTTGCATAGCCATGCCTAATTTTGATATTTTAAGAGAGGTGATAAATTGTGAGGAGTGTCTTTATTTTGGTGGATGGTATGACATGTTGCTAACTTCCGGTGTAGAAGTTTAGCATATGAGGTGGAATGTGTACGTGATCTTGATCATGAGAGTATGGAGAGCATCTCACTAGGGTCACACAATTTTGACAAAGCTTAATGAAATGACAAGCAGCATATGCAAGGTTTTTCATTAAGTACTACATATGGCTTTGGTAGGAATTTATCATCACTGAGGAACTTTATAAATTTTTTTTTTTTGATTTTCGAAAACAAAAAGCTCCGGAGTTTTCAAGCTTAACTTGGAACAAGATTGCATCAGCTCTTTTTACCATATCATCTCTCACAACAACTTAGGTTCAGTGCAAGCGTATGCTACCCACAAGTTTCAGGTTCTAAGCAAGTATTTTTCAGCCAACAAACTCAAAACTTGGAGAGTACTAAGTTATAAACTAGGCACAAGAGAGAAATACGGCAGAGCAACTATTCATCATCTCAACATAGAAGGGAAAGAAACATTTTTTACAGCACATAAAAAGAAACTATACTAATTATTTTTGTTCTTTTTAGTTTTGTTATTTTTATTTTGTTTTTCATATGAGAAGCAAGAACAAGCAAAAACGAAAGGAAAAGGATACAAGTTGCGATACATGATACCTTAGCGGGGGGCATGGTGTCTCCCCCCCAAGCTTGTTCTTGCTCATGGGTTTGGTGGATTGAACCCCATGTGGCGAAAGTAAGCCGAAAGATCGGCTTGTCCCCGCTCCGTCATGTTGGTGAGGTTGGTGAGTTGGGTGTCGGTGCGTTCTTGCCACTGATGGGTTTGTAGGATGTGTTGATTCAGCGTGTATTGAGTGTCTTCCGCTGTGGTCTCGAGCCTTCCCATCTGCTCGGAGAGGTTGTTCATTGCTTGCTCAAGGTGGAAACCTTGAGTCGCCCCAGAGTCGGAGGAGTGTTCCTCCCATTGTTGTTGCGGAGTGAACATCCTTGGGTCATGCCCCGAGGTTTGCCACGCCGAGCCCCCGGCCATGTGCGGTGGCGGGGCTGAGTATACACCAGGAAAATACCCGGTGTGACCATACCCCGGGCCGCCATGAGCCATGGGCTGCGGTGTGGGTGCCTTGGAACTTGATGGCTGCTCCGACCTGCGCGTCCTCCTGCGAGAAGAAATACTCCTGCGCGCACTCTCCATTTCTTGGAGCTCAATGGTTAGATTTTTGCAAGTATACAAGCGAAGATCCGGGTTAGGTAACCGGAACTCATTTGTATACCCGACAAAATAAAATATGAGGGAATCATTTGGACCATGTTTAAGTGTATGACCGCGAATAAGATAATCTTTGTTTATGAGCATGCGAGGAGTATCAATATATTCAACATTAGCATCATGCAAAGCACCTACTCCTGCAGCGATACGTGTAATCAACGAAGTGCACTCGATAGGTCCTATCATCCCAAAATTATCTAGCCATTGGTGAATCATGTATTGCACAGGAGAAATCTTAATTTTCTCAACCATAGCATAAAGAATTTTCATTTCATCCTCGCGCACAACTCTAATATCACTCCTAGGAAAAAGAGTGATGCCAATCCACATGTGCAAAAAGCGCAAAGTAGGGTGATGGATGTGATTAGTTCTAGGCTGCACACAAGTTGAAAAACCCGTAATCCTTTCCCAAAATGCAAGCTTTGAAAAATCAGGAAGGGCATTATCAATATCAACATTGCAGCGAGTATTAAAGCCGAGTATCATGCTAAGGTCCTTCCATTTCAAACGGTACTCTTCCCGGAAAAACCGAAAAGTAATACCTTCATCTACTACTCGTAGGGTGCATAAAAACTGAAGTGTAAGCAAGCGGGAACCCGGCTCATGTACACTAGCAAAATCTTTCCACCCTATAGCTTTGAATACTCGAGAAAATTCAGCATCCATACCTGTTTGTTGCAGCAGCTCCGTGTCAAATGCTCACGTAGGAGCAAAGATACGGTTTTGAAGAAGTGCGTAGGCATTCGTCTCTTGCTCGCCCACCAAGTCGAGGTCGGTGTCGGCGAGGAGATGATGCTTGTTGTTGCCCTCTTCTTCGGCTGCATGTGGTGGACTTGGCGGTGGTTCGACCACGGGGCGCGCGCGCGTGCTTCGGCGTGAAGAGCTTGGACTTGAGCTTGAGCTTAGGGACTTTTTCAGCGATCTGTACAGCCGCTTCGCTCCCGACATGGCTGCAGCGAGGAGAGCAAGAACACAAGAACAAAAACTCCGAACGGGTTATGTTAGGGAAAAATGAATCGGCGAAACCGTCGGTTGTTCATGTGAGCAAGAAAATCGCAACTCAAAAAAAAACAAACAAAAACAAATCAAAGCACAAACTGAAAGAACAGAGGGAGAGGAGTTTTTTATGCAGAATTTTGAGGCAAGCACAAAGTGAGAGCAAAGGAGAACCTTGTGAGCAAGAGAGTGAAGTGAATGAGGAATGAAACGAGTGTGTGTGAGGGGGAGAGAGCCTGTGGCCGGCCACTCCAACTTATAGCACGAAATGTAGCCGTTTTTGAACGTTGGAGGGGGAATATGACCGTTGGGGAAAAGATGGGGGGCAGCAGTGGCTGCCACAGGTCGGCCGACCTGCAAAATGGG
This sequence comes from Eragrostis curvula, assembly GCA_007726485.1. Taxonomy (NCBI): domain Eukaryota; kingdom Viridiplantae; phylum Streptophyta; class Magnoliopsida; order Poales; family Poaceae; genus Eragrostis; species Eragrostis curvula. The sequence goes on along the minus strand of CM017440.1, from coordinate 24,063,276 downwards.
GGTCGGCCGACCCCCTGTGGGGCCCACTTGCTCCCCCTCTTGGCCCATAGCCTCCAACGGTCATATGGTTTATGACCTTGGCTGCTATGTCCAGTAAATCCTCGGAAATATTGCTCAGAAAGGTTTCCAAATAAAATCATGCCTCGAAATTCAAACGGTTTTCGGAAAAATTGAAACTAGAAGAGAGAAAGTGTCGGAAAAATCCCAACATGTGAAAAATTTATTGTAGTGGTACAGAGGTACTCCAAAACCTTGCACAAAAGAGTGAAAAAGTTTTGAAGAACCAAATATTTTTTGGAGATTAATTAATTTTTTTTGTATGCATGGCGAGATGAAAATTCAAATATGCTGGCAGAAAAATTCAAACGATTGAAATAAGAATTTCTTGTGGTAAAATAAAATATGCAGGGTGATTTTAAAGTTTTTAAATGCAAGTGGTGGGTTTGAAAAGGAAAAATCAAAAAGGAACCAAAAGAAATGATAATGCCGATTATCCTGTCGGCCAGGGCTTCGCCGTTTTAAGTCCGGCGAGCAAGGACTTCTCCATGCGTTTCAATCTTGAGGTGCCGGCCCCGTCCTTGGAGAAGAGGATGAAGATGGCTGCACCTTCTTTACTTGCCACATTTGTTTGATCTTGGGTTGTGTTGGTGGCTTCTCAATTTGAGGGGTTGATTTCTTGACCCATAACCCCGGCCTTGTTGTTGCGGGCTTCTTGGGTTGGTACCATGACGGGTTCTCACGTTTGTCAATTTGCTTCCAAAGAGCAATGAGACTATCCGTCTTTCTCGGGGTCACTTCAACTTCTTTGATGTTTGAGGGGTTTGGCCCATACTTGATCTTGATCATCGAGCATTGTTTTTTTCGGGGTTGAAACTCGAATTTCTCCTCCTTCCCATTGATGTAGAGGCGGATTTCTCCAATTCCAACATCAATTTGGGCCTTTGTGGTGCTAAGGAAGGGACGTCCCAAGATGAGGGGCGTTTCCTTGTCAATATCCATGTCCAGCACCACAAAGTTCACCGGGATGGTGTGGCCTCTTATGGATACCGGCACATCTTCCGCAATCCTCATTGGAAAGCGAAAGGATGAGTCGGCCAATTGTAGCCGCATCGCTGTTGGCGTGAGGAACTTGTACTTTAATTGCTCGAAGATTGCCTTGGGCATAATGCTCACGCTGGCCCCAAGGTCGCACAGTGCGTAGTTGAAGTGGAATCTCTTGATTGCACAAGGGATTACTGGAAAGCCTGGATCAGCTTTTATTGTAGAAGGTTCTTCTCTTATTTGCCTGTTCTCCTCTGCATGGTTAGTCTTACGAGAGAACATTTCCCCTCTCGTAGTGATAACGTTAACCTTTTCAATGAGAGATTCTGGTTGCCCAGGAATCTGCTCGGAATTAGCAGAAGGAACGAGAGCAGCAAGCTGAGCTATTTGAGTTTCTATCATTTTGTTAAAACTCAGCTGATTTTTGAAAGCGGAAGAAAAACCTTCTAGCTGTGAATTTATATTTTCTAAAACTTTATCGTTGGCAGCATGCTTTTTGTTGATTGATTCATTAATCTTAGCTTGGCCAAGAACCAAATCTTTCAAAGAGGGCTGATTATTGTAAAAACCAGGAAAATTGTTACCTCTATTTTGATTTTGATTATATCCTTGACCTCCGTTTGGACGATACCCGTTGTTGTTGTTCATGTAGAACGCATCTTCTTGGGTGTGGGGGCAATTCTTCCCCATATGGCCCGTATCCCCGCATTCCTCACACGTCATGTGTGAGTCCAATGCACGAACACTACCACTTGAAGTGTGTTCATCCAAACGCTTCATGAGAAGGTCAAGTTTGGCGGACAACAAGTCCACTTCCTTGACAGGGTGGATGCCTTTTGAGCGTGATTGGAGTCGATCATCGCTCCACCCTTGATTTGAGACCATCTTCTCTATAAGATCTTTTGCTTGAGTAACGGTTTTGGAGAAGAAGGCTCCTCCAGCAGCGGCATCCATATGTCCACGGGCTGTTGGTGTTAACCCATTGTAAAAGTGTTGAAGAATGAGCCATTCTTCCATCCCATGGTGTGGGCAGGCTGATGTGTATTCTTGGAGCCTTTCCCATGCCTCGGGTATGGATTCATTTGTTGCTTGCTGGAAGCTTGCAATTCTTCCACGAAGAGCATTGGTTTTGCCCATCGGGAAGAACTTAGCGAGGAACGCTGTAGAACATTTGTCCCAAGTGTCAATATTGGCGCGGTTTGCATAGAACCATCGTTTCGCTTTCCCAAGGAGGGAGAGCGGAAACAAACGGAGCTTGATGGCATCTTGATTGCCTTCTCCCGTGCCTGACGTGTTGCATATCTCTAGGAATTGTTGGAGATGAGAGTTGGCGTCCTCGGAAGCCTTCCCACAAAAGGGTATGGCTTGCACCATCGTGATGAGGCTGGACCTTATGTTAAGTCCGGCGTCACCAACGTCGACGTTGGGTCCAATGGGCACATTGGCGACGGTGGGCGCGGAGTATTCACGAAGGGTCTTTTCAGCCATGACGTTTGACGTAGATGGTGCGGAAGATGCGGGTTCGCTTGTCGAGAGTACTTGAGGGGAGACGACGACGCGGCGTCGAGTCTTCCTCACAAGTGACTCGGGATTATCAACGAAGTTTTTCGGCAAGTCGAATCCACGCATACACTATCCTGTTTTCACATCAAAGAGAAAACAGATCAAGGTTGGCCTGCATGGGCAATGGTTAAACCACATCAAGTGTAATCATGAACAATCATTGTATTCTTGTTAACCAATGTCTTCCCCGGCAACGGCGCCAGAAATGCTTGTTGGCGTCTCTTACGGTCACGCGGGAAACACGCGACCGCGGGGAGACGCCGGGGGTTATGGAATTGTTCACTTGCACTATTTAACCAAATAATCCACAACTAGTAACAAGTACTAGATATGAATTATAAGGTTTGTCATGTTAAATAGAATATCCGCAAGCGGACGGATAACCCGTTGTAGCATTTCACCCGAGAGTATTCCAGGGTATCGTATTTATATTTTCCCAAAGGAAGACATGGTTGACAAGAGTACTTATGTTCATGGTGTTACAAACGATAAGTGATATAACCACATTCCAATGCAGGGGTAAGGTTTAATAATAATAAGGATAGTGTGACACACACGAAGGCATTCCACTCTCTCTAATAAAAGGCGAGAGACAATCCTAAGCAATGCTAAGTTAGACTAGCGAGCTACTACTCCAAAGGTACAACATTCATATAGCGTGCACAACCTCTACCTATCATCTAGCGTCATGCAAGCACAAGCAAGCGTCTAATGCCTAGGCAACATCGGGAGATCCGGCATACGCAAGGTCTGCCTCGCGACTCCGGCCTATTTACGTACTCCTATGCCGTGCCCGAACGTGGAGGGTTCCTTTGGATGGACAGGGCTGTCACTTCCTGCCACCTACCTCTACAAACCGTGGGACACGCACATACCCAAGGGTGGATAGACTACCCCGGCACCATGCCGGCGTTACTAACCACGACTCTAGATCCCTCGAGGCACCCCCAACCCTTCGGATCGACGGGGTGATAAATCTAGAGCACCTTTGCAGGACAATGAGCCCGATGCCTAAACATGAGAACATCTGGCCTAACTAGCATAAACTAGATAAAAGGGATCAAAGCTAGCACTAAGTCATGCATAAGCGTTCGTCGCTCAAGAACGAGCGACGAACGATGAACGATTAAACAAGTTCAAGAATAATCGATGATCGAGTATGAACGAATGAAGAACGAACGATGAACGAGCATGAACGAACAATGAACGATCATACAAGACCATGATAGAACTAGCAAGCTCATAACAACTATATGAATACTTGTATTCCATAGATTAAATAACAAGTCTTACAAAGAGAGAGAAAGGATACAAGAGTGCTACCCAATTCTCCACAAGACTTTGGGAGCAATAGGGCAGCCCACTACTCAGCCTAGCACTACCTAGAATTGCCTCTAGCTCTAGTGTGAGGAGGAGGGAATGACCTTGTGTATTGTGTGTCTTGGAAGGAGGGGGGGTACCCCTCCTTATATAGTCCTTGAAGGTCGGCAACTTTGAGGCGGTTCCCGAGGTCGGTGGCATTTAATGCAGGGGAAACCGACCTCCAAAGGTCGGTTACAAACCGCCATAGAAAGATGGGCCCAGGGGGCCACCTTGCCAGGTCGGCCGACCTGGCCAGGGGGGGTCGGCCGACCTGTGCCTGGCCCCTCCTGGGCTGGGCTTTGGCAGGTGGCTCCCCCTCTGAGTCCACTTCTCTGGTCCAGGTGCATTTGGTCTTAGTTGTGTTTGGACTTTGACGAGTTTTGGCCTTTTGTCTTGGAATTGTATTCCCGCGGCGAACGTTGTTTTGTAGAAGTGTTGATTCGTCACCTTGGGGCATGATTTCACCTGGATTTCTCCCTTATTCCACCTGCACACTAAAATCTAGAGGTACATGTGGAACTAGGTTATTCTTAAATAAAGTGCGTGTAAAGAATGTCCAATCCTTCTTGTTTATTGAGCTAGTTGACGATCGAAATTGGTCCGTAACGACCGTCAACAAAGCCGTCAATTCAAATTTCGACAGCACCTCCCCAACACGGTGAGGTTCCCAAAACCTGAAAGAAAATAACGGCGCGATGGCCGGCAACCACAACTCATTTGCATACAAGCATACATAGCATTTAGCGATGACATACAACCAATCATTTTTGAACTTCTCATTTAGCGAGGACAAGGCCTTTTGTCCAGAATCAATAGGTAGAGCAAAGAGATCTATCGCGATGAACACGACACATGCGGCTCATCTTATCTGTTCTGCAACATAGTACCAATTCCTAATTGCGCATGGATCCCCCTGTCGGCCACAAAAATTATTGACGCTGCTGCTAAATATCAGTACTAGTATTGCCGATCAGAGCTTGCACGTTGTACAATAATTCTGTGCGTCGCGATCAGAGCAAGCAATTTTGAATGTTCGAAGTTGGACTGAAAAAAAAAAGAACCGTGACTCACCTCGGGTGGCCTGCCGAGCTTGGAGAAGAAGGGCAGGGGCGGGGAAGCGGCGTCGATGGGCGGGGCCCCGGGGTTGGGGGTGGGGCCGGGCGTCGGGGATCCCCGCTGGCGCTGAGGAGGGACACCGGGGCCGGAGCGCACGGGCTCGTCGGGGCGCGGACGTCGAGGAGGGCGGCGGAGGGGGAGGCACCGTGGAGACGGCGACGGGCCCCGGCTTCAGGGGCGGCGGCGGCGCCTGCGGCGTCGTGCCGGGGAGGGGGAGCGGGAGGCGCGGCGCGGAGGGCGGCGCGGTGGCGGTGGGCCGGCGTCGGGGTGACCCGGCCGGGCAGGGCGCGGGGTGGATTGGTGGTGGAGGACGGCATCGCCGGGGCCGGGCCAGGGCGGGGTCGCCGGCGTCGAGGGCGGCCGGGCCGGGCCGGGCGTGGGGTCGAGGTGGGGAAGGGCGGCGCGGGGAGGAGGGTGGCGCGGGGAGGAGGGGTGGTGGTGGAGGAGGGCGGCGCGGCGCGGCGCGACATGGCGGGTGGTGGAGGGCGCGCGGCGCGGGGAGGAGGGCGGCGCGGCGCGAGGACGGCGGCTCGGGGAGGAGGGTGGCGCGGGGAGGAGGGGTGGTGGTGGAGGAGGGCGGCGCGGCGCGGCGCGAGGTGGCGGGTGGTGGAGGGCGCGCGGCGCGGTGAGGAGGGCGGCGCGGCGCGAGGTGGCGGCTGGTGGAGGAGGGCGGCGCGGTTGGTGGAGGAAGAAGATAAGGGAGAAGGAGAAAGGAAAAACCGGGCCGCGCCTAAGTCTTATGAAATCAAGTTTGCCGAGTGCTAGATCTGAAAGCACTCGGCAAACAACAGGCACTCGGCAAAATTTTGTTTGCCGAGAGCTGTGGGTCCGGCTCTCGGCAAACATTTTCCATCTGAAGTTAAAAAAAATATAGAAATTCCACACAAATTCAAAAAATAGCCAAATTTTGGCAGGATACATTTCATATCATCTGTTATCTATATAAAAAATATTTAAGGTCAAACCATATTGTGACCGTCGTTTTGGTTCGAAATCTATACAATCACTTCATAAGTTTATGGATCTTCTTCGAGGATGCTTCGGTATGTAAACAATGTACGTGATAACTTTTGCGAAACTTTTTTTACAATTTATCATAACCTCCACGTATGATTTCATGATACCAGGATAATTCTCGTAATTTTTAGACTTTGTTTGAGTTTTATAAAAATAAAATACTATTTGACCCCATGGTTCAACTTCATATATTATGTAAAAGATGCCCGATTTTTCTGTTGATTTCATGGTTACGGCCTCACATTTGACTCAAGAACATGAATATCATTTTTTCAGTAACTACGTTTCAATATTTGAATCACTTGTAGTTCAAATTTGAATTATCTTCAATAAATACTTTAAATGAAATAATTTACTTAAATATAACAAATGAATAGAGAAAAATACAAAATTTGGACATGAAATAACATGCATACATATATTGATGTCCAAAAAAAGAGAGACCAAAACCGGTTTAAAAAAAATTATTTTGCCGAGTGCTCCTGACAAGCACTCGGCAAACTTATGAGTTTGCCGAGTGCCAGGTAGGGGCACTCGGCAAACTCTTAAGTTTGCCGAGTGCCTGACGCATGGCACTCGGCAAACGTTGACGGCGCCGGCCTTGCCGAGGGCCCTGTAGCTGCCGAGTGTTTTTCTTTGTTTGCCGAGTGCCATGTCAACGGGCACTCGGCAAACGTGAGTAGTACCGAGTGTCCCTTGTTTGCCGAGTGTCTTCGTCTCGGCACTCGGCAAAAATGCTGTTTGCCGAGTGCCCGACAGAAAGCACTCGGCAAACAGCTAGGCACTCGGCATATACGGGCTTTCCCGTAGTGGTGAGTCGGAGTTCCATGCTCTGATTAGGTGCCCGCTTGCTTGCAATCTCAGACAGGCCATGCACCAACATTGGGACTTGCCACCTGTAGATAGATTCATCGAGCCAGGGCCGGAGTGGCTTCTGCTGTTGCTTGATGCGTGTGTGTGATGAGGAAATGAAGGCCAAGATGCTCTTGTTGATGTGGCGAGCTTGGTATGTGCGGAACCAGTTAAGGCATGAGGGGAAGCTACTTCCGATTGAAGGGTCTGTTAGATTTTTACAGATTGATCATAAGTCACTGTGGCTTGTCCGGCAACTGTCAATTCCAGCTGGATGTAAAGGGAAAGAACTAATTCCAACATGTGGGCAACGGAAGCAACATGGGAATGGTGTGATACGTACATGGGAGCTACCAAGGTTGAGAAGAGTAAAGATTAATGTTGACGCCAGTGGGCATCATTGCCAGAGATCATGGTGCAATTGTCTTCTCGTCAGGACGACGGCTTTTCGATTGTACTGATGCGGAGGAGGCAGAGCTCCTAGCATGTAAGGACGGCCTCTCCCTCGCTCTCCAATGGGTGTCACAGCCAGTCACATTTGAAACTGATTGCATGACTATCGCAGCTGCCCTTAACAATAATGGTGAGAATCGGTCACACCTTGCGCTGCTGCTGAAGAAAGTTCGTCTCCTCACTATTGAGCTTCGGGATGTTGAGATTTGCCATTGTTATCGTGATCAAAATAGGGTTGCACATTTTATTGCTAATAAATCTTGTAACGAGTCGCTGACAGCAGTTTGGCTGCAGCGTGTTCCGGACTTTGTTGCTGCGGTTATCGCAGCTGATTGTAACCCCACCATGATCTAATAAAATCCCATCTTTCCTCACAAAAAAAAAATGTGGCTCGCGAATGGACTCCCTTGTTCTTTTCTCTATCGTTTGAGGTCGATTCTCATCGCTTTATGCCTCCATCTCCAATTGGTTTGTATTATTGGATCTTTTTATTTAAGTGGATGGAACAATTGGTTTAAATGGGTGGAACAATTGATTCTAGTTGCTGGGACATTTTGTTTCATCAAGTGGAACATTTTATTTTAGTTGCTGAAACAATAGGTTTAAACGGTTGGAACAATTCGTTTCAGTTGCTGGAACAAATCTTTTGGGTGCTTGGAACAATTTGACTTTTTTTTTTTGCTGGAACAGATTATTTAAATGCTTAGAGCATCTCCACCAGCCTCTCTAAAAGAATTTTCAAATTCACCTTTTATAGCTAGTCTGTAAAATAGAAATCACTCGAAAAACATGATAGAATCCAACAGGCTTGCTAAAACCAACTCTAATCTATTTTCAAATGTTCCACGTCATCAGTGGGCCATCCTTTTTTTTTCCTCCCATAGCACTACTTCCTTTTCCTTCCCGCAAGCCAATCTCCTTTTCCGATCGTTCTTCTCCCGGTCTCCTTTTGAGTCCTGCCGCAAGCCGCAATCGATCTCCTCTAGCGCTGCCATTTTGTGATGCCGCCAGCAGATTGTAGAGACGGAGGTTGATCAGTATTCCAGGGGTTGCAAAAAAAAAAATTCTGTTGCGGCTGGGGCTTCAGTTTCCACGAGGGTCATACACTCAGACTTGTATAGTTTCAGACTGTAGGTAATACAGTTTCAGACTATTGCTGCTGCTTTGGACTTTCAGAATGAGAGCCTTTTCTCTCTTCTCTGCTGCCGTTGCTTTGGACTATGGCTACATGGGTTAAAATATACATGGTTACGTTTTTTTTCTGAACAAAACAGCTGGGAAGTTCCGTCAGTGCCTGATAGTACTTCTGAAATTATCAGAATTGTGTAAACAATTAGACAAATCAGAATGCAATATAATTATTCAGTAAAGTGTGATCTCAGGAACCAAACTGAAAAGCACTATAAATATTCAGAACCGAACTATAATTTGATAATTATAAAAAAGCACTAAAAATATTCAGAACCAAACTGACATAATTTGATAATTTCAACAAGTAATAACACTCCATGACAATCTGATTACTAACAGAAACTGAAGACCATGATAATTTTTGACTCTAGCACAAACTGAAGACCATGATAATTTTTGACTCTAGGACATGTTGATACTATCTTGTAACAAATTCTAACTCTAGTTGCTGAGACGTTTTGCAAGAATTTCATCCTGGCACCTTTCATAGTACTGTTGTTGCTTGTACGACAGAGTACTCATATCGATGTTCATTATCCTCTCTTCTTCCACTTCCCTTTTCAAATGAACCCTTTATTTTTCAATTCTAATCCTTACTTCCTGCAGCTCAAATGCCTTCTTGCACCTCTCCTCTTTCTTTAACTCTTTCTCAGCATCTGCTTCTTTTTTCTTTGTGAATGCAAAACAAACATCAAGGTTTCAAAATTAATCTCTGCAATAAAACCAGGGCATGCAGTCCTACTAGAACAACCCTCAACAACTAATCTCTGCCCCCAGATAACACATCGGAAGTCATCAAAATTTGCATCAGATTAAGTACAACCTACAAAGCTGCAGCCTAATTTAGTTAACTCTCAGCTCTAGTGGACCAATTGAGAAGTCAGATTAAACCACAATTTTGTCGGCAAACAATGCAGCTCTGAATCCAGATGAAAACAATTTGAGTTCAGTACCAAACCTTGACTCAAATTCTCTAAATCGCAGACACTAATCTCATATTGCGCATAACAAAAACTCCTCGTGGACGACCTGGACTGGATCAGCGATGAACTGCAGCAGTCTGCCACCCAATCCAGCGACGAACTGGCCCCCTTGTTGAGCTGGAAATCCCTACGCGACCAAGCATCGATCTACAGGGATTTGGCTTTGCTTTCTTGCGCGATGGGTAGGAATCGACATGGCGACTAGGGCGGCAGAGGTTGCTGTGCGACCGGCGGCGAGTCGAGATGGCGATTTGGGAGAACAAGGGCGCCCGGGATCAAACAGCCACGGCGCACGGGCGCGAGAGGAGCCCTTCGCGAAGCCGGGGCGGGAGAAAGGCGCTGGAACCAGCAGCGGGAGCAGCGATGGCGAGCGACGGAGGCTCGCCAGGCTTGGCTAGCGAGATATGCGGGATTGAGACGAAGCTATATTTCTCATCCGTTTGGCGAGTCTGTTGGAGGGCTGTTTTCGAGGAAAATCGCCAGATTTTGATAAAACGAGCGCTTTGGCTAGCCTGGTGGAGATGCTCTAAAACAATTAACTTTAAACTGCAGAACAACTTAATTTGAGGGAGTCGGCACATGCACCAGTGAAGGACAAGGAGAGGCATTTCCGTATAGCATCATCATTTTCCTCCATGCGTGCGGAACAAACGATTTGGCTGGGAATCGGCGAAGAGCGAACTGCTTCGGCAGAGCTGGACTGTCGGTGGGCTCCGTGGGCCTTGTGTTTTGGCGGAGCCGATGCTACGGAGCCAGGTGGTCTACGTATAATCGGCCCCCAATTTCTTCCCCTCGTGTCCATCCTTCCTCTGCAGTCTGCAGAACGCAGCACAACAACCTCCCCGCCCAAGAACCCCAGCCCCAAGAACCCCCACCACCGGCTACCCGTTCTTTGCCCCCAAGAACCCCCCCGCCACCACCACCTCCCCGCCGGAATCGGAATCGAGACTCGCTCGCAACCGACTTACACCGAAACCGCCGTCAGGTCGCCGGAGGAGGCGAGGCCAATCGCCGGCCGCGCCGACCCCGAGTCGCCAAGAACGACCCGCTCCAAGACTCGTTCTTGGCCGCGGCGTGATGGTGGCGCGGAGGCGTCCCCGACGAGCGCCGCGCCATGGCGCCGCCGTGAAGAAGCTTGCGGTCCGCCTTGCGCGCGCCCTCTCGGCCGCAGGGAGTTGGGTCCTGTCCACAGGGCGCGGCTGGCTGCGCCGGGGTGCCGCGGCGGCGCGCCGGGTTGTGGCGGCGCTGCTCCGCCGAATCGCCCGCAGGCCCGAGCGCGTGGTGGCGACCGCCGCGCCGCACGGCGGCGCGCCCGAGGGTGGGAGGAACAAGAAGAGACGACGCGTCGCGCGACCTGACGCCGACGAGGGGCGCTCCGCCAAGCAGGTCCGCGGCCACGTCGACCACCGCGGCCAAGAAAATGTCCAGGGCACCTCCGCGCTGGACGGCGACATCCACCGCGGCGCCGCGGACCTCGACTCCTCCTCCAACGCCGCGCCGCCCGCGGGAATCCTCCCCATCGACGCCGCGCGGGCCCAAGACGGTGGCGAGGGCGCCCATCACCGCACCGAGCTCGTCGTCTTCGAGGAGGCGCCGCCTGCCGCGCTCTCCCACGATGCCTCCGTCCGCCCTGAGGCGACCTCCTCCTTGCCGCAGGGCACCGCCCCCGTCGCCGCGCACGCACCGTCGCCGTCGCCGTCGTCAGCAACAAGTCTCGGCGCGGCTGACGCGGACGAGGCCGGGCTGGTGGAGGGCTCCTCGTCGCAGGACTGCGACCCCTCCACGGAGGTCGGCGACCTCTGCGCTCCACCCCCACCCATCTCGCCGCAGGGCGGGCACCTGGCCCCTACCTCGTCGGCGCCGCGCGGCCGCACCAACCTCGCCAACCCGACTGCGGACCAGGTCGAAGTGTTCTCTCCTTGTGCTGTGGATAGCACTGACCCCGCCGTGCACGTCAACCAAGCTTCCGCGCCCCTGCAAGATGAGGAATGGCAATTGGTTACGCTCAAGAGGAGGAAGACGAGGATCTGCTCCGAATTCTCCGGCTTGCCTTCTACTCCTGGATTGAAGGTCTAATTCGTTGCCCCAACTATTCATTGGATATGAACTTTTCCTTTCCTATAACGATCTTAAAAGCAATGCTAAAAATTGATTCCTTGTTTGTGGAATGGTGCATGATGAAAAGTGCTTGTTTCCTTAAGATCGTTGTTTCAGTCATGTTTAGTGGAGTGCTGGAAAATTGATTGCTTTCGGAATACTTTCCGCATAGTGATTCTAGTTCTTGCATGCAACCTATCAAGAATTGCTTGTTGCTGAAAGAGTAGTTTGTGCATTGCTTGTCTCCTACTAGTTTGGTAAGAATTGCTTGTTGCTGAAAGAGTAGTTTGAGCTTAAAAGAAATGCTAAAAATTGATTCGTTGGTTGTGGAATGGTGCCTGATGAAAAATGCTAAGACATGTTTCCTAAGATTGTTAATTGTTTCAGTTTCAGTCAAGATAGTGTTTAGTGGAGTGCTGGAAAATTGATTGCTTTCGGAATACTTTCTGCTATAGTGCTACTAATTCTTGCATGCAACCTGTCCACAATTGCTTCTTGCTGAAAGAGTAGTATGTGCATTGCTTGTCGCCTACCTTTCTGCCTGCTCCGTTTTGCGCAGAAGCTAGTCTTTTGCTTTGTTTTGTTGCAAGTCCAGTTAGTTTGACCCCGTTATTCTTTTTGTTGCGATTTCAGTTTTAACCAATTTCAAAGCTATGAAAATTGATTCCTTGTTTGTGGAACGTTGACTGATGAAAATGTGCAAAGGCTTGCTTCCTAACATTGTTGCTTCAGTCAACATTGTTTTCTGTGGCAATAGTGGTGGACAATTGTTTGCTTTCGGGATACGTTCTGCTACAGTGCTTCTAATTCTTGCATTCAGAAACTGTACTTTCTTATTTGACTCATTGCTACATCTTCAGATTTTTACCTTGTTCCTTGTCTTGCACTTCGTGATGATTGATTTACCTTCTAGTGCAAGATCAATTAGAGTTTTTGGTGGCATTATTCTGTCATCTTCAACATGGATATGTTATTGGTGCTGTTCCTCAAATCTGTTGCATACTGATTTCAGTTTTAACCAATTTCAAAGCTAGGAAATGCTAAAAATTGATTCCTTGGTTGTGGAATGGTGCCTGATGAAAAATACTAAGACATGTTTCCTAAGATTGTTGTTTCAGTCAAGATAGTGTTTAGTGGAGTGCTGGAAAATTGATTGCTTCCGGAATACTGTCTGCTATAGTGCTTCTAATTCTTGCATACAACATGTCCAGAGTTGCTTGTTGCTGAAAGAGTAGTATGTGGATTGCTGCTTGTCTCCTACTACCTATCTGCCTGCTCCGTGTTGTATTAATTACTGGCAGAAGCTAGTCTTTTTCTTTGTGTTGTTGCAAGTCCAGTTAGTTTGACGCCCGTTATTCTTTTTGTTGCGATTTCAGTTATAACCAAATTCAAAGCTATGAAAATTGATTCCTTGTTTATGGAACGTTGACTGATGAAAATGTGCAAAGGCTTGCTTCCTAACATTGTTTTCTGTGGCAATAGTGGTGGACAATTGTTTGCTTTCGGGATACGTTCTGCTACAGTGCTTCTAATTCTTGCATTCAGAAACTGTACTTTCTTATTTGACTCATTGCTACACCTTCAGATTTTTACCTTGTTCCTTGTCTTGCACTTCGTGATGATTGATTTACCTTCTAGTGCAAGATCAATTAGAGTTTTTGGTGGCATTATTCTGTCATCTTCAACATGGATATGTTATTGGTGCTGTTCCTCAAATCTGTTGCATACTGATTTTTTTTTGGATAATGGAAAAAACGTTCCGGCCTTGACCTCATGAGAGGCTACATCCCATCTGTTGCATACCGATAGTTTATTTAAGCTTCTCTTCAGGTATTAGCATCAATGTTGAGTGGATTTAGCATATTTTCGTGAACATGGAATTTCTCTAGTTTAGCATTGGTCTGCCATGTTTGTACAACAATGGATTTTCATTGTTTTTTATGACTGTTGACCTACTGATGTTTGTTGAATGGTTTGCTAAAAAGCAATGCCCAACCTATTCAGTTCAGCAGCTTATTGCCTATGCTTATCTCTGTTACAACCATTGCCCGAGATTGATTTGTACTCTAGGATTGCAGCGGGTCCAGGTAGTTTGATGCCCGTTATTTGTTTTGTTGCAAGTCCACTTAGTTTGACGCCGGCCTGTTATTCTTTTTGTTGCAATTTCACTTATAACGAATTTCAAAGCTATGAAAATTGATTCCTTGTTTGTGGAACGTTGACTGATGAAAATGTGCAAAGGCTTAGTTTCCTAAGGTTGTTGCTACTGGAGAATTGTTTGCTTTCGGAATACATTCTGCTGTAGTGCTTCTAATTCTTGCATGCAACCTGCCCAGAATTACTTGTAGCTGTAAGAATGCAAAAGGACATGTTTAGTTCTGCTATAAGTTTGATTACTCATGTTCCCTTGTCTATACGTGTAGGACAAAGTATGTTTCTTTTGCAAAGAAAGTGACCATGTAGCCAAGGACTGTCCAGTCAAGAAAAAAACCAAGATTAACCAGAATAAATTGACAAGAGGATTTGAAAGAACGGGCCAAGGTCATCCACTGAATGCTAAGGTTTGTGCCCTGATTCCTTTAAATTACTTGAGGAAGAAAAAGAAAATAATTTGCCTATGTAACCCTCTTTTTTTGTCAGTGTCAAGCAAATCTGGAAGAAGACCAAACTAGCTATCACTTAAACGTGTTATTCAGACCGAGTGTTGATGATGAGAAGCTTGCATACGCCACCTTCTGTTTGCGGCGGTCCCAAAGTCTTGATGGCAAGAAGCAGAAAGAGCTCTGCCACATATGCTTCTTTAAGCGAGGTGGTGACGTTTTTCCAGTGACAAAGGAAGGGGTAATCCCCACATCTTACTAATCTTATTCTACTCTAGTGTTGTTCTTTTCCTGTTGTGCATTGTTTCTTAACTGTGATGTCATTGTACAGATGCTTAAACATTGCTGGTCAGAGCACAGCATGGAGGGGTTTCCTTGTGAACAAAAAGGATGCTGGATTAGGACGGACTGCCGAGGCGATGCTGGACTCCACAAGCTTTACCTGCATGAAATGGGTGACAAAGGTAATCTATTATCACAATTAGTTGATTGACTTAGTTATTGATGGGTGGCTGAATAACCGACTGCTATTTGCATTCCATGAAGATTGGTGGAGGCAGCTTGTGGAGGAGTACGGAATCAAATAGCCTATGTAAGGATCATATGTAGAAGAGCAAGACAAGCATGACATCAACTAGGGAGCTGTAATAGCCATTGATGAAAGTAGTCTTTATGGAGTATGCAACTGGTCCTGTATGGTAACTGGTCCTGTATGGTCGGCCGGATATTTCTTTCTTTCTTTCTTTTGTGTGGAATTGAACAGTGGCTGATGGCTTGATGTATTCCGAGATTAACTTGTAATCAGTTTTTGGGATGCATTTTGTTTCATACAGTGAGCACGCATGCAACTTTGATTGATAACAGTGTAGGCAAATGATGCACTTGTGTAACCAAACAATTTTACAAAAGTTCTGACACAGCCTTTCTTGTAGCATAAGGCTTGAAAAGAAACAGGTGCATGCAAATAGTAACCTACATCACAGTTAAGAAACAATGCACATAAAAAAGACCTCTAATTGATCTTGCACTAGCAGGTGACCGATCCATTCAAGTAGAAAATCCATGTGAAGTGGAAGAGAAGGAACAAGGTAAAAATTTAATGATGTGGCAATTGGTATAAAATAAAAAGTACAATTTCTGGTAGATGGTTACATCCTCTGCAAATATATGAACACCAAAGGAAAATCAAGACTCATCTAACCGTGGGCATGGATTTTGTTCTCCTGGGATTCGGAATCAGCCACACAGGGGTTGGACAGTTGGACCAGAGCTGAGGGGATGGTATAACTTCCTTGCTGCTGTTATTTCCCAAGTCAAACACTCCAATATCACGCTGGTTATTCTTGTACCACTGGATATAGAGACGGTCATCATCAGTGAAGTAGACATGATTCGCTTTGAGCTGAGGGTAGTCTTTGGCTATGTTACCCCGATACGGGGATACCGGTACCGGTACGCGATACGGCGACACCGCGATACGGCATTTTCTCAAAAACACCGATACGGCGATACGCCTGCATATATATATTTTTTCTATGTATATATATAATATTACAATTTTTTGCTTAAAGCTAAATGTAATTACCTAGAAGGTTGAGTATAATGCATTCATATGCAATCATCTTTTAGTTCCGCTTCCAGTTCTCCCTCCTAACATGACAAACTCAACAACTGGCTATTTGTAACTGGTGAGCAGAAAGAATTCTAGGTTTGCAGTAACAGACGATGTCGTCCTTACGTGAGGATAATCGGGAGAATGGGATGAGAGGTCATGTTATTGGAGGAAAGAGTGCTTTTATGAGTCTCGAATGAGGGTTGGGTCAGGGCTGGAGGTATTCAGAAAGAATCAGCGAGGTGTCGGTCAAGTATCAGAATTATTTTAATTATTTAAAAATCATAATTATGCACGATACGCGTCTGACACGTATCGATGGAGTATCGGTGTCCGATACGTATCGGAGAAGTATCGGTATCCGATACGTGGGCGTTCGGAAGTATCCGTGCTTCATAGGTCTTTGGCACGAAGGCAAAGTGATTGGTTGCGTCCAACAAACAGCACAATATCATCAAAGCTGCACATTTTCACAAGCTTTTTGGAAGAAATGTCCACTTTATGGACTACGATACTGGACGTCTTGTACACATAAGAATCATCATCTAACTCAGGTTGAAAATCACAATCAGATTCATCACCTTCATCTCCCCCTGGTGCATCGTCAGACCTCCAAATTTGCAGCAATTCACCAGACGGAGATTGCACAATATAAATTCTCTCATACACATAACTTTTCATCTTGCTCAAAACTATCTTCCGTTTGACTGCAGGTCCACCAAGATTGAATACATGGATTTCTCCTGAAAAAGTGGATGCATATAGAAACTCTCCCTCAAAATAGCAGTCTTCATAATCACTGTGAGGTGGCAACCAAGTCCACTCATCGTCCCCTGCCCTTGCAAACGAAAGTTGTGACCATGGATTATGGATGAGCACCACCAAGAAGTCTCCAGTCGATGGATCTGAAGAGAGAAATGCCTTATAGAAGAGGTAGTCCCGCAGCTCACTAGGAACAAATATTGATGGCGAATCAGCGATCACCTCATTTCCGGTGTACCATGCATACTCATACTTGTGAATGGATCCTGCATCATCAAATATGGGATTCACCTGCTCTATGGTGGTGACTGGAGGCAGCAAAATCTGCTCACCGGTGATGGGGTTGACAACGTGCATTTCACACCTCTCATCGACGGTGATGATCCAGCCATATGAGGAACCGATGATATGCCTACTTCGGATAGGCGGGTCTGGCAGGGTCAATGTGTAGGCCTTCTTCTCAGCAAGACTGTACAGACCCGCAGCACTTGCACTTGAGGATTCAGAGGTGTATAGGAGGCATGGTGTCTGATGCAGCCTGCAAAGTCCAGAGTTGCACAAGCTGGTGTAGGCAGCATGCCATGAAGAGCAGACTGATCCCGCACGCACAAGGTCAGGGACCTCCAGGAGGGCAAATATCTCCATCAGTATCTCCTGCGGCAGCTCCGGAGATCTTCCATTGCCCATATTAGCTGACCAATTAAGAAGATCATCACTCTTGAATGCCTTCGTCAGTAAACCGGAGGACGAAGTAAAGATCTTGGGCAAAACTCGCAAAACCAGACGGCATAAACACCCTAAGCTCATCACCCCATCTCTGCTGTACATCTCCATTTTAGCAAACCAAAACGGGATACCCCTCTCGGAAGACAGAATGCGTTGCTTTCAGCAGGCAGGCGCTTGCAATTTTCGGGGCTCCTGGCTCTGAGCTTATAAATCAGCAACCCGAACGACCTATGCCTCACTTCCAATTCGACCAGGAGAGGGAATCCGATTCAAAGAGCCGCACCGCTGTGGCAGAGGGGAATCCGAATCGAAGAACACACCGCTGTGGCCTGTGACAGATTCAACACGGACTCGCCCCGAGAAAGAGTCGGGCTTTCCTATCAACTCGCACCAATTCCCGCCCAATCTCTAATTGCACCGCAACTGGAACTGAGGATGGAGCACTGACCGTGGCCGACGGCGAGCGGCGGCACTGTAGGCGACGGTACGGTACGGCGGCGAGCGGCGGTAGTGTAGGCCGACGGGGCATCGGCCTGACTAGCTTGGACTCAGCCGGGTGTTGCGCTTCGCGCAGTGATTGAACCACCGGCGCTCGCCTCGATGAAGGAGGAAGTCGCCGTCGTCGTTGGCAACGGCGGAGGCGGAGGGTAGAACTAGAAGTGCGATGTGGAAGGGAAACCAAAAGCGTGGGTGGTGTTTAGCAATTTTTACTTTTTTTGTTTTTGTTTTTGGGTCAAGCCGTCGGTTGCTTGGATTAGTTCGCCGGCCCAGAGCAAAATGGGCCCATATGTGTAGTCCAACTCCAAGCACACAAGGCGTATTTATCGAAGGGAGAGGATGTTTTCGGTTAACTTTGGTGTCTTCCTGCTAAACTGTACAGTAATCTGATCAGCACTCGTGTCCGCGCATGTTCTGCTAGGAATCTCGAGTTCTCTACCGAATCGCAACCGGAGCCGTTATGCGGTTCTTCAAAAGTCAATTGTCACCGCCGGTTTGAGACGGCACACGTTCTAGGATGAGCAGCTGCAGGTTAAGGCCATGTCCCCTGTTCTTTTTTCTTATATTTTTTCTTTTTTTTCGAAGGAGCCATGTCCCCTGTTCTGTACCTGCGCGCGTCCATCAAGATTCTTGCCTGCCGTCGATTGGTTCTATGGTTCTGGGATGCCACAGGCGAGCTCTTTCCCAATCTTGGCAATGCCCGCTTCTTGGCGCCTGTCTCGCCGAAGACCATCGTCGCAAACCAGCTTGTCCACGGCGTAACTCGGGCGAAGCCGCGCACGCCTAGCCGTGCACCCACTGCAACTTCTTGTACTCGTGTCGTATGCGTTCCTGTGCGTGAATTGGACCGTGCTGCTCACGATCCAGCCCTCGTCGACGGCAAGTTCATTCGGCTGTGTCGGCGTCTTGGCTCCTGCTGCAAGCCGACAGCACGGGAGCTGCTGAGCCGCCGTGACGCCGCCGCTCGGCGTTCCCGGGGACGTCCTCCGTGTCGGGGTCATAGCTCTGGAGCCCAAGACAAGCGCCGTGACGCCGGTGTGGCCTTCCGGGCCGCACGGCCAGAATCGCCAGCTCCGCGCGCGGCCCGCGCCACCACCCTGTTTCGGAGCCGCCCGACGATGATATTGTCACTCCTATCGGCCGAGAATTTCTCTGGGCAGCGTCTGCGAGCCGGATCAAGATTATGATCATGGAGGGCATGAATTCGGTTGATGGATCAAATTATGGAAGGGGGTGTTGACGGTGCAAAAACCAGAAATTTACCGTCAACTTATCGGTGAATAAACGGATAAATCGCCAACGCTCAGTATTAATTTGTTTTACTAATGCAATTCCACGAGTTTTGGATGATTTATGAGAGCAGGAGTAAAGATGAAGAAAATGGGTCTCTATGAGCGAAATCACAGGCCGGCCGGCCTCCCACCTAGGCCGGCCGGCCTTGTCCAGTGCCTGACGCCTGCAGTCTTGCTCCAGTAGGCCAAAGAAGCCCAAACACGAAGAATATCATAGCCCACGCTGGAACAATCACAGAAGATCTAGAAGATGGGCTGAATGGGCCAAAACTTGACCCTTACTCCAGTTCTGCCGCCCTCAGAAGAGAACCGACTTCGGAACCGACTCCAGGAAGTAATCAGGAGCGTCCACAGCGAAGGCGATGGCCAACCGCCTCGATGGACGGCCGGCCTGCCTTGGCGGGCGCGCCACTCTTCCTCGCGCTATAAGACCCCCCTAGTCCTGTAGAGGCTATAAATACCCCCGGGCAGCAGCAGAACAACTCGCACCTCATTGAAGAATCCATTTACTCTTTTATTTTCTAGTTAGTAGTTAGTTGGGAGTTAGAGTGTAAGTGAGAGCTTCGCTCGGGATTTCGGAGTCATCTTCGGAAGTTGGGTAAAGTTCTCTTGTATCTTTACTTCTTCTTTAGTAAGAATTATTATTATGAATATCTCTCCCTATTTATTAAATTCGGAATTACCTTTGGTCGACATTATTGCTTCGAGTGATTACTATAGTAAAGTTCCTGTATTAGTTCCACAACCGTGTGTGGTAGATATGAGTGAATTGATTGCTGGTGGATGCCTACACAATTTACTTAGATTTATTATACATAGTTGGTCTATCCTGTTAGTTAAGGGTAGGCTATCTAAGATGATTTTTTGTATGGTTCAAAGAATCATGTTAGACACGAGTTTGCACCCGGCCTTACGGAGGACGGTAGCCACATGTGTGACAGGTGTGTTCAGGCCTCTGCAATCCGCCACGTTCAAAGTCGGCATAGTAGGATTTTCAATAGCATGAAGTCTCTCTAGTAGTCGGATCTAATTCTCGGGTTGGCTGCTAAGGAGAGGCGTGTGCCCCGATATACAGGAATGGAACTGTTATATGATCTTAAATAGATATTTGTAAACTATTAGGGTGCTGAATATAAATACTTAGGACGGATATATTTCAAAAATATGACATCCCGGCCCAAGGCTTAATAGGATTGATAGAATACTCATATAAACAAGTTGCAACTTCTTTTCCGGAAGTTCATCTCGAAAGAACTCTGAGGTTCCCGGGAAGGACTTCCCGGTCGGTCACCCATCGCTCCAGGCCAATCACGCTTAACCTCAGAGTTCTTTCGAGATGAGCTTCCGGAAAAGAAGTTGCAACTTGTTTATATGAGTATTCTATCAATGCTATTAAGCCTTGGGCCGGGATGTCACATACTCACCCCCTTAGAAGATCGACGTCCTCGTCGATCAACCCCAATTCAGGAACGTCCCCTCTTGGCCACGTCCGTGTGTCGAGTGTCAGCGCATGTGACATGCTGTGTGACCACTCTGGGCCCACACCAGCCATACGCACCATGCCTGCGCAACTGCGCCCACACGCGCCCGTGAAACCGCAAGGGTCGGCTCTGATACCACTTGTAGCGTCCCGCCTCCTCGAGGCCGGGCCCGCACGCCTGGCAGCCCTCTAAGAATCAAGACTTTCCTCACAGACCAACACATGTCTTTTCTGTGCACTTTGTCCTCACTCGTGCGCATCCGGGAAGGACTTCCCGGTCGGTCACCCATCGCTCCAGGCCAAGCACGCTTAACCTCAGAGTTCTTTCGAGATGAGCTTCCGGAAAAGAAGTTGCAACTTGTTTATATGAGTATTCTATCAATCCTATTAAGCCTTGGGCCGGGATGTCACAAGAAATCTTAACACTTCGCTCGCTGCTCTCCTAATTTAATTGCTAGTATCTTTTATTTGGATTTACTTCGTGAGTGCCACTTATCAAGCTCTCATCGTTTGACGTGATTCATATGATTTAATTAGATGGTACATTTATGGAATTCTTACTATGCTTTTCTGTGGATAATTATAAATACAATAACCCTGGAATACTCCATGGTGAAATGCTACAATAATGAACCGTGCGCTTGTGGAATAAAAATATTTTATTATGCATAGGGTCAGTGTAAAAAGACACGCGGGGATGCAAGGTTAACAATTCAATCCGAGAGATTGCCTTGCCTGCAATTGAAATACAACATGATCCAATTGCCACAGTAGCCATATCTAACAATTCATACATGACTAACTCATGTGAACAGCTTGTTGATTAAATTTTTAGCAGCCCCAAGTGATGAAACTGCCCTTGGTAAAATTGGCATTACCAAATCAGAAACAAGCGAAGTTACTAAAGATTTGCATCGCTATGATCTTCACAAGATCATCCAGATAAAAACAAGTTCATTGCCGCCAAAATTAATATTTCTACTGGAAATCTGAATTTATGAAATAAAGGGTAAACATTGGATAGTACTCCATACTAGACAGGGAAAAATACTGGATCTATGGACAATTAAATACGGATAGATAAACTTGCAAGAAAATAGGGAGAACAATTATGAAAGCCGTTTTCATGATTTTTTTTTTACATCCAACTAACTTGAAGAAAGATTAGCAGGCCACTCTCAGCAGAACTTAATTGACTCCAAGCTATAGCTGGCCATTCAGGCCGGGGCAAATGGGCTGGAACAAGGCCCGCTGTTTTTGGCTCAACACGAGCATGGCTCGGCCTGTAGTTGATCGGGCCCGGGACTGCATGACTTGCGGGTGGGGACCATGCTTGGGCCAACACTCAGCCCATGGCACGACACAAAAGCACGACCTGAAATGGGGATCGCCAGCTAACGGCCCGTTATTGGCCCATTATTGGCACGCACCACAGAGCCCAACATCGCATCATATATAAGCTTCTCTGAAACCCTAGGTCCCAAACGCCCCAAGTGACAGCCGCCCGTCCCTCTCCGCCTGCCCCGCCCCCTCTCCCCTCGCATCGTCCACTCCTCTTTCTAGTCTGCTTTGGCATAGCCTGCACAACCCGTCGTGCTTTATTGGGCCGTAACTTAGCGGGTTGTGCTTTAGCTGGCCCGTGTCGTGCTTGGCCAGGCGGCCCGAATGCCCAGCTATACTCCAAGCTACTTTTTTATACAAGCTATATAATGCAAAGCGTATGTACTATGATATTCTCATGGAATTGATAACACAAAAACACAAAAGTAAATCAAGACAGTTGGAAGAAAGTAAATAAACATACAGAGTGGAATTTACCCAGTAAGAACTAAGGCCCCGTTTGGGACACATTCTCAGCCGCTTCCATTATTGGACTTAAGCGGCGAACGCCCCCAAATGGCCCGATTACCACGCTGCTTCCCACGGACATGGATCCCTTCAAAGCCCCATTTGGCCTGCAACGCAAAATCGATACCCGATCGGATTCTGTTGAACGCAAGCAAAAAATTACCCACCATGCCACTGATTACACACATACCGCTTCGTTTCTTTTACCATCGATCACTCCTGCCCTTTTCTTAATTCGGCCGCCCCTGCTGCCCGAAGCTAGCAAAACAGAACGAGGGTGACGCTTGGACGTCGCCGGTGAAAGGGGTTGGCCTCCCGTGAGACGAATCGGCAGCGACGGGGGGATGGGGGGTGCGTTGTGAGTGTCGGAATTGTACTATGTAATCACAAAAAATGTTTCAAGAGTTTTATTTGACCGGCAGTATCATATACAACTAGAGAATGTCTGATGTTGATAATTGTGGGGATTGAAAACAAGTTGACGTGCGACAATGGGATAAAAGTTGGAAATTTATATCTATTTTTCTGGAATTAAATATGGCGTAACATATCTTGATGATGAATTTTCAGTTGCTTTTTGAAATCTTTTAGATTCAGTTTTCTTTTTTAAAAAGGTTTCCAACTTTTAATATATTTGCACATAATGTTCCCCCAAAAAAATCTTTATGACAATCACATCCACACGCAGAGGCCTAATAACAATGTCAATCCATTGCTTTAAATCACATGACTATGTTGGAACAGTGTAGTTAACTAATTAATTAAATAAAGAGTAAATTTTGTAAAACCTCATGTTTTATGGTCCTTGTCTCACAAACCCTCATGTATTTTGGTTTGTGGCACATAACTCTAGAGGTTTTATGTTTCTAATATCTCACAAGACTGACCCCTTATAAAAATTAGTATTAATATGACATTCATATATGACTTTAATGTGAGTATTTCAGTTGATTTGATTGATAGAACCAACAAAATCGGATTATGACTATGTAATACCCTAACATTAAAGCAATGTTCGTCTATCATACTATGAGTAATTTTCAAAAGGATTGGGGTTTTGTGAGACATTAGAAACAGATAATGGGGTTATGTGACACAAGCCTAAACAACTCAGGTTTTTATTTGCTCAAAAGAAGGAAATGATTTCCTCGGTTAATCGTTCGGGATGTGACCCATCCATGTTCTCTGCTGAGCCCTTCCTGTTTTGTGAAACAAGGACCACAAAACCTGCGGTTTTGCAAAATTTACTCATAAGAAAGTCAGATCTGTTCGTTATATCTATAAATATTTATGTAAATAGTTAAATGTATAAGTTAATTTTAAAGTATCTTGGATGACTGATCTAGTGGACATGGAGCCTGTCAACGAACTGCTTGGCGAAACTCCCGTCGATCCATGGAGGCACGTTCCAGCAGGTGGAATCTCTGCAGACCTTCCCTACGCCACCCGTGAAACTCGCCATCAATGGAGCCACGCCCCGGCGAGAATTGTCCACGTCATCCACCCGCTCCATGACAGAAAGAGACGGGAGCAGGAGGGATAGGGCAGGAGTCGCGCACAAGTGACGCGAAAGAGCTAAACAAAAAAAGGTATGGGATAATTTTTAAAACGCGAAATATCTGCCTTGTTCCTATAATCAATTTGATCACCCGGACCAATTTGGGAACGCCTACTAAAACTTTTGTTCCATTAAAACACTTAAAGGGGTTGTATGATATATCCGGCGTAGAAATAGGCCAACACTTCTATTGGCAAATGGGAGAGGCGCATGTGATCGGGAGTTTTGGTTGGGAATGACACGGAAGGTCCTCAATGGTGCTTGGTTCGGGTTTCATAAGCTTGGGAAACTGTGTCCAAAGCCTTTCATCTTCTTCCTCGAATGGCAGCAACAAACGTCATTGCCACTCGTATTCCCACGAACTACACATCGCTAACACCGTTGGATGAATAAAATGGTTTCGAAATGATCTTCTCGCCCCTAGTGCTGGGACTTGGGCCGTGCCCGGGCCGGCACAGCACGGGCCTGTCGTGCTTTGGGCCAGGTTGTGCCGGCCTGTCAGGCCGCATCGGTCCGTGCTGACATGGCACAAATGCGGGCTAGGCACAGCATGCGGCACGACGGGCCATCACCAGGCCGTGTCAAACCCGGGCATGGCCCGGTTTCAGTGAAAGCCTCCTTCAGGAATGCATTTTTAGTATAGAGAAGGCACATTTTTAGTTTAAATTGATTCTTTTTATATATAGTGTTACATGGATAAAAAAATTTCATAAATTTCATCAAACTTCCACTAGCTTAGGACAGCTATACATGTGTATATCACATTTGAGTTCAAAAATCATCATACTTAGAGTGTAACAAAAAAAGTGAGTTTTTGCATTTTTTATCTATAAAAATATATTGAATTTTGAACTCGAGTTTGGTGTGGAGCAGTTCCAAGTCAACACCACCCTCTACAATTTCTGAAGAATTTTTTCAACAATCTTTGCATGAATGTGTGTTCAAAATTTACTAATCGATATAGAAGTTCTAAGATTTTGGGACAAATGAGGAGAAATTCAAACTTACATGAGTGCAAGTGCTTTAAAAAAATTATACAAAATTCCTATGTGTAGAGATGTATAAGTTGTACATCCACACAAAAAATGACTTAAAAATTCATATTTTTGGAGACCTACAAAAAGATGAAGAAAATGTTGAACAATGACTATTAATGAATTGACTGATCAATAGAAAATTGAAATAGAGAAGTTTGCATACAAAGATTCCACATGATAGTGATGATTTTTTAAAAACATTATAGAAAAAAGAATCATCAAATTTAGACCACATATGCGAAATCTATACAAATGTATTTTGAAATATGAATAAAAATAACAAAAGGAAGGGTGGCTAAAGAACTTGACAAGAACACCTGTCGGGCCAATTCATATTGCAGAGCCACTGTCGGGCCGTGCCGGCCCGAGCACGGCCCGTGTAACAGTGTCGTGTCGTGCCGCCCATGCGCCCAAAACCCGGCACAGCACGGCTCGTCAGCTCGGGCCGGGCCGGCTCGGCACGAAACCTCTTCGGGCCAGGTCGTGTCATGGGCCGTGCCAAACGTTCGGGTCGCAGCCCACCAGCATTTGGCCAGCCCAAGTCCCAGGACTACTCCCCCCTCATCCTCCATTCGAGATCTATCTGTGTGCATCACCTCCAAGCTCCTTTTCGTGTTCGCGGGATCGACCCAAGCTTCATGTGGCTCGCGAATGGACTCCCTTGTTCTTTTCTCTATTGTTTGAGGTCGATTGTTATCGCTCTATGCCTCCATCTCCAATTTTACCAGGAATTCTTGGTTTGTATTATTGGATCTTTTGATTTAAGTGGATGGAACAGTTGGTTTAAATGGGTGGACAACCTATAAAGACTTCTAATCCTGGGTAAGTCTCGCTCTCACTGTAGCGCTACAGGAGTCGCCGGCTCAAGACTCATATCCCTGTTCATCTACAGTCAGCGCACTTGAGTCGTCCGATCTTCCTCTTACCCGTCGGATTGCTTCCACGCCCTCCCGGCTTCGAGAACCCACCCGGCGCAAAAAAAGTCGTCGCCCACCCCCGGTCCCCGAACACGCACGACAAGACGTCCCCGCCCGTCTCCGTCCGGATCGCTGCCGCCGTCGTCGCCGCCCGCGCTCCCACACCAGCGCCGCCCTCCACCCCCGCCAGCACCGCACCCGCGCCCGCGCCGTCCGCTTTTTCCATCGCCAGCTCCCGAATCGTCCGGCCGCCCGCTCCAGTGATCGCAGCCGCATTCACCGGCGTCCGTGTCTCTCCCACGACCTAGAAGGTGAGCAGTAAGTTTCCCCGCTTCGCTGAGGTCCTCCTGTTGCGTCCGGTGCTTTTCGTTTCGTTTTCCTTCGATCTGGTCTTATTTTCCTGAACTGATGCTTGCGGTTCCATGTCTTGCCTGATTGATCGGTCCAGTTTGATTCATAAAATCGCGTGAGGAAGGCTTAATACGCAGAGAGGATCCACAGACTCGACTTCTTCTACAGGTATCGGCTTAATTGATCTGATATTTGAGTGTACTGATGTGATACATCCGTTGTGAATTACTTAGTAGTCTCTGCCTCACTTCCATACTCACGCATGTAGGAATGAGCAACGTGTAGCCTTGGCTGTACATATAAAACTGCAGTCCCAATATCACATTCTCCAAACAGTCCGAAGATCATTCATACGTAGGTCAGTAATCGCTAATGTTTGTGTCCATACATGTTTCCTTTTTGTTCGTCCCTGTCAAGGTATTATATAGTTCTTTTCCTACCGAACCATACAAAACTTATTATTCTCTCCGACCGCTTCCAGTAACAAAAGGATTTTGGAGAGGGAAAAAAATGCCAGAGTCCCATATGCCGCACCGTGAACTGCTGATACGACGGCATATGTTGGTCCCAGATGGAGCAGCAAACTTGACTGATACTGTGTCATCTGATGGTGTGTGCTTCTGATGTTTCTAGGCTATCCGCTTTTTCAGTGCAACTCATTACGTTGTTGTAAACTATCCATTACAACTGTTGTGAATTTTTTTCCACAATCTTTTGGTAGGGGTTTCAGCACCACAACCAATTGTTGCTTCTACCACACATCGGAAACGTCGGGCAGATGCATCTCTTAGCAAAGTTGGTGAGCTTTTTTCCGTATATTTGTTACTGCACCTAATAAATTTTCCTTATGCATCGATTCACTGCACAACTTATCTGCGTATGTACTCTTTTTTATTGCTCACTTGCAGAAATGGTTCTTCTTACAGTGCAACATTGTCTTTTGTATCCCTCTAAGTACACACCATTACAGGCCCCAATGGCATAGCTTCATCGTCATCGTCCTCAAGGTCTACCCGTCGCCGCACTTCATTTGGCAAGATGAATACCATACAGAATGAGCAAGTGGAGACCCATGCACAATCAGGCCAGATTGCGGCACCTGTTCCTGACGAGCACATCATAGGTACCAGTTTTGCCATTTCGTAAATTCATTTTTACTTTATATAAAGCTGTGGATCTTACCCATTCACAGTCTGATTGGCACAAACATGATCCTTCTCTCATTTACTTCCTCACTTGATCATTCTCTCTCATATTTGTGTCTTATGTAATTATGCATTTACCATCTCGCTTATAGAAAATCATTTTGCTCACATAATTGCTCATGTGTTATGTGACTACGTGCTTTCTCATTCCTGTCCAATTTTTTTCCTTTTTTTCCTCCTTTCACCTGTTAGCCTATATGAGATTGTTCTTAAATTCATACTGAACTGAGCCAGTGTCGCATTTCCTTTTGGTCCTCATTTTGTTGCTTTGCTACAAGATCACGATGGGTGCCAAGCTGGTGCCTCATCTCCTTTTGGTGTCTATGTTGTTGCTTTGCTGCAAGATTATGATGGATGCAAATAATGTTCGCTTTTTTTTTTTTACATTGGTTTGTAGAGTTTGATCAAGTGAGTTGATGATTTCTCCCAAACCTTTTGACAGGATCTCCAGTACCAGAACAACGTATTGCTTTTGGAACATGAAGAAAACGTAGTGCAACCGCATGTCTCAACATAGGAGGTCATTTATTGTGTTATATGTTTCTTATCTATTGAAATGTGACAAGTTGTTCTTGATTTGTTGCCTCTATAGTAGTTTGCAATACAAAATAGGTTACACAACAATCAGACTCATTGTCAACTTATTATGCAGATTCAGTATCAGAACCCCACAGCCACATATCACAACGCGAGTCAATGAAAAAGCGGCGTATGTTGTTTTGTGATGGTACAGCAAATTCTGTTAATGACATGCCTCCTTATGCTGTTTATGCTCTATTTTTCATGCCAAAATTCCAATGAATACTACACGATTTCTGATGTTTCCATTGTCTGTCAATTTATTTCAACTGACCTGAAACTTTTTCTTCAAACCTTTTGGCAGGGTCTCCACCATCAGATCAAACTGTTAATTCTGGATCACATCGAGGACGAAGGGCACAAGCATCTCTAGCACTAGATCATGAAAATACGATGCATCAGAAAGCAGACAGCCACAGAGTTTCGCGTTGGACAGCTGCATCTACATCTGGGGAGCATATTGCTGGTACCTGATTTCTAATCTCCTGATGTTCATCGCCCTTCTTATTCCTCTTTGTATTGCTGTAAATTAATCTACTTGCTATGCCTTTCTATATAGCAGAGAATTCTTCTGTGCAGCAAGGCAATTGGCATCGGCGTAAGTCCCGTTCCGCACAGCTCTTATATTCTTCTCACCTATTCATGCTTTTATCACAATTGTGCCATATATGAAAGTTGTCTTTCTAATATGAATCATAGGGTGGACTCTCAGATATGGTTATGTTGAAATCGAAGATCAAGATTGCTACTCAAAATCATCGTTGTTCAGAATGCGTGGTTGATAAGATATGGACTCAAAAAGTCAAGATGCTCAAATCTCGGTGCTCTATATGTCGATACTCATATCTCGATGTCTATACATCTGATCTTTTTACAGTGGTGATATCACTACACTTAATCTACACGTTTTATTTTCTTTCCTTTGTTCATATGATTTGAACTATATTTTTATTGCTTCCCACTTTAAATCTTCAGGCACTATTTTCTCACCTATTTATCTGGGAGGCCCTGGTCATGTGTGCCCTTATTGTGGAGCTATGTTTTGGAGTGAGGAACGGGTCCGTAGTCGAGGCCGTAAAGATATGCCAATCTATAATAAGTGCTGCAGAGGTGGGAGCATTGTTCTGCCGCCATATAAACCACCACCAGAGCCCTTGCTTGGTCTTCTGATTGGGCAGGATACTAAGTTGTCAAACCACTTCTTTGATGGCATCAGAACTTACAACTCTATGTTTGCTATGACATCTATGGGTGTTAATGTCATAGAATCTGGTAATGATGGTCGAGGGCCATATGTTTTCAAGGTCAGTGGCCAGCTATGCCATCGCATTGGATCATTAGTTCCACCAGAAGGCAGGAAACCAGAGTATTGTCAGTTATATATCTTTGATACTGATAATGAAGTGAGGAACAGAATGGCTGTGCCGTCACGTAATGTTAAATTCAAGCCAAATCAAGCTATTGTTGCTTCTTTGATGACCATGTTTGGTTCTCATAATCTTATTGTGCGGCTCTTTCGGACAGCTCGAGATAGACTTGCAAATGAAGCTAATGATCGATACTGTGTGAAGATATTTAGTGTTCCAAATCAACGTGGTAGTGTTTACAGTGACCCTGTTGCTTCAGAGGTGGTTGGTTTGGTGGTTAATGATTTAGGTGCCAGGGATGATGGACGAGACTTGGTAGTTGAGGATCATGCATCTAATCTTCAACGAATAAAAGAAACCCATTGCAGGTTTATGGCAATGCAATACCCAATATTGTTTCCTTATGGTGAGGATGGCTTCCATGAAGAGTTGAAGTATCGACGATGTCACCGATCTGAGAAGATGAAGCGGAAAAATGTCACATTGGTAGAGTACATGGCCTATAGAATGCATGATAGAGCTGATGATTTCAACACACCTATGAGGGGAAAGAAGCTCACTCAGGCATATATAGTTGATGGCTATTGTGCTGCTGAAGATGGCCGACTAAGCCATTACAGGAAGGTCTCATTTCAGTCCAAATACAGGACTGCACGGTATAACTCTTTACTCAATGCGGCACGGAGTGGTATTACAGAGGCTTCTGCTGTAGGTCAGAGAGTCTTCTTGCCAGGATCTTTTGTTGGAGGCCCACGTTGGTATTTCCAAAATTACCAAGATTGTGTAGCTCTTTGTCGCCGATTTGGATGTCCAGACCTCTTTATAACTTTTACTTGCAATGCTGCTTGGCCCGAGATTAAGGATGCCTTATCATTCATACCAGGACAGCAGCCATCTGATCGGCCCGGGATTGTTGATCATGTTTTCCACATGAAGCTTATTCTGCTTATGGACAATATAACAAAAAATTCCTTCTTTGGCCCTGTACTGGAAGGTATTGCACATGTTCCTACGTAGCTTTTACATATTTTACTTTAAATTCTCTTTTTGGCCATCCGATCATGCCTTACCTTGCTGTGATATTTCTTACCCACTTACATTTGTTGCTTTCTGTGCAGTTGTTCACGCGATTGAGTTCCAAAAGCGAGGTTTACCCCATGCACACATAATTGTATGGCTAGAAAAGGATGGTCCTCTGACTGCTGACAAAATTGATGCTTACATATCAGCGCAACTACCAGATCCCTTGCTTGACCCTATTGGTTATGAAGCTGTCTCAAAACATATGATTCATGGCCCATGTGGTGCAATAAATTCAGCTTCTCCGTGTATGGCTGATGGAAAATGCACTAAATTCTATCCCAAGGAATTCGCAAGCACAATAACTGTGGCGTCAAATGGTCATGTTATATATGCTAGACCAAATAACGGTATCACTGTGGAAAAGAGGAATGTGCAGATTGACAACCGGTCTGTTGTTCCCCACAATGTTGACCTATGTGTCTAAGTATGATGCACACATAAATGTTGAAAGTGTGAATCGCAATGGTATGGAGAAATACCTCTTCAAATACACTACCAAAGGACCTGACTGTGCCCAGGTTGGCATCCAAAACAAAGCGAATGATACTGCTGGTGGAGTGAATGAAATAAAATGGTATTTGGACTGCAGATGTGTGGTGCCCAATGATGCGGCTTGGCGACTTCTTCAGTTTGATATCCACCATACTCATCCATCGGTGGAGCGTCTGCACGTGCACCTTCCTCTTGAGAATGGTGTTTTATATGCTGAAGACGATAATCTTGATGAGGTAGTTCAGAATCCACGGAATACAGTAACCAAGTTAACTGCTTGGTTTGAGATAAATAAATCAAAACAGAAAGCCAGACAATATACATATCTGGAATTTCCTGAACATTGGACATGGCATGCTGATGATAAGTATTGGGATGAGCGTCGTAACAATCGTCCAAAGATTGGGCGCATAACTAATGTTGGGCCTAATGAAGGGGAGGTTTTCTATCTACGTATGCTGCTCCATATTGTAAAGGGAGCACGATGCTACTCCGATTTAAGGACTGTTGTTGGCCACCGGTATCCAACATTTCAGGCTGCATGTGAAGCTTTGGGCCTTCTTGGTGATGACCGTGAGTGGTCTCATGCAATGTCTGATGCAGCGCATTGGGCGTTTCCGCACCAGCTCCGACAATTATTTGTCATCTTGCTTCTCTTCTGCCAAGTTACAAGTCCATTGAAGTTATTTGATGAATGCGTACAAATTATGGGAGATGACATCAGTTATCATGCTAGACATCACTCTCCTGGAATAGCACAGCCACTACTTGAAAACCAGGTCAGATCCTATGTTCTCATTGAATTAGACAAGTTACTCAAGGATGCTGGCTATACCTTAGGTCACTTCCACTTGCCACAACCAGACCATCAAGCTTCATTAGTTCTTGAAAATAGCCTAATAATGGATGAGCTTTCCTATGCCTCTGATGCACCTGCAATTGATCAGATAGGCCAATTGAATTCAAATCAAAGGAATATTTATGATGCTATAGAGCACTCAGTTTTGAATAATTGTGGCAAGACTTTCTTTGTCTACGGATATGGTGGAACTGGCAAGACATTTCTTTAAAATGCTCTGCTCAATAGCATTAGAAGTCAAGGAAAAATTGCCTTGCCTGTTGCATCATCGGGCATAGCATCGTTGTTGCTTCCAGGCGGTCACACACCCCACTCGCGTTTCAGGATTCCTCTAGACATCCATGAACACTCTGTATGTGCAATAAAAAAGAATACCCAACTGTCTGAACTGATACAACAAACATCATTGATTATATGGGACGAGGCACCTGTTAATCATAAACACTACTTTGAAGCTCTTGATCGCACACTTCGAGATATCATGTCATCGACTTATGCTGAATCAACACACAAACAGTTTGGTGGCATAACAGTTGTCCTAGGTGGAGATTTTAGGCAAACTCTTCCGGTCATCCCAAATGCAAAGAAGCAACAGATTCTCGATGCGTCGATTACTCGCTCTTATTTGTGGCACAATTGTATCGTCCTTCAGTTAAGTGAAAACATGAGGCTTAGATGTTCATCCCTCTCTCCTCAGGACAAATCTGAACTAGAACAATTTTCTGAATGGCTGCTCTCTGTTGGTGATGGCACAGTCCCTGGCAACAGATGCGACGATCATGGTGATACCACTTCGATCCAGATTCCAGAGTATCTCCTACTACCGATACAACAGAGGAATCTTGCAGGTCTAATTTCCTTTGTGTACGGAACAGCCCCGGCTGCCTCTGAGCTGCCTACCTATTTATGTGAGAGAGCAATTCTAGCCCCCAACAAATGAAGTAGCTGCTGCCATAAATGCGCAGATTATCAGTGACATCGCAACTAATGAAATGTCATACTATAGTTGTGACAGTATTGATGACACCACAGCCAACTATTGTACTGTACAGTCTTTGTACCCTACAGAATTTCTCAACACAATACAGATGAGTGGCCTTCCATACCATCACTTGCAGCTAAAGATTGGTGTGCCAATAATGCTTCTTAGAAATCTTAATCCATCAAAAGGCTTATGTAATGGAACCAGGCTCATAGTGACACAACTCACTCATCGAATAATAGAAGCACAAATCATCACTGGAAAAGCCAAAGGATCAATAGTCTACATTCCTCGAATAGTATGTGTTTCAACTGATCCCAAGTGGCCCTTCAAGATAAAGCGCCGACAATTCCCAGTTCGTGTTTCTTATGCTATGACCATTAATAAAAGCCAAGGACAAACACTGAGTAAAGTTGGTGTCTACTTACCGAGCAACGTGTTCTCCCATGGCCAACTCTATGTTGCTCTCTCACGTGTCACGTCACCAAAAGGTCTACGGGTTCTCATTGAAAACAGCCCAGCTGGGTATGAGAACAGAACACACAATGTCGTGTATACTGAAATCTTTGATGATATATCAAATCAATGTCATTAGGGTCTGAGGTATTTCTCATATAAACTTTATTTATTCGAATAGAGTACAGCTGTATATGAATATTTATTAATTACATGACACCATTTATATCAAGTCATAGTGGCACCATTTCAACAACAAACTATATTTGCATCTTCAGCTAAACATATTGAATGCTTTAGTTTACTTATTGCATTGCATATCACATGTGGTGCATTTCCGTTTGACTATCTTCCATATGCTGTCTTTTAGATTTCGAAATTGTTTTAGGTGCATTCTGAAACCACATGTCGTGCCACAATATTACTCCTGCAGGTGCTTTCTTTTTCTTACAAATGGTAGTCCTTTATATCCTTTTACACCGCTGCCATTGTTTCTGTATTGAAGTGTTACCAGAAAAAAAAATACTCCTGTTAACTTGGTTTCATTGTAATTTATGGCTCACAAACATACTGATCTGGCTATCTGATGGCTTTATCCACTGACTTAGGAATGTCAGGTGTTTCTGAATCACCGGTATACTAATTAAATGTCACACATGCATCTGTTTCTCTGCAACTTCAGTCATGACACACAAACTAAATTTTAAATGCTTTTCTATATTGATCTATAGATGTGTCATATGCATAGTAATTCAGTTAGCGTCGTATGCTGATAACAGAGTGTATTAAGGCACTACCAGTAGTTATTTTTCCCCCTTCTAAAACTGAATGCTTCTGCACTGCAGTACTGTTTAGTACTCTTGTGGTCGGTCAATTGGTATATACTAGAATCTTAATGAGATATATGAATATATTTAATCTTTCATGTAATTTAACACACTGTTATTTTATCAGTAAAAATCGACACAGAAATGTGTCGCCTAGAGGAGAAAAATATAGATACATTTAGCCTACAGAGGCTTAGATGATGTAGATTGATTTCAGGATTGTGGAAGCAGATCCGTGTGTTTCCATGCTTCCAGGGCTTGATTACCTCCAGAGAATGGTTACTTATCTTCATGGATTAGGATAACATTGTTTCATTTTTTATTGACCTACATCAATTTGTCTAACTGAAAGCAGACGCATGTGTTTCCAAGCTTGCGAGGCTTGATTACCCTCAAGAGAGAATGTTTAATTAATATACTTCAAAAACATGTGTATTATAATTGGTCGATATATGAATCCACCAGAGTAAAATAAAGTAGAAATTTAGTGTGCGGGTATAAACATGCTCTGTTCTTCTTTTACTACCTGCACACATATGATCTAAACTTGCTGACAAATGCATGTGACCATTTTTTTTTTCCCAGATAGGCAACAAGCAGTCCGGACGTATGTTATTTTGTTGCTTTTGACACACCTAAGGCCTCAAGCTTTTGATGTTACACCCAGGATCTGAAGCATTTGCCAATTTGCTTCTGGTGGCAGCCCATTCTCACATATGTACTATATTAATTATGTATTTTGTGATAGTCAGTCTTAATGTCTTTCATACCTGTGCTGCATATGCTATCCTGATACATGTACACCAGAACCTTCCTACATCATCAAATTATGTTCACTTTATTTTGTTTCTTGCCTGCTTGAGTTGTACTCTCTCTCTCTCTCTCTCTCTCTCTCTCTCTCTCTCAAATATGTTGTTCCATCTATAGCTCATGCTCAGAAAGCAAATTGTAATCAATTTTTAATGAAACGTTTTGATTTTACGCCCGCGGCAACGCGCGGGGTACCAGCTAGTTGATTCTAGTTGCTGGACCATTTGGTTTTATCAGGTGGAACATTTTATTTTAGTTGCTGGAACAATAGGTTTAATCGGTTGGAACAATTCGCTTTAGTTGATGGAACAAATGTTTTGAGTGCTCCTGGAACAGATGATTTAAATGCTTAGAACAATTAATTTTAAACTACAGAACAACTTAATTTGAAGGAGTCGGCACATGCACCAGTGAAGGAGAGGTATATATAGCATCATCATTTTCCTCCACCAGTGAAGGAGAGGTATATATAGCATCATCATTTTCCTCCATATGCCTGCGGAACAAACGATTTGGCTGGGATTCGGCGAAGTAGAACTGGGCCGTCGGTGGGCTCCGTGGGCCTTGTGTTTGGAGGAGCCGTTGCTACGGAGCAGGTGGTCTACGTATAATCACGGAGCAGGTGGTCTACGTATAATCGCCCCCCAATTTCTTCCCCTCCTGTGTCCTGTCCCATCCTTCCTCTGCAGTCTGCAGAACGCAACACAACCTCCTCCCCGCCCAAGAACCCCCGCCCCAAGAACCCCCCGCCCCCACCACCTCCCCGCCGGAATCGGAATCGAGACTCGCTCGCAACCGACTTACACCGAAACCGCCGTCAGGTCGCCGGAGGAGGCGAGGCCAATCGCCGGCCGCGCCGACCCCGAGTCGCCAAGAACGACCCGCTCCAAGACTCGTTCTTGGCCGCGGCGGGATGGTGGCGCGGAGGCGTCCCCGACGAGCGCCGCGCCATGGCGCCGCCGTGAAGAAGCTTGCGGTCCGCCTTGCGCGCGCCCTCTCGGCCGCAGGGACTTGGGTCCTGTCGACAGGGCGCGGCTGGCTGCGCCGGGGTGCCGCGGCGGCGCGCCGGGTTATGGCGGCGCTGCTCCGCCGAATCGCCCGCAGGACCGCGAGCGTGGTGGCGACCGCCGCGCCGCACGGCGGCGCGCCCGAGGGTGGGAGGAACAAGAAGAGACGACGCGTCGCGCGACCTGACGCCGACGAGGGGCGCTCCGCCAAGCAGGTCCGCGGCCACGCCGACCACCGCGGCCAAGAAGATGTCCAGGGCACCTCCGCTCTGGACGGCGACATCCACCGCGGTGCCACGGACCTCGACTCCTCCCCCAACGCCGCGCCGCCCGCGGGAATCCTCCCCATCGACGCCGCGCGGGCCCAAGACGGTGGCGAGGGCGCCCATCACCGCACCGAGCTCGTCGTCTTCGAGGAGGCGCCGCCTGCCGCGCTCTCCCACGACGCCTCCGTCCGCCACGCAGCGACCTCCTCCTTGCCGCAGGGCACCGCCCCCGCCGCCGCGCCCGCGCCGTCGCCGTCGCCGTCGTCAGCAACAAGTCTCGGCACGGCTGACGCGGACGAGGCCGGACTGGTGGAGGGCTCCTCGTCGCAGGACTGCGACCCCTCCACGGAGGTCGGCGACCTCTGCGCTCCACCCCCACCCATCTCGCCGCAGGACGGGCACCTGGCCCCTGGCCCTACCTCGTCGGCGCCGCGCGGCCGCACCAACCTCGCCAACCCGACTGCGGACCAGGTCGAAGTGTTCTCTCCTTGTGCTGTGGATAGCACTGACCACGCCGTGCACGTCAACCAAGCTTCTGCGCCCCTGCAAGATGAGGAATGGGAAATGGTTCCGCTCAAGAAGAGGAAGAAGAGGATCTACTCCGAATTCCCCCGCTTGCCTTCTACTGGATTGCAGGTCTGATTCGTTGCCCCAACTTTTCAATGCATATGAAAAATGCAATAACGAATTTAAAAGCAATGCTAAAAGTTGATTCCTTGTTTGTGGAATGGTGCCTGATGAAAAATACTAAGACATGTTTCCTAAGATTGTTGTTTCAGTCGGAGTGCTGGATTGTTGTTTCCTAAGACTGTTGCATACCGATAGTTTATTTAAGCTTCTCTTCAGGTATTAGCATCAATGTTGAGTGGATTTAGCACATTTTCGTGACCATGGAATTTCTCTAGTTTAGCATTGGCCTGCCATGTTTGTACAACAATGGATTTTCGTTGTGACCTAGTGATGTTTGTGGAATGCTAAAATTTGATTCCTTGCCTGTGGAATGGTTTGTACCCCTGGAATGTTTGTGGAATGGTTTGCTAAAAAGCAATGCCCAACCTATTCAGTTCAGCAGCTTATTGCCTATGCTTATCTCTGTTACAACCATTGCCCGAGATTGATTTGTACTCTAGGATTGCAGCGGGTCCAGGTAGTTTGATGCCCGTTATTTGATGGCAAGAAGAAGGAAGAGCTCTGCCACATATGCTTCTTCAAGCTTGGGGGTCGTGTTTTTCCAGTGACGAAGGAAGGGGTAATCCCCACATCAACTAATCTAATTCTACTCCAATGTTGTCCTTTTCCTGCTGTGCATGGTTTCTTAACTATGTTGTTATTGTACAGATGCTTAGACATTGCCGGTCAGTGCACAGCATGAAGGGGTATCCTTGTGAACAAAAAGGATGCTGTGTTAGGACGGACTGCCGAGGCGATGCTGGAGTCCACAAGCTATACCTGCATGAAATGGGTGACAAAGGTAATCTTTTATCACAATATGTTAATTTACTTGATTTATCGATGGGTGGCTGACTGCTATTTGCATTCTATAAAGATTGGTGGAGGCAGCTTGTGGAGGAGTACGGAATCAGATAGCCTAAGTTTTCCATGAAGATTGTTGGAAGGATCATCTGTACAAGAGCAAGAAAAGCATGACATCAACTAGGGAGCTGTACTAGCCATTGATGAAAGTAGTCTTCATTGAGAATGCAAGTGGTCGTGTATGGTAACTCGTCCTGTATGATTGGCCGGATATTTCTTTCTTTGTTTCTTTCTTTTGTGTGGAATTGAACAGTGGCTGATGACTCGTATTCCAAAATGAACTTCTAATCAGTTTTTGGGATGCATATTTTTCTTTTCATAAAGTGAGCACGCATGCAGCTTTGATTGATAACAGTGAAGGGAAATGATGCACGTGTAACCAAACAAATTTACCAAAGTTCTGCTGGCATCCACAGCCTTTCTTGTAGCATAGGGCTTCAGACAGCAACATGCTTAGGTACCCATTTAGTTCCCGCATACCCAAAAATAAATAAATAAAGTAGGTTACTATTCATTCATATCAGGCTTGCAAAATAGAAAGGAATAATTCCTTCATGTTAAAAACAATCCAATTCCAAGTTGAAGATGACAGAATAATGCCATCAAAAAGACCACTAATTGATCTTGCACTAGAAGATAAATCAATCATCACAAACTGCAAGACAAGGAACAAGGTAAAAATCTGACGATGTAGCAATATGTAAAATAAAAAATTACAGTTTCTGGTTGATGGATCTTTACATCCTCTGCATATACATGAACACAAAGGGAAATCGCGACTCATCTAACTGTGGCTCGCGGAACTCATTCTTCTGGGATTCGGAATCAGCCACACAGGGGTTGGACAGTTGGACCAGAGCTGAGAGGATGGTATAACTTCCTCGCTGCTGTTATTTTCCAAGTCAAACACTCCAATATCGCGAGGGTTATCCTTGTACCACTGGATATAGAGACGGTCATCATCAGTGAAGTAGACATGATTCGCTTCGAGCTGAGGGTAGTCTTTGGCACGAAGGCAAAGTGATTGGTTGCGCCCAACAAACAGCACAATCTCATCAAAGCTGCTCATTTTCACAAGCTTTTTGGAAAAAATGTCCACTTTATGGACTATGATACTGGAGGTCTTGTACACATAAGAATCATCATCTAACTCAGCTTGAAAATCAGAATCAGATTCATCACCTTCAACTCCCCCTAGTGTATGGCCAGACCTCCAAATTTGCAGCAATTCACCAGACGG
Source organism: Eragrostis curvula (assembly GCA_007726485.1). Taxonomy (NCBI): domain Eukaryota; kingdom Viridiplantae; phylum Streptophyta; class Magnoliopsida; order Poales; family Poaceae; genus Eragrostis; species Eragrostis curvula. The sequence goes on along the minus strand of CM017440.1, from coordinate 24,024,214 downwards.
GGATTGCACAATATAAATTCTCTCATACAAATAACTTTTCATCTTGCTCAAAACTATCTTCCATTTGAGTGCAGGTCCACCAAGATTGAATACATAGATTTCTCCTGAAAAAGTGGATGCATATAGAAACTCTCCCTCAAAATAGCAGTCTTCATAATCACTGTGAGGTGGCAACCAAGTCCACTCATCATCCCCTGCCCTTGCAAACGAAAGTTGTGACCATGGATTATGGATGAGCACCACCAAGAAGTCTCCAGTCGATGGATCTGAAGAGAGAAATGCCTTATAGAAGAGGTAGTCCCGCAGCTCACTAGGAACAAATATTGATGGCGAATCAACGATCACCTCATTTCCGGTGTACCATGCATACTCATACTTGTGAATGGATCCTGCATCATCAAATATGGGATTCACCTGCTCTATGGTGGTGACTGGAGGCAGCAAAATCTGCTCACCGGTGATGGGGTTGACAAGGTGCATTTCACACCTCTCATCGACGGTGATGATCCAGCCATATGAGGAACCGATGATATGCCTACTTCGGATAGGCGGGTCTGGCAGGGTCAATGTGTAGGCCTTCTTCTCAGCAAGACTGTACAGACCCGCAGCACTTGCACTTGAGGATTCAGAGGTGTATAGGAGGCATGGTGTCTGATGCAGCCTGCAAAGTCCGGAGTTGCACAAGCTGGTGTAGGCAGCATGCCATGAAGAGCAGACTGATCCCGCACGCACAAGGTCAGGGACCTCCAGGAGGGCAAATATCTCCATCAGTATCTCCTGCGGCAGCTCCGGAGGAGATCTTCCATTGCCCACATTAACTGACCAACTAAGAAGATCATCACTCTGGAATGCCTTCGTCAGTAAACCGGAGGACGAAGTAAAGATCTTGGGCAAAACTCGCAAGACCAGACGGCATAAACACCCTAAGCTCATCACCCCATCCCTGCTGTACATCTCCATTTTAGCAAACCAAAACGGGACACCCCTCTCGGAAGACAGAACGCGTTGCTTTCAGCAGGCAGGTGCTTGCAATTTTCGGGGCTCCTGGCTCTGAGCTTATAAATCAGCAACCCGAACGACCTATGTCTCACTTCCAATTCGACCAGGAGAGGGAATCCGATTCAAAGAGCCGCATCGCTGTGGCAGAGGGGAATCCGAATCGAAGAACGACACCGCTGTGGCCTGTGACAGATTCAACACGGACTCGCCCCGAGAAAGAGTCGGGCTTTCCTATCAACTCGCACCAATTCCCGCCCAATCTCTAATTGCACCGCAACTGGAACTGAGGATGGAGCACTGACCGTGGCCGACGGCGAGCGGCGGCACTGTAGGCGGACGGTACGGTACGGCGGCGAGCGGCGGTAGTGTAGGCCGACGGGGCATCGGCCTGACTAGCTTGGACTCAGCCGGGTGTTGCGCTTCGCGCAGTGATTGAACCACCGGCGCTCGCCTCGATGAAGGAGGAAGTCGCCGTCGTCGTGGTCGTCGTTGGCAACGGCGGAGGCGGAGGGTAGAAGTGTGATGTTGAAGGGAAACCAAAAGCGTGGGTGGTGTCTGGTGTTTAGCAATTTTTACTTTTTTTGTTTTTATTTTTGGGTGAAGCCGTCGGTTGATTGGATTAGTTCGCCGGCCCGGAGCAAAATGGGCCCATATGGGGCTGTTTGGTTGGGTGGCTAGCCTCTAGCCAGGCCTGAGTAATGCAGAAAAATTACTTTTTCAGTTGTTTGGTTGGCTGAAGATTTTTTAAGCCTGACTCCAGCAATGCAAAAAAAGCCCTTTAGGTTGGCTAACTGGGAGCGTTCCCAGCAAGCCAGGCTTGCATAAGGCGTGGGTGACGCCAGTGACCCAATCTCCTCACCGCTCCTCACAGCTCGCCGCGGACTCACCTCCACCGGTCCAAGCCACGCCGAGCTTCGTGGCCGTGAGCTAGGCAAGATTCGTGGTCGCCGCCGAGGACAAGCTCCCGTGGATGCCGATGCGGCGGGATCGAGCTCCATGGCCGTCAGGAAGGGAGGAGAGGGGGAGGGGTCAACCAGCTCGACAACGACAGCAGCACAGGACGCCCGCGCTCTTCGCGGCCTCGCCCCGCCTCGTCAATCTCTATTCGGAAGGGACCTCATGTTCTCTATTCTTGCTGAGTTCCGATTGGGACCTCATGAGGCGTACTTCTATACAGGCTTAGATAAGCCACCCAACCAAACACTGTGCTATTGCATTGACTTACCCAGGTTTGAGCTAGCCTGGCTTAAGTCCTAGCCTGGTTAGGAGCTAGCCACCCAACCAAACAGTCCCTATGTGTAGTCCAAGTCCAAGCACACAAAAAGCATTTATCGAAAGGATGTTTTCGGTTAACTTTGATGTCTTCCTGCTAAACTATACAGTAATCTGATCAGCACTCGGGTCCGCGCATGTTCTGCTACGAATCTCGAGTTCTCTACCGAATCGCAACCGGAGCCGTTCTGCGGTTTTTCAAAAGTCGATTGTCACCGCCGGAGCCGCTCTGCTGTTCTTCAAAAGTCAATTGTCACCGCCGGTTTGAGACGGCACACGCTCTAGGATGAGCAGCAGCAGGTTCAGGCCATGTCCCATGTTCTTTTTTCTTATTTTTTTCTTTTTTTTTTCAAAGGAGCCATGTCCCCTGTTCTGTACCTGCGCGCGTCCATCAGGATTCTTGCCGTCGATTGGTTTTGGGATGCCACAGGCGAGCTCTTTCCCAATCGTGGCAATGCCCGCTTCTTGGCGCCTGTCTTGCCGAAGACCATCGTCGCACACGAGCTTGTCCACGGCGTAACTTGGGCGAAGCCGCGCACGCCTAGCCGTGCACCCACTGCAACTGCTTGTACTCGTGTCGTATGCGTTCCTGTGGGCGAATTGGACCGCGCTGCTCACGAACCAGCCCTCATCGACGGCAAAGCAAGTAATAAATCACCAATAACCATGCGCTGGACTGCCAAGACCATGTTCCAACGGATTGAGAGCATCACACTACGTCTGCCTCTTGCCGCCTAGGTGCTTGCACCCACTGAAACTTCACCGATGACTTAGTAGTGAACAAAGCAATCTGCAGGGATTCGTGTTTTCCTCAGAAGTGGGAAGGGATTGCTTGAAAGCATCCAACAATTTGAGCTCACGTATAGTGATGAAGAATAATCTGGAAATGCTCTCATAGGATTAGAAGTTTAAACTAGTTAAATAGGGACATAGATTAAAAGGGGTACCATTAGTGCCAGTGGCATCATCTGTATTGACATGGTCCGCTCACTGAACCAGAGATATTGGCAACGCAAGATCCTGTCCAAAGTGGCTATTTGCGACATTGTTAAAAAAACAAAGATGCGGGAGAGGAACATCAGCTGTGAATACTAGGCAGATGGAACATTTCTTCTCAGATAACCAAATCAGAACCAAGCGAAGTTACTAAAGATTTGCATCGCCATGATCTACACACTATCATCCAGATAAAAACAAGTTCAGTGCCGCCAAATATAATATTTCTGCTGGAAATATGAATTTATGAAATAAAGGGTAAACATTGGCTAGTATTCCATACTAGACATGAAAAAAATACTGCATCTATGGAAAATTAAATATGGATAAATAAACTTGCAACAAAATATGAAGAACAAGTATGAAAGCCGTTTTTATGATTTTTTTTACACCCAACTAACTTGAAGAAAGATTAGCAGGCCACTCTGAGCAGAACTTAATTGACTCCAAGCTACTGGGCATTCAGGACGGGGCAAATGGGCTGGAACGAGGCCCGCTGTTTTTGGCATGTAGTTGATCGGGCCCGGGACTGCACGGCTCGCGGGTGTCCGTGCTTGGGCCATCACCCAGCCCATGGCACGGCACGAAGCACGACCCAAAATGGGGATCGCCCGCTAACGGCCCGTTATTGGCCTATTATTGGCACGCATCACCGAGCCCAACATTGCGTCATATATAAGCTTCTCCGACACCCTAGGTCCCAAACGCCCCAAGTGACAGCTGCCCTTCCCTCTCCGCCTGCCCTGCCCTCTCTCCCCTCGCATCGTTCACTCCTCTTTCTAGTCTGCTTCGGCATAGCCCGTACAACCTGTCCATGCTTTATTGGGCCGTGCCTTAGCAGGTTGTGCTTTAGCGGGCCCGTGTCGTGCTCCGCCAGACAGCCCGAATGCCCAGCTGCTATACTCCAATCTACTTTTTTTTATACAAGCTATATAATGCAAAGCGTACCTACTATGATATTTTCATGGAATTGATAACACAAAAACACAAAAGTAAATCAAGACAGTTGGAAGAAAGTAAATAAACATACAGAGTGGAATTTACCCAGTAAGAATTAAGGCCCTATTTGGGACACATTCTCAGCCGCTTCCATTGGAATTAAGCGGCGAACGCCCCCAAATGGCCCGATTACCACGCTGCTTCCCACGGACACAGATCCCTTCAAAGCCCCATTTGGCATGCAATGCAAAATCAACCCCCCATCAGATTCTATTGATCGCAAGCAAAAAATTACCCATCATGCCACATATTACACACATACCGCTTCGTTTCTTTTACCATCGATCACTTCTGCCCCGTCTTAGTTCTGCCACCCCCGCCGTCCAAAGCTAGCAAAACGGAACAAGGGTGACACTTGGATGTCGCTGGTGAAAGGAATTGGCCTCCCGTGAGACGAATCGGCAGCGATGAGTTGGAGTGGGACCCGGCAGTGGGCAACTTCCATAGTTATTTTGGAACAAAGTATAATTTAGGGATGTGTAAATTTTCATATTTCTATACTAAATGCTCAGTAATAATACTCAATGTTTAGGAGTTTTGCGAAAAGTCATATAGCCTAGTGGTTACAAGAGCCTCAGTAGCGCACATGAGGTGTTGGATTCTGACTCCTAGTGGGAGCGAATTTTCTAGGATTTATCGATATTGCGTTTTCAACGGTAGGCGATGTGGCCGTCGACAACGAGGCACCAGTGGTGACTTCGAAGATGCCGGCTCGTTCTCGAAGATGCTCATAGAGGTAGGGTTTGCGTATATGCGTTCATAAAAGTGAGTGTGCGTGTGTTGTAAGTGTCTGAGTTATACTGTGTAATCACAAAAAAATGTTTTCAGAGTTTTGTTTGACCGGCAGAATCACATACAACTAAAGAATGTCCGATGTTGATAATTGTGAGGGATGAAAACAACTTGAGGTGTGTGACAATAGGATAAAAGTTGGAAATTTATATATGTTTTTTCTGGACTTAAAATATGGCATAACATATCCTGATGATGAATTTTCAGTTGCTTTTTGAAATCTTTTAGATGTAGTTTTCTTTTTTAAAAAGGTTTCTAACTTTTAATATATTTGCATATAATGTTTGCCCGCCCCCAAAAGAATCTTTGTGACAGTCACACCCACACACAGAGGCCTAATAACAATGTAAATCCATTGCTTTAAATCACATGACTATGTTGGAACAGTGTAGTTAACTAATTAATTTAATAAAGAGTAAATTTTGAACACCCTCAGGTTTTATGATCCTTGTCTCACAAACCCTCATGTATTTTAGTTTGTGCCACCTATCCCTAGGTTTTATGTTTCTAATATCTCACAAAACTGACTCCTTGTAAACATTAGTATTAATATGACATTCATATATGACTATAATGGGAATATTTCAGTTGATTTGATCGATAGAACCAACAAAATTGGATTATGACTATGTAAAACCCTAACATTAAAGCAATGTCCATCTATCATATTAAGAGTAATTTTCAAAAGGAGTGGGGTTTTGTGAGACAATAGAACCAGAAAATGGGGTTAAGTGACACAAGCCTAAACATATGAGGTTTTGTGAAGTAAGGACCCCAAAACCTGCTGTTTTGCAAAATTTACTCTTAAGAAAGTTAGACCCGTTCGTTACATCTATGAATATTTATGTAAATAGTTAAACATGTAAGTTAATTTCAAAGTATCTTGGATGACTGATCTAGTGGACATGGAGGCTTTCCACGAACTGCTTGGCGGCGCCGGCGGCCGCGAACTCCCATCGATCAATGGGGGTACAGTTCGAGTGGGTGGAATCGCTTCCCTCCGCCGCAAAAGCGTGTCGCGCCGAACTCACCACGACCAATGGAGCTGCGCCCTGGCAAGAATTGTCCGCCTCATCCACCCGCTCCATGACGCAAAGAGATGGGAGCAAGAAGGAGAGGGCGAGAGTCGCGCGCAAGTGAGAGAACTAAACAAAAAATAGTTATGTGATAATTTTTAAACGTGAAATAGCTGCCTTGTTCACTAATAAATTGATTACTTAAACTCATGTTTTTATAATCAATTCGATCCCCCCAGACTAATTCGGGAATGCGTACAAAAAAGTTTGTTCCATTAGAACACTTAGGGCTCGTTTGGATTGGAGGAAAAATTTTCTTTTCCTGCATTTTTCCTGTGAAATTGAACTGTTTCCTGTAAAATTCCTGTGTGATTGCTGTACAATTCCTGCATTTAAAAGGAGCCCTTAAGGGATTGTATGATATATCAGGCGTAGAAGTAGGCCAACACTTCTATTGTCAAACAGGAGAGGCGCATGTGATCGGTTGTTTTGGTTGGGAACGACAGGAAGGTCCTCAATCATGCTTGGTTCTAGTTTCGTCAGCTTGGGAAAGGGTGTCCAAAGCGTTTCATCTTCTTCCTGTGTAGCCCGTTAGCAGCCCGAGAAGGCACAACCCGTTACAAGCTTGTCACGACCCGTTAGCAAAAGATTTTGCTTGTAATATGTTTCCTTTAGGCCATTCTGGTGGTGTTCTTGGATGATTGAAGTTTTATTTGAATTCAAGTGGTTGTATTTGTGTACTTGTGTGAATTTTGGTCTGAAGTCTAGTGTTGAAATGATTTTTATGCTGCTAAGGCACGAAAATGATTTATGGGCACGAAAATAATTTAGGGCCTTTCGGCCCGGCACGACACATTTAACCAATTGCGTGCGGTGCTATGGGTCGAGAGTCGAGCACGACGGGCGGCACGGCACGGCACGAAATTAAACGGGCCGTGCATTTTAGGGCCCGGGCCGTGCCGTACCGTGCCGCCCGTTTGGATATCACTAGTTGCTATGGAGCAGGTGGTCTACGTATAATCGTCCCACAATTTCTTTGGGCCAGCACGGACCTGTCGTGCTTTGGGCCAGGTTGTGCCGGCCTGTCAGGCCGCATCGGTCCGTGCTGACATGGCACAAATGCGGGCTAGGCACAGCATGCGGCACGACGGGCCATCACCAGGCTGTGTCAAACCCGGGCATGGCCCGGTTTCAGTGAAAGCCTCCTTCAGGAATGCATTTTTAGTATAGAGAAGGCACATTTTTAGTTTAAATTGATTCTTTTTATATATAGTGTTACATGGATAAAAAAATTCATAAATTTCATCAAACTTCCACTAGCTTTGGACAGCTATACATGTGTATATCACATTTGAGTTCAAAAATCATCATACTTAGAGTGTAATAAAAAAAGTGAGTTTTTGCATTTTTTATCTATAAAAATATATTGAATTTTGAACTCGAGTTTGGTGTGGAGCAGTTCCAAGTCAACACCACCCTCTACAATTTCTGAAGAATTTTTTCAACAATCTTTGCATGAATGTGTGTTCAAAATTTACTAATCGATATAGAAGTTCTAAGCTTTTGGGACAAATGAGGAGAAATTCAAACTTACATGAGTGCAAGTGCTTTAAAAAAATTATACAAAATTCACACAAAAAATGACTTAAAAATTCATATTTTTGGAGACCTACAAAAAGATGAAGAAAATATTGAACAATGACTATTAATGAATTGACTGATAAATAGAAAATTGAAATAGAGAAGTTTGCATACAAAGATTCCACATGATAGTGATGATTTTTTTAAAACATTATAGAAAAAAGAATCATCAAATTTAGACCACATATGCGAAATCTATACAAATGTATTTTGAAATATGAATAAAAATAACAAAAGGAAGGGTGGCTAAAGAACTTGACAAGAACACCTGTCCGGGCCAATTCATATTGCAGAGCCACTGTCGGGCCATGCCGGCTCGAGCACGGCCCGTGTAACAGTGTCGTGTCGTGCCGCCCATGCGCCCAAAACCCGGCACAGCACGGCTCGTCAGCTCGGGCCGGGCCGGCACGGCACGAAACCTCTTTGGGCCAGGCCGTGTCATGGGCCGTGCCAAACGTTCGGGTCGCAGCCCACCAGAATTTGGCCAGCCCAAGTCCCAGGACTACTCCCCCCTCATCCTCCATTCGAGATCTATCTGTGTGCATCACCTCCAAGCTCCTTTTCGTGTTCGCGGGATCGACCCAAGCTTCATGTGGCTCGCGAATGGACTCCCTTGTTCTTTTCTCTATTGTTTGAGGTCGATTGTTATCGCTCTATGACTCCATCTCCAATTTTACCAGGAATTCTTGGTTTGTATTATTGGATCTTTTGATTTAAGTGGATGGAACAGTTGGTTTAAATGGGTGGACAATTGATTCTAGTTGCTGGACCATTTGGTTTTATCAGGTGGAACATTTTATTTTAGTTGCTGGAACAATAGGTTTAATCGGTTGGAACAATTCGTTTTAGTTGATGGAACAAATGTTTTGAGTGCTCCTGGAACAGATTATTTAAATGCTTAGAACAATTAACTTTAAACTGCAGAACAACTTAATTTGAGGGAGTCGGCACATGCACCAGTGAAGGAGAGGTATATATAGCATCATCATTTTCCTCCATATGCCTGCGGAACAAACGATTAGGCTGGGATTCGGCGAAGTAGAGCTGGGCCGTCGGTGGGCTCCGTGGGCCTTGTGTTTGGCGGAGCCGTTGCTACGGAGCAGGTGGTCTACGTATAATCACGGAGCAGGTGGTCTACGTATAATCGCACCCCAATTTCTTCCCCTCCTGTGTCCGGTCCCATCCTTCCTCTGCAGTCTGCAGAACGCAACACAACCTCTTCCCCGCCCAAGAACCCCCGCCCCAAGAACCCCCCGCCACCACCACCTCCCCGCCGGAATCGGAATCGAGACTCGCTCGCAACCGACTTACACCGAAACCGCCGTCAGGTCGCCGGAGGAGGCGAGGCCAATCGCCGGCCGCGCCGACCCCGAGTCGCCAAGAACGACCCGCTCCAAGACTCGTTCTTGGCCGCGGCGTGATGGTGGCGCGGAGGCGTCCCCGACGAGCGCCGCGCCATGGCGCCGCCGTGAAGAAGCTTGCGGTCCGCCTTGCGCGCGCCCTCTCGGCCGCAGGGACTTAGGTCCTGTCGACAGGGCGCGGCTGGCTGCGCCGGGGTGCCGCGGCGGCGCGCCGGGTTGTGGCGGCGCTGCTCAGCCGAATCGCCCGCAGGACCGCGAGCGTGGTGGCGACCGCCGCGCCGCACGGCGGCGCGCCCGAGGGTGGGAGGAACAAGAAGAGACGACGCGTCGCGCGACCTGACGCCGACGAGGGGCGCTCCGCCAAGCAGGTCCGCGGCCACGCCGACCACCGCGGCCAAGAAGATGTCCAGGGCACCTCCGCTCTGGACGGCGACATCCACCGCGGCGCCGCGGACCTCGACTCCTCCCCCAACGCCGCGCCGCCCGCGGGAATCCTCCCCATCGACGCCGCGCGGGCCCAAGACGGTGGCGAGGGCGCCCATCACCGCACCGAGCTCGTCGTCTTCGAGGAGGCGCCGCCTGCCGCGCTCTCCCACGATGCCTCCGTCCGCCCTGAGGCGACCTCCTCCTTGCCGCCGGGCACCGCCGCCGTCGCCGCGCCCGCACCGTCGCCGTCGCCGTCGTCAGCAACAAGTCTCGGCGCGGCTGACGCGGACGAGGCCGGATTGGTGGAGGACTCCTCGTCGCAGGACTGCGACCCCTTCACGGAGGCCGGCGACCTCTGCGCTCCACCCCCACCCATCTCGCCGCGGGGCGGGCGCCAGGCCCCTACCTCGTCGGCGCCGCTCACCGGCGTTCCTGCTGCGCCGCGCGGCAGCACCAACCTCGCCAACCCGACTGCGGACCAGGTCCAGGTGTTCGATCCTTGTGCTGTGGATACCACCGACCACGCCGTGCACGTCACCCAAGCTTCTGCGCCCCTGCAAGATGAGGAATGGCAATTGGTTACGCTCAAGAGGAGGAAGACGAGGCTCTGCTCCGAATTCTCCGGCTTGCCTTCTACTCCTGGATTGAAGGTCTAATTCGTTGCCCCAACTATTGATTGGATATGAACTTTTCCTTTCCTATAACGATCTTAAAAGCAATGCTAAAAATTTATTCCTTCTTTGTGGAATGGTGCATGATGAAAAGTGCTTGTTTCCTTAAGATCGTTGTTTCAGTCATGTTTAGTGGAGTGCTGGAAAATTGATTGCTTTCTGAATACTTTCCGCTATAGTGATTCTAGTTCTTGCATGCAACCTATCAAGAATTGCTTGTTGCTGAAAGAGTAGTTTGTGCATTGCTTGTCTCCTACTAGTTTGGTAAGAGTTGCTTGTTGCTGAAAGAGTAGTTTGAGCTTAAAAGAAATGCTAAAATTTGATTCGTTGGTTGTGGAATGGTGCCTGATGAAAAATGCTAAGACATGTTTCCTAAGATTGTTAATTGTTTCAGTTTCAGTCAAGATAGTGTTTAGTGGAGTGCTGGAAAATTGATTGCTTTCGGAATACTTTCTGCTATAGTGCTTCTAATTCTTGCATGCAACCTGTCCACAATTGCTTCTTGCTGAAAGAGTAGTATGTGCATTGCTTGTCGCCTACCTTTCTGCCTGCTCCGTTTTGCGCAGAAGCTAGTCTTTTGCTTTGTTTTGTTGCAAGTCCAGTTAGTTTGACCCCCGTTATTCTTTTTGTCGCGATTTCAGTTTTAACCAATTTCAAAGCTATGAAAATTGATTCTTTGTTTGCGGAACGTTGACTGATGAAAATGTGCAAAGGCTTGCTTCCTAAGATTGTTGCTTCAGTCAACATTGTGTTTTGTGGCAATAGTGGTGGAGAGTTGTTTGCTTTCGGAATACGTTCTGCTATAGTGCTTCTAATTCTTGCATGCAACCTGCCCAGAATTACTTGTAGCTGTAAGTATTCAAAAGGACATGTTTAGTTCTGCTATAAGTTTGGTTACTCATGTTCCCTTGTCTATACGTGTAGGACAAAGTATGTTTCTTTTGCAAAGAAAGTGACCATGTAGCCAAGGACTGTCCAGTCAAGAAAAAAACCAAGATTAACCAGAATAAATTGACAAGAGGATTTGAAAGAATGGGCCAAGGTCAACCACTGAATGCTAAGGTTTGTGCCCTGATTCCTTTAAATTACTTGAGGAAGAAAAAGAAAATAATTTGCCTATGTAACTCTTTTTTTTTCAGTGTCAAGCAAATCTGGAAGAAGACCAAACTAGCTATCACTTAAACGTGTTATTCAGGCCGAGTGTTGATGATGAGAAGCTTGCATACGCCACCTTCTGTTTGCGTCGGTCTCAACGTCTTGATGGCAAGAAGCAGGAAGAGCTCTGCCACATATGCTTCTTTAAGTTTGGTGCTCGTATTTTTCCAGTGAAGAAGGAGAAGGAAACGGTAATCCCCGCATCTACTAATTTAATTCTACTCCAATGTTCTGCATTGTTTCTTAACTATGTTGTTATTATAAAGATGCTTCAACATTGCCGGAACGTGCACAACATGGAGGGGTTTCCCTGTGAACAAAAGGGGTGCTGTGTTAGGACGGACTGCCGAGGCGATGCAGGAGTCCACAAGCTTTACCTGCATGAAATGGGTGACAAAGGTAATCTTTTATCAAAATGTGTTTATGGAATTGATTTATCGATGGGTGGCTGGATATATAACCTACTGCTATTTGCATTCCATAGATTGGTGGAGGCAGCTTGTGGAGGAGTACGGAATCAAATAGCCTAAGTTTTCCATGAAGATTGGGGGAAGGATCATATGTTGAAGAGCAAGACAAGCATTACATCAACTAGAGTTGTAATAGCCATTGATGAAAGTGTAGTCTTTATTGAGAATGCAATTGGCCCTGTATGGTTGGCCGGATATTTCTTTCTTTCTTGTCTGTGGAATTGAACAATGTCTGATGACTCGAAGTATTCCAAAATTAACTTCTAATCAGTTTTTGGGATGCATATTTTTTTTTTCATGAAGTGAGCACGCATGCAACTTTGATTGATAACAGTGTAGGCAAATGATGCACGTGTGTAACCAAACAATTTTACAAAAGTTCTGCTGGCATCCACAGCCTTTCTTGTAGCATAGGGCTTCAGACAGCAGCATGCTTACTGCTTAGGTACCCATTTAATTCCCACATACCACAAAATAAATAAATAAAGTAGGTTACTATTCATTCATATCAGGTTTGCCACCTAAAAAGGAATAATTTCTTCATGTTAAAAACAATCCAATTCCAACCTGTAGAGCGTGTCAATTGCAAAAGATCACTAGGTCAACAGTCATAAAAAATCTGAAGATGTAGCAATGGGTAAAATAAAAAAGTACAGTTTCTGGTTGATGGATCTTTACATCCTCTGCAAACACAGCAAAATCACAACTCATCTAACCGCGGGTCGCGGAACTCATTCTTCTGGGATTCGGAATCAGCCAGACAGGGGTTGGAAAGTTGGACCAGAGCTGAGGGGATGGTACGACTTCCCCGTTGCTGTTATTTTCCAAGTCAAATACTCCAATATCGCGCTTGTCATTCTGGTAACACTGGACATCGAGATGGTCATCATCAGTGAAGTAGACATGATTCGCCTTGAGCTGAGGGTAGTCTTTGGCACGAAGGCAAAGTGATTGGTTGCGGCCAATAAACAGCACAATCTCATCAAAGCTGCCCATTTTCACAAGCTTTTTGGAAAAAATGTCCACTTTATGGACTAAGATACTGGAGGTCTTGACATAAGAATCATCATCTAACTCAGATTGAAAATCAGAATCAGATTCCTCACCATCATCTCCCCGTAGTGCATGGTCAGACCTCCAAATTTGCAGCAATTCACCAGACGGAGATCGCACAATATAGATTCTCTCATACACATAATTTTTCATATTGCTCAAAACTATCTTCCATTTGACTGCAGTTTCACCAAGATTGAATACATAGATTTCTCCTGAAAAAGTGGATGCATATAGAAACTCTCTCTCAAAAAAGCAGTCTTCATAATCACTGTGAGGTGGCAACCAAGTCCACTCATCGTCCCCTGCCCTTGCAAATGAAAGTTGTGACCATGGATTGTGGATGAGCACCACGAAGTAGTCTCCAGTAGATGGATCTGAAGAGAGAAATGCCTTATAGAAGAGGTAGTCCCGTAGCTCGCTAGGAACAAATATTGATGTTGAATCAGAGATCACATCTTTTCCGGTGTACCATGAGTACTCATACTTGTGAATGGATCCTGCATCATCAAAGATGGGATTCACCTGCTCTATGGTGGTGACTGGTGGCAGCAAAATCTGCTCACCGGTGATGGGGTTGACAAGGTGCATTTCACACCTCTCATCGACGGTGATGATCCAGCCATACGAGGAACCGATGATATGCCTACTACGGATAGGCGGGTCTGGCAGGATCAATGTGTAGGCCTTCTTCTCAGCAAGACTGTAGAGACCCGCGGCACTTGCACTTGAGGATTCAGAGGTGTATAGGAGGCATGGTGTCTGATGCAGCCTGCAAAGTCCGGTGCTGCACAAGCTGGTGTAGGCAGCATGCCATGAAGAGCAGACTGATCCTGCACGCACAAGGTCAGGGACCTCCAGGAGGGCAAATATCTCCATCAGGATCTCCTGCGGCAGCTCCGGAGATCTTCCATTGCCCATATTAGCTGACCAACTAAGAAGATCATCACTCTGGAATGCCTTCGTCAGTAAACCGGAGGACGAAGTAAAGATCTTGGGCAAAACTCGCAAGACCAGACGGCATAAACACCCTAAGCTCATCACCCCATCCCTGCTGTACATCTCCATTTTAGCAAACCAAAACGGGACACCCCTCTCGGAAGACAGAACGCGTTGCTTTCAGCAGGCAGGTGCTTGCAATTTTCGGGGCTCCTGGCTCTGAGCTTATAAATCAGCAACCCGAACGACCTATGTCTCACTTCCAATTCGACCAGGAGAGGGAATCCGATTCAAAGAGCCGCATCGCTGTGGCAGAGGGGAATCCGAATCGAAGAACGACACCGCTGTGGCCTGTGACAGATTCAACACGGACTCGCCCCGAGAAAGAGTCGGGCTTTCCTATCAACTCGCACCAATTCCCGCCCAATCTCTAATTGCACCGCAACTGGAACTGAGGATGGAGCACTGACCGTGGCCGACGGCGAGCGGCGGCACTGTAGGCGGACGGTACGGTACGGCGGCGAGCGGCGGTAGTGTAGGCCGACGGGGCATCGGCCTGACTAGCTTGGACTCAGCCGGGTGTTGCGCTTCGCGCAGTGATTGAACCACCGGCGCTCGCCTCGATGAAGGAGGAAGTCGCCGTCGTCGTGGTCGTCGTTGGCAACGGCGGAGGCGGAGGGTAGAAGTGTGATGTTGAAGGGAAACCAAAAGCGTGGGTGGTGTCTGGTGTTTAGCAAATTTTACTTTTTTTTGTTTTTATTTTTGGGTGAAGCCGTCGGTTGATTGGATTAGTTCGCCGGCCGGCCCAGAGCAAAATGGGCCCATAATGTGTAGTCCAAGTCCAAACACACAAAGCGTATTTATCGAAAGGATGTTTTCGGTTAACTTTGGTGTCTTCCTGCTAAACTGTACATTAATCTGATCAGCACTCGTGTCCACGCATGTTCTGCTACGAATCTCGAGTTCTCTACCGAATCGCAACCGGAGCCGTTCTGCGGTTTTTCAAAAGTCGATTGTCACCGCCGGAGCCGCTCTGCTGTTCTTCAAAAGTCAATTGTCACCGCCGGTTTGAGACGGCACACGCTCTAGGATGAGCAGCTGCAAAGGCCATGTCCCCTGTTCTTTTTTCTTTTTTTTTTCTTTTTTTTTCAGAGGAGCCATGTCCCCTGTTCTGTACCTGCGCGCGTCCATCAGGATTCTTGCCGTCGATTGGTTTTGGGATGCCACAGGCGAGCTCTTTCCCAATCGTGGCAATGCCAGCTTCTTGGCGCCTGTCTCGCCGAAGACCATGTCGCACACGAGCTTGTCCACGGCGTAACTCGGGCGAAGCCGCGCACGCCTAGCCGTGCACCCACTGCAACTGCTTGTACTCGTGTCGTATGCGTTCCTGTGCGCGAATTGGACCGCGCTGCTCACGAACCAGCCCTCATCGACGGCAAAGCAAGTAATAAATCACCAATCACCATGCGCTGGACTGCCAAGACCATGTTCCAACGGATTGAGAGCACCACACTACGTCTGCCTCTTGCCGCCTAGGTGCTTGCACCCACTGAAACTTCACCGATGACTTAGTAGTGAACAAAGCAATCTGCAGGGATTCGTGTTTTCCTCAGAAGGGGGAAGGGATTGCTTGAAAGCATCCAACAATTTGAGCTCACGTATAGTGATGAAGAATAATCTGGAAATGCTCTCATAGGATTAGAAGTTTAAACTAGTTAAATAGGGACATAGATTAAAAGGGGTACCATTAGTGCCAGTGGCATCATCTGTATTGACATGGTCAGCTCACTGAACCAGAGATATTGGCAATGCAAGATCCTGTCCAAAGTGGCTATTTGCGACATTGTTAAAAAAACAAAGATGCGGGAGAGGAACATCAGCTGTGAATACTAGGCAGATGGAACATTTCTCAGATAACCAAATCAGAACCAAGCGAAGTTACTAAAGATTTGCATCGCCATGATCTACACACTATCATCCAGATAAAAACAAGTTCAGTGCCGCCAAATATAATATTTCTGCTGGAAATATGAATTTATGAAATAAAGGGTAAACATTGGCTAGTATTCCATACTAGACATGAAAAAAATACTGCATCTATGGAAAATTAAATATGGATAAATAAACTTGCAACAAAATATGAAGAACAAGTATGAAAGCCGTTTTTATGAATTTTTTTTTACACCCAACTAACTTGAAGAAAGATTAGCAGGCCACTCTGAGCAGAACTTAATTGACTCCAAGCTACTGGGCATTCAGGACGGGGCAAATGGGCTGGAACGAGGCCCGCTGTTTTTGGCATGTAGTTGATCGGGCCCGGGACTGCACGGCTCGCGGGTGTCCGTGCTTGGGCCATCACCCAGCCCATGGCACGGCACGAAGCACGACCCAAAATGGGGATCGCCCGCTAACGGCCCGTTATTGGCCTATTATTGGCACGCATCACCGAGCCCAACATTGCGTCATATATAAGCTTCTCCGACACCCTAGGTCCCAAACGCCCCAAGTGACAGCTGCCCTTCCCTCTCCGCCTGCCCTGCCCTCTCTCCCCTCGCATCGTTCACTCCTCTTTCTAGTCTGCTTCGGCATAGCCCGTACAACCTG
This sequence comes from Eragrostis curvula, assembly GCA_007726485.1. Lineage (NCBI taxonomy): Eukaryota > Viridiplantae > Streptophyta > Magnoliopsida > Poales > Poaceae > Eragrostis > Eragrostis curvula. Next base: position 24,007,820 of record CM017440.1, on the reverse strand, counting down.
TCCATGCTTTATTGGGCCGTGCCTTAGCAGGTTGTGCTTTAGCGGGCCCGTGTCGTGCTCCGCCAGACAGCCCGAATGCCCAGCTGCTATACTCCAATCTACTTTTTTTTATACAAGCTATATAATGCAAAGCGTACCTACTATGATATTTTCATGAAATTGATAACACAAAAACACAAAAGTAAATCAAGACAGTTGGAAGAAAGTAAATAAACATACAGAGTGGAATTTACCCAGTAAGAATTAAGGCCCTGTTTGGGACACATTCTCAGCCGCTTCCATTGGAATTAAGCGGCGAACGCCCCCAAATGGCCCGATTACCACGCTGCTTCCCACGGACACAGATCCCTTCAAAGCCCCATTTGGCATGCAATGCAAAATCAACCCCCCATCAGATTCTATTGATCGCAAGCAAAAAATTACCCATCATGCCACATATTACACACATACCGCTTCGTTTCTTTTACCATCGATCACTTCTGCCCCGTCTTAGTTCTGCCACCCCCGCCGTCCAAAGCTAGCAAAACGGAACAAGGGTGACACTTGGATGTCGCTGGTGAAAGGAATTGGCCTCCCGTGAGACGAATCGGCAGCGATGAGTTGGAGTGGGACCCGGCAGTGGGCAACTTCCATAGTTATTTTGGAACAAAGTATAATTTAGGGATGTGTAAATTTTCATATTTCTATACTAAATGCTCAGTACTAATACTCAATGTTCAGGAGTTTTGCGAAAAGTCATATAGCCTAGTGGTTACAAGAGCCTCAGTAGCGCACATGAGGTGTTGGATTCTGACTCCTAGTGGGAGCGAATTTTCTAGGATTTATCGATGTTGCGTTTTCAGCGGTAGGCGATGTGGCCGTCGACAGCGAGGCACCAGTGGTGACTTTGAAGATGCCGGCTCATTCTCGAAGATGCTCATAAAGGTAGGGTTTGCGTATGTGCGTTCATAAGGGTGAGTGTGTGGTGAGTGTGTGTGTGTGTTGTGAGTGTCTGAGTTATACTGTGTAATCACAAAAAAATGTTTTCAGAGTTTTGTTTGACCGGCAGAATCACATACAACTAAAGAATGTCCGATGTTGATAATTGTGAGGGATGAAAACAACTTGAGGTGTGTGACAATAGGATAAAAGTTGGAAATTTATATATGTTTTTTCTGGACTTAAAATATGTCATAACATATCCTCATGATGAATTTTCAGTTGCTTTTTGAAATCTTTTAGATGTAGTTTTCTTTTTTAAAAAGGTTTCTAACTTTTAATATATTTGCATATAATGTTTGCCCGCCCCCAAAAGAATCTTTGTGACAGTCACACCCACACACAGAGGCCTAATAACAATGTAAATCCATTGCTTTAAATCACATGACTATGTTGGAACAGTGTAGTTAACTAATTAATTTAATAAAGAGTAAATTTTGAACACCCTCAGGTTTTATGATCCTTGTCTCACAAACCCTCATGTATTTTAGTTTGTGCCACCTATCCCTAGGTTTTATGTTTCTAATATCTCACAAAACTGACTCCTTGTAAACATTAGTATTAATATGACATTCATATATGACTATAATGGGAATATTTCAGTTGATTTGATCGATAGAACCAACAAAATTGGATTATGACTATGTAAAACCCTAACATTAAAGCAATGTCCGTCTATCATATTAAGAGTAATTTTCAAAAGGAGTGGGGTTTTGTGAAACAATAGAACCAGAAAATGGGGTTAAGTGACACAAGCCTAAACATATGAGGTTTTGTGAAGTAAGGACCCCAAAACCTGCTGTTTTGCAAAATTTACTCTTAAGAAAGTTAGACCCGTTCGTTACATCTATGAATATTTATGTAAATAGTTAAACGTATAAGTTAATTTCAAAGTATCTTGGATGACTGATCTAGTGGACATGGAGGCTTTCCACGAACTGCTTGGCGGCGCCGGTGGCCGCGAACTCCCATCGATCAATGGAGGTACAGTTCCAGTGGGTGGAATCGCTTCCCTCCGCCGCAAAAGCATGTCGCGCCGAACTCACCACGACCAATGGAGCTGCGCCCTGGCAAGAATTGTCCGCCTCATCCACCCGCTCCATGACGCAAAGAGATGGGAGCAAGATGGAGAGGGCGAGAGTCGCGCGCAAGTGAGAGAACTAAACAAAAAATAGTTATGTGATAATTTTTAAACGTGAAATAGCTGCCTTGTTCACTAATAAATTGATTACTTAAACTCATGTTTTTATAATCAATTCGATCCCCCCGGACTAATTCGGGAATGCGTACGAAAAAGTTTGTTCCATTAGAACACTTAGGGCTCGTTTGGATTGGAGGAAAAAATTTCTTTTCCTGCATTTTTCCTGTGAAATTGAACTGTTTCCTGTAAAATTCCTGTGTGATTCCTGTACAATTCCTGCATTTAAAAGGAGCCCTTTAGGGATTGTATGATATATCAGGCGTAGAAGTAGGCCAACACTTCTATTGTCAAACAGGAGAGGCGCATGTGATCGGTTGTTTTGGTTGGGAACAACAGGAAGGTCCTCAATCATGCTTGGTTCTAGTTTCGTCAGCTTGGGAAAGGGTGTCCAAAGCGTTTCATCTTCTTCCTTGTATCGCAGCAATGAAAGCCATTGCCGCTCGTATTCCCACGAATTACACATGGCTAACACCGTTGGATGAATACAACGGTTTCAAAATGATCTTCTCCCCCCCTCATCCTCCATTCGAGATCTATTTGTGTGCATCACCTCCAAGTTCCTTTTCGTGTTCGCAGGATCGACCCAAGCTTCATGTGGCACGCGAATGGACTCCTTGTTCTTTTCTCTATTGTTTGAGGTCGATTGTTATCGCTCTATGCCTCCATCTCCAATTTTACCAGGAATTCTTGGTTTGTGTTGTTGGATCTTTTGATTTAAGTGGATGGAACAGTTGGTTTAAATGGGTGGAACAATTGATTCTAGTTGCTGAACCAATTGGTTTTATCAGGTGGAACATTTTATTTTAGTTGCTCGAACAAAAGGTTTAAACAGTTGGAACAATTCGTTTTAGTTGATGGAACAAATGTTTTGGGTGATTGGGACAACTTGAGTTTTTTTTTTTCTGGAACAGATGATTTAAATGCTTAGAACAATTAACTTTAAACTGCAGAACAACTTAATCTGAGGGAGTCGGCGCATGCACCAGTGAAGGAGAGGTATATACCATCATCATTTTCCTCCATGCCTGCGGAACAAACGATTAGGCTGGGAATCGGCAAAGTAGAGCTGGGCCGTCGGTGGGCTCCGTGGGCTTTGTGTTTGGCGGAGCCGTTGCTACTAGTGATGTCCAAAGGGGCCGGGCCAAGCGGGCTGGCACGAAGCACGAATTTTTTGGCCCAGCCCAAGCACGGCACGGCACGATTAATTTAGGGCCGTGCCGGCCCGTTAGCCCGTGCGTGCCGTGCCGTGGGCCGAGGGTCTAGCACGACGGGCGGCACGGGCACGGTACGAAATTAGGATGGCCCGTCTAGCTCGGTTTTAGCCTGTGTAGCCCGTTAGCAGCCCGAGAAGGCACAACCCGTTATAAGCTTGTCACGACCCGTTAGCAAAAGATTTTGCTTGTAATATGTTTCCTTTAGGCCATTCTGGTGGTGTTCTTGGATGATTGAAGTTTTATTTGAATTCAAGTGGTTGTATTTGTGTACTTGTGTGAATTTTGGTCTGAAGTCTAGTGTTGAAATGATTTTTGTGCTGCTAAGGCACGAAAATGATTTATGGGCACGAAAATAATTTAGGGCCTTTCGGCCCGGCACGACACATTTAACCAATTGCGTGCCGTGCTATGGGTCGAGAGTCGAGCACGACGGGCGGCACGGCACGGCACGAAATTAAACGGGCCGTGCCTTTTAGGGCCCGGGCCGTGCCGTACCGTGCCGCCCGTTTGGATATCACTAGTTGCTACGGAGCAGGTGGTCTACGTATAATCGTCCCACAATTTCTTTGGGCCAGCACGGGCCTGTCGTGCTTTGGGCCAGGTTGTGCCGGCCTGTCAGGCCGCATCGGTCCGTGCTGACATGGCACAAATGCGGGCTAGGCACAACATGCGGCACGACGGGCCATCACCAGGCTGTGTCAAACCCGGGCATGGCCCGGTTTCAGTGCAAGCCTCCTTCAGGAATGCATTTTTAGTATAGAGAAGGCACATTTTTAGTTTAAATTGATTCTTTTTATATATAGTGTTACATGGATAAAAAAAATTCATAAATTTCATCAAACTTCCACTAGCTTTGGACAGCTATACATGCGTATATCACATTTGAGTTCAAAAATCATCATACTTAGAGTGTAACAAAAAAAGTGAGTTTTTGCATTTTTTATCTATAAAAATATATTGAATTTTGAACTCGAGTTTGGTGTGGAGCAGTTCCAAGTCAACACCACCCTCTACAATTTCTGAAGAATTTTTTCAACAATCTTTGCATGAATGTGTGTTCAAAATTTACTAATCGATATAGAAGTTCTAAGCTTTTGGGACAAATGAGGAGAAATTCAAACTTACATGAGTGCAAGTGCTTTAAAAAAATTATACAAAATTCACACAAAAAATGACTTAAAAATTCATATTTTTGGAGACCTACAAAAAGATGAAGAAAATATTGAACAATGACTATTAATGAATTGACTGATAAATAGAAAATTGAAATAGAGAAGTTTGCATACAAAGATTCCACATGATAGTGATGATTTTTTTAAAACATTATAGAAAAAAGAATCATCAAATTTAGACCACATATGCGAAATCTATACAAATGTATTTTGAAATATGAATAAAAATAACAAAAGGAAGGGTGGCTAAAGAACTTGACAAGAACACCTGTCCGGGCCAATTCATATTGCAGAGCCACTGTCGGGCCATGCCGGCTCGAGCACGGCCCGTGTAACAGTGTCGTGTCGTGCCGCCCATGCGCCCAAAACCCGGCACAGCACGGCTCGTCAGCTCGGGCCGGGCCGGCACGGCACGAAACCTCTTTGGGCCAGGCCGTGTCATGGGCCGTGCCAAACGTTCGGGTCGCAGCCCACCAGAATTTGGCCAGCCCAAGTCCCAGGACTACTCCCCCCTCATCCTCCATTCGAGATCTATCTGTGTGCATCACCTCCAAGCTCCTTTTCGTGTTCGCGGGATCGACCCAAGCTTCATGTGGCTCGCGAATGGACTCCCTTGTTCTTTTCTCTATTGTTTGAGGTCGATTGTTATCGCTCTATGATTCCATCTCCAATTTTACCAGGAATTCTTGGTTTGTATTATTGGATCTTTTGATTTAAGTGGATGGAACAGTTGGTTTAAATGGGTGGACAATTGATTCTAGTTGCTGGACCATTTGGTTTTATCAGGTGGAACATTTTATTTTAGTTGCTGGAACAATAGGTTTAATCGGTTGGAACAATTCGTTTTAGTTGATGGAACAAATGTTTTGAGTGCTCCTGGAACAGATTATTTAAATGCTTAGAACAATTAACTTTAAACTGCAGAACAACTTAATTTGAGGGAGTCGGCACATGCACCAGTGAAGGAGAGGTATATATAGCATCATCATTTTCCTCCATATGCCTGCGGAACAAACGATTAGGCTGGGATTCGGCGAAGTAGAGCTGGGCCGTCGGTGGGCTCCGTGGGCCTTGTGTTTGGCGGAGCCGTTGCTACGGAGCAGGTGGTCTACGTATAATCACGGAGCAGGTGGTCTACGTATAATCGCACCCCAATTTCTTCCCCTCCTGTGTCCGGTCCCATCCTTCCTCTGCAGTCTGCAGAACGCAACACAACCTCTTCCCCGCCCAAGAACCCCCGCCCCAAGAACCCCCCGCCACCACCACCTCCCCGCCGGAATCGGAATCGAGACTCGCTCGCAACCGACTTACACCGAAACCGCCGTCAGGTCGCCGGAGGAGGCGAGGCCAATCGCCGGCCGCGCCGACCCCGAGTCGCCAAGAACGACCCGCTCCAAGACTCGTTCTTGGCCGCGGCGTGATGGTGGCGCGGAGGCGTCCCCGACGAGCGCCGCGCCATGGCGCCGCCGTGAAGAAGCTTGCGGTCCGCCTTGCGCGCGCCCTCTCGGCCGCAGGGACTTAGGTCCTGTCGACAGGGCGCGGCTGGCTGCGCCGGGGTGCCGCGGCGGCGCGCCGGGTTGTGGCGGCGCTGCTCAGCCGAATCGCCCGCAGGACCGCGAGCGTGGTGGCGACCGCCGCGCCGCACGGCGGCGCGCCCGAGGGTGGGAGGAACAAGAAGAGACGACGCGTCGCGCGACCTGACGCCGACGAGGGGCGCTCCGCCAAGCAGGTCCGCGGCCACGCCGACCACCGCGGCCAAGAAGATGTCCAGGGCACCTCCGCTCTGGACGGCGACATCCACCGCGGCGCCGCGGACCTCGACTCCTCCCCCAACGCCGCGCCGCCCGCGGGAATCCTCCCCATCGACGCCGCGCGGGCCCAAGACGGTGGCGAGGGCGCCCATCACCGCACCGAGCTCGTCGTCTTCGAGGAGGCGCCGCCTGCCGCGCTCTCCCACGATGCCTCCGTCCGCCCTGAGGCGACCTCCTCCTTGCCGCCGGGCACCGCCGCCGTCGCCGCGCCCGCACCGTCGCCGTCGCCGTCGTCAGCAACAAGTCTCGGCGCGGCTGACGCGGACGAGGCCGGATTGGTGGAGGACTCCTCGTCGCAGGACTGCGACCCCTTCACGGAGGCCGGCGACCTCTGCGCTCCACCCCCACCCATCTCGCCGCGGGGCGGGCGCCAGGCCCCTACCTCGTCGGCGCCGCTCACCGGCGTTCCTGCTGCGCCGCGCGGCAGCACCAACCTCGCCAACCCGACTGCGGACCAGGTCCAGGTGTTCGATCCTTGTGCTGTGGATACCACCGACCACGCCGTGCACGTCACCCAAGCTTCTGCGCCCCTGCAAGATGAGGAATGGCAATTGGTTACGCTCAAGAGGAGGAAGACGAGGCTCTGCTCCGAATTCTCCGGCTTGCCTTCTACTCCTGGATTGAAGGTCTAATTCGTTGCCCCAACTATTGATTGGATATGAACTTTTCCTTTCCTATAACGATCTTAAAAGCAATGCTAAAAATTTATTCCTTCTTTGTGGAATGGTGCATGATGAAAAGTGCTTGTTTCCTTAAGATCGTTGTTTCAGTCATGTTTAGTGGAGTGCTGGAAAATTGATTGCTTTCTGAATACTTTCCGCTATAGTGATTCTAGTTCTTGCATGCAACCTATCAAGAATTGCTTGTTGCTGAAAGAGTAGTTTGTGCATTGCTTGTCTCCTACTAGTTTGGTAAGAGTTGCTTGTTGCTGAAAGAGTAGTTTGAGCTTAAAAGAAATGCTAAAATTTGATTCGTTGGTTGTGGAATGGTGCCTGATGAAAAATGCTAAGACATGTTTCCTAAGATTGTTAATTGTTTCAGTTTCAGTCAAGATAGTGTTTAGTGGAGTGCTGGAAAATTGATTGCTTTCGGAATACTTTCTGCTATAGTGCTTCTAATTCTTGCATGCAACCTGTCCACAATTGCTTCTTGCTGAAAGAGTAGTATGTGCATTGCTTGTCGCCTACCTTTCTGCCTGCTCCGTTTTGCGCAGAAGCTAGTCTTTTGCTTTGTTTTGTTGCAAGTCCAGTTAGTTTGACCCCCGTTATTCTTTTTGTCGCGATTTCAGTTTTAACCAATTTCAAAGCTATGAAAATTGATTCTTTGTTTGCGGAACGTTGACTGATGAAAATGTGCAAAGGCTTGCTTCCTAAGATTGTTGCTTCAGTCAACATTGTGTTTTGTGGCAATAGTGGTGGAGAGTTGTTTGCTTTCGGAATACGTTCTGCTATAGTGCTTCTAATTCTTGCATGCAACCTGCCCAGAATTACTTGTAGCTGTAAGTATTCAAAAGGACATGTTTAGTTCTGCTATAAGTTTGGTTACTCATGTTCCCTTGTCTATACGTGTAGGACAAAGTATGTTTCTTTTGCAAAGAAAGTGACCATGTAGCCAAGGACTGTCCAGTCAAGAAAAAAACCAAGATTAACCAGAATAAATTGACAAGAGGATTTGAAAGAATGGGCCAAGGTCAACCACTGAATGCTAAGGTTTGTGCCCTGATTCCTTTAAATTACTTGAGGAAGAAAAAGAAAATAATTTGCCTATGTAACTCTTTTTTTTTCAGTGTCAAGCAAATCTGGAAGAAGACCAAACTAGCTATCACTTAAACGTGTTATTCAGGCCGAGTGTTGATGATGAGAAGCTTGCATACGCCACCTTCTGTTTGCGTCGGTCTCAACGTCTTGATGGCAAGAAGCAGGAAGAGCTCTGCCACATATGCTTCTTTAAGTTTGGTGCTCGTATTTTTCCAGTGAAGAAGGAGAAGGAAACGGTAATCCCCGCATCTACTAATTTAATTCTACTCCAATGTTCTGCATTGTTTCTTAACTATGTTGTTATTATAAAGATGCTTCAACATTGCCGGAACGTGCACAACATGGAGGGGTTTCCCTGTGAACAAAAGGGGTGCTGTGTTAGGACGGACTGCCGAGGCGATGCAGGAGTCCACAAGCTTTACCTGCATGAAATGGGTGACAAAGGTAATCTTTTATCAAAATGTGTTTATGGAATTGATTTATCGATGGGTGGCTGGATATATAACCTACTGCTATTTGCATTCCATAGATTGGTGGAGGCAGCTTGTGGAGGAGTACGGAATCAAATAGCCTAAGTTTTCCATGAAGATTGGGGGAAGGATCATATGTTGAAGAGCAAGACAAGCATTACATCAACTAGAGTTGTAATAGCCATTGATGAAAGTGTAGTCTTTATTGAGAATGCAATTGGCCCTGTATGGTTGGCCGGATATTTCTTTCTTTCTTGTCTGTGGAATTGAACAATGTCTGATGACTCGAAGTATTCCAAAATTAACTTCTAATCAGTTTTTGGGATGCATATTTTTTTTTCATGAAGTGAGCACGCATGCAACTTTGATTGATAACAGTGTAGGCAAATGATGCACGTGTGTAACCAAACAATTTTACAAAAGTTCTGCTGGCATCCACAGCCTTTCTTGTAGCATAGGGCTTCAGACAGCAGCATGCTTACTGCTTAGGTACCCATTTAATTCCCACATACCACAAAATAAATAAATAAAGTAGGTTACTATTCATTCATATCAGGTTTGCCACCTAAAAAGGAATAGTTTCTTCATGTTAAAAACAATCCAATTCCAACCTGTAGAGCGTGTCAATTGCAAAAGATCACTAGGTCAACAGTCATAAAAAATCTGAAGATGTAGCAATGGGTAAAATAAAAAAGTACAGTTTCTGGTTGATGGATCTTTACATCCTCTGCAAACACAGCAAAATCACAACTCATCTAACCGCGGGTCGCGGAACTCATTCTTCTGGGATTCGGAATCAGCCAGACAGGGGTTGGAAAGTTGGACCAGAGCTGAGGGGATGGTACGACTTCCCCGTTGCTGTTATTTTCCAAGTCAAATACTCCAATATCGCGCTTGTCATTCTGGTACCACTGGACACCGAGATGGTCATCATCAGTGAAGTAGACATGATTCGCCTTGAGCTGAGGGTAGTCTTTGGCACGAAGGCAAAGTGATTGGTTGCGGCCAACAAACAGCACAATCTCATCAAAGCTGCTCATTTTCACAAGCTTTTTGGAAAAAATGTCCACTTTATGGACTATGATACTGGAGGTCTTGTACACATAAGAATCATCATCTAACTCAGCTTGAAAATCAGAATCAGATTCATCACCTTCATCTCCCCCTAGTGTATGGCCAGACCTCCAAATTTGCAGCAATTCACCAGACGGGGATTGCACAATATAAATTCTCTCATACACATAACTTTTCATCTTGCTCAAAACTATCTTCCATTTGAGTGCAGGTCCACCAAGATTGAAAACATAGATTTCTCCTGAAAAAGTGGATGCATATAGAAACTCTCCCTCAAAATAGCAGTCTTCATAATCACTGTGAGGTGGCAACCAAGTCCACTCATCGTCCCCTGCCCTTGCAAACGAAAGTTGTGACCATGGATTATGGATGAGCACCACCAAGAAGTCTCCAGTCGATGGATCTGAAGAGAGAAATGCCTTATAGAAGAGGTAGTCCCGCAGCTCACTAGGAACAAATATTGATGGCGAATCAGCGATCACCTCATTTCCGGTGTACCATGCATACTCATACTTGTGAATGGATCCTGCATCATCAAATATGGGATTCACCTGCTCTATGGTGGTGACTGGTGGCAGCAAAATCTGCTCACCGGTGATGGGGTTGACAAGGTGCATTTCACACCTCTCATCGACGGTGATGATCCAGCCATACGAGGAACCGATGATATGCCTACTACGGATAGGCGGGTCTGGCAGGATCAATGTGTAGGCCTTCTTCTCAGCAAGACTGTAGAGACCCGCGGCACTTGCACTTGAGGATTCAGAGGTGTATAGGAGGCATGGTGTCTGATGCAGCCTGCAAAGTCCGGTGCTGCACAAGCTGGTGTAGGCAGCATGCCATGAAGAGCAGACTGATCCTGCACGCACAAGGTCAGGGACCTCCAGGAGGGCAAATATCTCCATCAGGATCTCCTGTGGCAGCTCCGGAGATCTTCCATTGCCCATATTAGCTGACCAATTAAGAAGATCATCACTCTTGAATGCCTTCGTCAGTAAACCGGAGGACGAAGTAAAGATCTTGGGCAAAACTCGCAAGACCAGACGGCATAAACACCCTAAGCTCATCACCCCATCTCTGCTGTACATCTCCATTTTAGCAAACCAAAACGGGACACCCCTCTCGGAAGACAGAACGCGTTGCTTTCAGCAGGCAGGCGCTTGCAATTTTCGGGGCTCCTGGCTCTGAGCTTATAAATCAGCAACCTGACCCACCTATGCCTCACTTCCAATTCGACCAGGAGAGGGAATCCGATTCAAAGAGCCGCATCGCTGTGGCAGAGGGGAATCCGAATCGAAGAACGGCACCGCTGTAGCCTGTGGCAGATTCAAGACAGACTCACCCCGAGAAAGAGTCGGGCTTTCCAATCAACTCGCACCCAATCTCTGATTGCACCACAGCTGGAACTGAGGATGGAGCACTGACCGTGGCCGGCGGCGAGCGCCGGCAGTGTAGGCGGACGGGACGGCGGCCGTAGTGCAGGCCGAAGGGGCATGGGCCTGAATAGGTTGGAATCAGACGGGTGTGGCGCTCCCCGCGGAGACTGAACCACCGGCACTCGGCTCGATGAAGGAGGAAGCCTAAGCCGCCGTCGTGGTCGGCAACGGCGGAGGCGGAGGGGTAGCAGTGTGATGTGGAAGCGAAACCGAATCGTGGGGCGGTGGTGCTTCAATTTTTACTTTTTTTCTTTAGGCGTACATAGCAATTTTTACCTTTTGAGAGACACATAGCAATTTTTACTGGAAAGCCGTCGGTTGCTTGGATTAGTTCGCCGGCCCAGAGCAAAATGGGCCCATCCCATATGTGCAGTCCAAGTCCAAGCACGCAAGGCGTAATCTGGGAAGGCCGTTTTCGGTTAAGTTTGATGGCTACACTGTAGAGCGACGTGAATGATCAGTACTCGTGTGTCCGCGCATGTTCTTCTGCTACGAATCTCGAGTTCTGGACCCGAATCGCAACCGATTGTCACCGCTGTTTTTTAAGCACGTACGGCACATGTTCTACGACGAGCAGCTGCATATTCAGACCATGTCTCCTGTCCTGCACCTGCGCGTGTCCATCACGCCACGGGCAATCGAGCTCTTTCCTAATTAATCTTGGCAATGGCGTCTCTTACCAGCTTCCTGCCTGGCGCCGGAGACCGTCGTCGCACAAGAGCGAGCTTGTCCACGGCGTAACTCCGGCGAAGCCGCGCACGAGCCCCTCACGAACCAGCCCTCGTCGACACTGGGCAAGTCCATCTAGTTGTGCCGGGTGGCTCCTGCTGCCAGCCTACGGTGTTCAAGAGATGTTCAAGACCCTGCCCGAGACAATTAAGCGCGACGCGACCATCCTGTTCCGGAGCACGACGACGACACTGGGCCGTTAAGGTACGGTCGTCTCGTTAGGCGAGCCCCTTGGACGTCATGGCATGGTTGACTGTGACCGGGTCGGAAACCGGAGACGTGCCGCCTGCTGCTGCAGTTCCTCACGAACACGCGGGCCTGCGCGCCCTTCCTCTGATCTGATGCATGGCGACGGACGCCGATCGAGGCTTGAGAATTCCCGCGAGCCAGCGCGCCGTTCCCTGGTCTTGCCGACGCCAAGTTTTTCGGCCAGCTCGCGCTCCCGGCCGGCCGAGCAAATGGACGCTCCTGCTTCCGAGCCGAGGCCGCCACGAGCTCTGCTCCATCCAGCCAGGCAGGGGCACCCGGCCGGCTCATCGGTTCGGTGGCGTAGGGGTTCGCAGCCATATAGCCAAGGACGACAGGTGTCCAGTCCAGTCAAGAAAAAAACGTACTGACACCACATAGCGAAGAAAAAAACGTACTGACGCAACTAATTAGATTAGAGTTTGTGTTTCCTAGCTAGTGGAAAGAATTCATGCTCCATCAATTGAAAATGTGCTGGTCGTCGATGCGTTCCTCCACGTACGTACGTACGTGTCGGATGTGCCACTTGCTAGCCGTGTGTCCGTAATGTCTTCTATGTGCTCGTCGCGCGCGTCGACCTTGGTCAGCGCAGGAGCGAAGGCAGTGCTGAGGACCGTACGCGACGAGGCCACCGCCACAGGGCGCAAGTACTGCGCGATCGAAGCAGGTGACACGTGAAGGAGCGCGCACGGCCACCTTGGACACGACCCTGAGCTCCTCGGCCTGCCACTGCCACCGGAACAGCATCACGATCGATTGACAGGTTGCGCGTCTAGCACAGGACGAACTGCGCGCGCGGGGTGCTTCCAGCCTCCGCCCGCACGTTGGCGAGACGGTGTGCCCTCCCAGGCCGCCGCCGGAAGCCGCCCCTTTCTTGCTTGCTTAACCACGGGAGCGAGTGACGGTGGCCACCATGACCAGTTGACCACCGCAGCGGGAGGCTCACGACTGCGCCTGAGATGGCCGGCGAGGCTGCCCGGCCTCGAGCCTTTGCGCGCGCATGGCCATGACCACGACTGCGCCTGAGAGTGTTTAGTTGTAGAAAAGTGTTTTTTTTTTCATGCTCTTTTGTTCCTATAGCCTGCGTGTTTTTTGGAATGGAATATTTTTGTTATTTGTAATTCTTTTGGCTATATGCATTTTTTCAATGCAGAGGCCGGGATATTAATATATTCCCGCTTCTAAAAAAATGGTCATGACCACGGCAATGTGTGGGTTGGTTCAAATAAAGTCGCAGGTTTGGGGGAGCGCACCGGACAGCAAAAAACGGAATCCGTGATGGAGGTTAGACACGTGCAAACGTTACGTTACGTTACAGAGGGGGTACAGGACGTCACGCATGTCCAATGCTCCCAGGCCATCTGATGGATGAACAGTAAAAGCTCGCGCGCGGCAACTCAAGTGCCGCTGACAGGGTCGCCTATTTATACCTCGCGCTACCGCGACTCCGCGAGCAGCCGAGCACAGGTATAGCGCGGCCCACCCACCCTTCTTCCTCCTCGAGCCAGCGCCCTGTTCGCCCCTACCACCTCCGCCTCCGCTGCCGTGCTAACCCGTTGGGAAGTGACGCCCCCGCCGTCTCCGCCTCCCACCGGCTCCGGCGGCGCCCCGCTGCCTCCGTCGCCGCCCTCCACCACCGCAGGTCCGACCCCGTGCACTAAGGGATTCTCCTGCAAGACGCCTCCGCCTCCCGCTGGCTCCGGCGCCCCGCTGCATCCGCCGCCGCCCTCAACCACCGCTGGTCCGACCCCACGCACTAGGGATTCTCTTGCAAGATGCTTTCACCCCGCCCTCCTCCATTGTCTCCGACGGCTCCCGCCGCCCGTCCCCGCGTTAACCCGGCTTTGCCCTCACGAGCTCAGACAGGAAGAGGAAGACACGCCGTGCGATTACTCTCGCGCACTAATCTCAAAGCACGCTACCCGCAAGCTACGGGTAAGGCCGCTACATATAGGAATTGCCGGCATCGGGCTGCTGACCATGGGCTGTGCATGCAACTCTTCTGTAGTTCTGTAGCTCTGGGCCTGCAATCCAAGCCGCGCCGTGTTCGCCCCTGCCAAACCAAGATTGAATACATGGATTTCTCCTGAAAAAGTGGATGCGTATAGAAACTCTCTCAAAAAAGCAATCTTCATAGTCATTGAGAGGTGGCAACCAAGTCCACTCATCGTCCCCTGCCCTTGTAAACAAACACCGTGTTCGTCTCGCTGCTTTGCAGCGGTTGCTTTGCAGCAGCTACAGTATTTGCAGTTATTTATTCAGCAGCAGCTACAGTGTTTTCAGCAGCAGCTACAGTGTTCGCAGTTTTTTTTCTGCAGCCGCAGCTGCAGCGAAACGAACAGGCTGAAAAGTTGTGACCATGGATTGTGGAGGAGCACCACGAAGAAGTCTCCAGTCGATGGATCTGAAGAGAGAAATGCCTTATAGAAGAGGTAGTACCGCAGCTCGCTAGAAACAAATATTGATGGCGAATCAGAGATCACGTCTTTTCCAGTGTACCATGTGTACTCATACTTGTGAATGGATCCTGCATCATCAAATATGGGATTCACCTGCTCTATGGTGGTGACTGGAGGCAGCAAAATCTGCTCACCGGTGATGGGATTGACAAGGTGCATTTCACACCTCTCATTGACAGTGATGATCCAGCCATACGAGGAGCCACCGTGCCGCGCCGCCCGCCCATCCGCCGCACTCCACCACCACTCATTGTGCGCATGGGCCGGGCCGCTCACGCGTCCTGCCGCACAATAGACTTTCCGCTCGTAAAAGCCATGGAGCTTGCCGCTATCCTATTTCATCAGGCAGAATGACAGTATCCGATGAGTAAACCTCATGTTCTCCTTTGTTGGTATCTTCAACGTTGTGTGTGTGGCAGCCCAATTTTCGATTGCGAGGGAGGAGAAGAAGGTGAAGGCGATAGGAGACATAGGCCGAGGGGATGGGCCACCTGAGAGAAATCACTAAATTTACTGGTACCATCAGTGTTTTTCTGCAAAGGATAAGATATACCTTCATGATTTTTTATTTTTTTTGGTCCACTCTCCTTCTTGAACTCTCATGGGAATATGTTTCTAGCTTCTTTATCCAGAAACATGCAAGAGTCAAGGTTAGCAGATGATAATGCAGCATCCAGCTCAGTAGGAAGAACAGATCAATCGCTAAGGTTAACAGATGAAAGAATGATGCATGGAATGATTTATGGTGTAACATAACATAACTAAAACACATTTTGGGATAACAGTTGCACATAGCTTTATATGATTGTTATTTGTCAACACAATAAGTGTTCATGTTGTGGCGATGAACCTTGTAAAGAGAGCCTCTGGCCCCCACCTCCTTTTATAGCATTGCACGACAGGGGTCTACTAGCCTTATTGGGATGTGCATCCTTGATCAGGATGCGAGGTCGAGGCCCAGACGACCGTTGGACCGACTATGTGGTAGAGATCAATCTAACAAGACGATGTCACGCTGCTGGCCATACGTGCTCAGGAGGCAAGCAGCGTCGAGGAGAGGGGTACAAAGTGCACGCTGTCGTTCAGGTAGTGGTTTAGTGGTACGGCACAGCTTGTCGAGCAGAGCAAATGTTTGAGACGGGCTTCTTCCAGTAGTAAAAATTGCTAAACTAGTCCAGCTTTCATTTCACTACTACAAGAAAACATGGTTTTAGTCACCAAGTTTTAGTGACTAAGAAAAAAAATTGATTAATAGTGATTATCAAGTTTGAGATTTTTAGTGGATATAGGATTTTAGTGACCAATGTTATATGTAGCTACCAAGATTGTGTTGGTTTCTATATAGTTTTAGTGACCACCATATTGGTCACTGTATAGATATAGTGACAAGGTTATAGCAACCGCAATGTGACCAAACTTGTTGATGACAAACTAACTATTGTGACCAACAATACATATATAGTGACCAAGTAACTGGGTGACTAATAGTCAATTTCTTGTAGTGTCACCTCCACGTCGCACTTCTAGCCTTCGCCACCGCCAACGCCGGCGGGGACTTCCTCCTTCATGGAGACAAGCGACAAAGGTGTGAGCTTCTGAGTAAGACGAGGTGCCGGACGATTCTTCCGGTCTGACTCGGTTGGTGCATGTCAACATGTCCCGTTTATAGGCGTGAAAACGGGACGGATAATACGTACCCAACCGACCGACCGTCGAATCTGAGTAAAATTGATATGGGCAAATACGGGATGCACCAATAATTATCCGACACTATTTGTGTCCGAATCCGAGTCCAAAAAATAATTGCGGGATAGGATACGGGACGAGTGATATCCGTCCCGAATCCGAACATCATGTGATCCTAGTAAGTTTATAACGATTATACGCCCTATAATATAGTGTAAAAAATAATTCGCCGCTCAGATAATTGGTCGCTCAAAAAAATAATTCGCCGCTCAGATAATTGGTTGCTCAAAAAAATAATTCGCCGCTCAAAAAAAAATTCGCCGCTCAAAAAATAATACGATCATGAGGACAAGGTATGAGATATAGAAATAATTATCTGGTACTATCCGCTAAGATCTGACTCCGAATTCGAGTAAAAAAATATATGACAGGATACAGGATGAGCACTATCCGTCCCTATCCGATCCGTTTCACCCTACCCGTTTACATTGCTCTTCGCCACCGTCGCCGCCGGTCACCGCCTCGGCTTCCTTTCCTGATTCGGGGCAACCGGATTTCTGTGGCCCAGCTGTTTCCGTGCTCCATCCACCTCAGGTCCGAATTGTTTCGAGGGTTCCGTTCCCCCATCCACCACAGGTACCGCACCGTACAGCTCTTCGATTCGGATTTCCATCCCTAGTCCAATTCGGCGTCAGTTGATTGGTTCGCCTCGATTTATAAGTACTGAGGCCCTGGGGCTTCGCCGTGGTGTGCTCCTTCCAATTCGAGAACAACTTCCAAGGAACAGAGAGATATTCAGTATTGGTTTCCTCGGATGGAGCTCTACAGCGGAGCACGGATGATGAGCCTGCGCTGCCTGTGCCATCTGGTCTTGCGAGCTTGGCCCAAGATCTTTGCGTTTGCCCCCAGCTTACTGAAGACATTGCAGAGTGATCACGAGCATGTTGATCCGTCATCACCCATGGAAGAGGCCACGGTGAACAGAGAATCTCTGGAACTACCGGTTGATATCCTGACAGAAATCTTTGCTCTGCTGCAATCCCTGACCTGGTGCGCGCGAGCTGTGTGTGCTCCTCGTGGCACACTGCATTCACCAGCCTACGCAGCTCTGGGTGGTATTCACGGCAGCAGACGCCGTGCCTCTTCTACACGTCCGAATCTGCCGGTGACAACGTTGCATGCCTGTACAGCCTTGCAGAGAATAGGGTCTACAAGCTAACTCTACCAGAGCCACCCATTCGTAGTAGGAATCTTATTGTGTCGTCCAATGGCTGGCTCGTTACTGCCGATGAGAGGTCTGAATTGCATATTATCAATCCGATCACCGGTCAGCAGATTGCCCTCCCGTCAGTGACCACCATCGAACAAGTGAAGCCCTTATTTGACTACGCAGGTAGAAAATTATTCCGTGAGCACATGGTCAGTTGCATACGCCATGAGTAGTTGACGCGTGGCCACCTACCTCCCGGCCAGGCAGTTAAGGATGTAAGCTAATTAGGAGGTTTACTTTAAACTCCATGCACTCGCGCCCCTGGTTTATCTCTCCATAGAGGGTGCACGGCAAATATTTTAAAAATGTCACGGCCTCCGCACGGCGCAGGACGTCCACCCAAATTAAATGCAACCCAAGCGGCCAGGCTGGCGCGGATTTCACAGTTTGCAACGGCCTCAAGCGTCAAAATTTGAATCCGTTCAGTTTCAAAAGAGCGAGAAACCCATGTTACACGATTATATATCTTTCGTTTACCACACAGCACTGCTGCACCCACCTACTCCGGGTCCATGAGATTGAGTTGAGGAGGAATGGCTGGGTCGAGCTCACTGGTACCACCTCCAGCATCGGTACCGACTTTGTTCACGCCTTTTCTCTTTGGGCTGCCGTGCTGTTGAACTAGTCTCTTCCCCGTCCAGTCCCCGCCGCTACCACCGCAGCCGTCCGGACTCCTCGAGCCCAAGCCGGAGCGCCACTGGTTCGTCGAGGCCCTCAACACTGTACCGCAGCCCAAGCAGGAGATGTTGCCCGTGCCGCCGCCCACGCAGCAGAAGCAGGAGTCGGTGTTCGTGCAGCAGTCATCGCCGCCACAGGCCAAGCAGAAGACGGTGTCCGTGCAGTTGCAGCGCTGCAACCACCTCCACCGGCTATGGTGCAAGTGCCGGCTCCTCCTAAAAGTTCAGCCATTGTGGTGATGTGATCGCGCGTGATTTTTGTTGAATGCTCCGTGAAGCCTAACTAATTAGGAGCCTCGATTTGATTAATCTACAGATGTTTTGTCATGATGAATGATGGTGTGTGCATGCTCATGTTTCTTATTATACTCATCTATGTTCATTTTGATGCTCTGAAATGTAATTCTGGACTGGATCCGGAAAAATGAGCTATGAAAGCAGCTTCCTGCAATGTGTAAATGTGGTTAAATATTCTGTTATTTAGATCATGGTTAAATATGAAAGCAGCTTCCCCTGTCTTTTATGCCCGTTTTCATTTGTTCCCCTGGACTTGAAAGGTGGTAAAGTCTATGATCCTTGTTCCTGCCTAGTGTCACCTCCATCAGATCCCATGCTTTCTTTGTTTTGCTGGAACCGTGCTTCCTGAAAAACGCGGGAACACGCCGCATAGAACAGCTTGGATGCCTTGCATCGCAAAGAGAATCTTTCATTCTTTCGATACCCATCAAGGTATGATTCTCATCGCTCTTTTAGGCAAAGATGGTTTAGCTTCTGCTGCGACATGATTATTCCTGATTCTCATTGCTCTTTTAGGCTGGCTTTTGACCAAAGTGTTGTTTCGTGCCCTTTCGCTGTGTGGATTATTGCCGCTTTTACCACCTGAATAGCTGGTTTGGGCCTCGGTTCAGCACTTCAGCGTTTCCTTGCCAGACGAGCTCACTGGTACCACCTTCAGCATTTCCTTCAGTCACCACATGTAGTGCTGCAGTCCTGCTTGCCTTGTCAGCTTCAGTGGATGACGAGCACTCTCCGTCTTCAGCTGCCGTTGGGGCACCAGAGTTGTTGAGCAGAGCAGCATTCAGCAACAGCTTCGGCAAGGCCTTACCTCAAGCTCATTGAACGCTTGACAACCAACTTATTTATAGTGTGCCAAGACGCCTGCCCTGCTCTCTGCTCATTGAACGCCGGACAACCAACTTCACGACCGGGCAAACTAGGCGTCTGGCGTCCGGCGTCAGGGACCATTGTGAACAAATTCCAATTTCCCGCCATGGTTCACCAGGCGTCCGGCAGCCGGCTGCTAGACAACGTGTGCACGGCGTCGCAATCGGGTCGCAATAACGAGCTAGGGACCTACAACCAACCTATGGAGGTTAAGCAAATTGCGACAGCAACGTAATGATTAGGGGCATTTAACTCGTCACACATCTCCGCGCCTACCCCTACGTGTGCGGTGGATAGTTGGGGGTTCACTTGACAATGTGCTCACGGAATCCGCTCTCCTACGCAGGTGCAGTTCAGGACTATAAGCTCTCACAGTACATTGGAGAATATGTGCTTGGTTACCCTGATATCTTTCCTCTTGACAAGCTGCGCGACAAACTCTATGAAAAGGCGTTTTTGTTTTCTGATTCCTCCACCAGAAGCTTCATTGTGGTCCTAATCCACAATCCTATTTGTCAGCTTTCATTTGCTAGGCAAAGAGATTCCAAATGGACATGGTTGCCGCCAGGCGCAAACTATCATATATGACTGCATCTATGTGGATGGTATTTTGTATGCAGTAACATCCACCGGTAGAATTGATGCCTTTGATCTTGCTGGACCTGTTTTCTTAAGGAAGGTGATTATCAACGGCACGAAATTCTATAATTATGAACACATGTACCTTGTTCAAGCACCAACGGGTGATTTGTTGCAAGTCTGGAGGGAACAAGATGTCATCCCAGTTGGGGACGTTGACGATGAGGATGCAGTGCGTGACCTTTCAGAGCTCATAAGGGGAACTAGGAAAATGATGTTGTATAAAGTTGATGTGGCAACAAAAGAACTTGTGCAGATCAACAGCTTGCATGGCCATGTGTTGTTTCTTGGGCATAATCAGTCGAGTTTTTTAAGTGCTGAGAAATATCCGCAATTGAAGGCAAATCATGTCTACTTGACGGACAATGAAGGAGGTCTTGCCTTGTGGAAGAGCAACCGCCGTGATATAGGTATTTTCAACTTGGAAAATAACACCATAGAAGAAATCACACCTTCTCAGTTCTGGTGCACTTGGCCAGCACCTGTATGGATAATACCTAATTTCACGAAGATGAGCTGGGATTGAATGCATAGCTGTGTTCTGGGTGCTGTACTTTCTGTTCAAAATGAACTGCACCTAATCTTAAGAGTGTCCCCATTTTATATCATTCACTGTATTGTCCATTTATTGGAGGATATGTTCTTTCAAAATCTCATTTAATTTCCATTTATCCTATCAATACGGTCCTCTCAAATGACATTTTTGTTATGTTGCAAGTAATGCTTGTTCGGGTACTAAATGTTCAGGATTAAGTACTACCCAGCAGTGTGACATAAATGAAAAATACTTTTTGGGATGCATAGTGTTAAATAGCCATCGTTAGCTTTATGAAAATATCAAATAAGTCAACACAACATGGGGTTCGTCTAGAGTCACATCTAAATATTCCTCAATAACAACCATTGTTTAGCAGCAGTTCTCATATGATAAGGTCCAAGCCCCACCATATATATGCTACCATAAATCCATATCAAGGTTGTGTAACATTTTTGTTTATATATAGGAACTACAAAATCTTAACCTAAGCACAAAATAAAATTTTAACCAGGGTATGGTGTATCACAATGCAAGAAGAAGAACTAATAACCTAAAATGTGAAGTAACGTAACGGGTTGTTTAATTCTAGCGACATGCATGCTATGTATTGCAATTTTATGCTACTACAAATATTTATTTGAAGGGGCAATTGCAAAACAACCATCCTTTCAGCCTCCAATTGTGTTTTCACCATTGGTCAATCTTGGCATGACTTCAAGGCGGAGTTGGCGGCTACAAAAGGAATTAACATCATGTCAACTGCGGGGTACAACGACCCGTTTCAGAATTGGAATGTCCCATGGTATTGAGGAGTATTTATGTATCTAATGTTGAATGTACAAGACTATGCTATCATTATTATGTCTTATGGAACTCATGAACTCTGTATCGGAAACTATAATAACTATCATTATGGTGTATGGAACTCTATGTTGTGTTCATGTATTTTCTTGTATGTTTTGTGCATTATGTATGGTGAATATGTCCCTAAGACTGTTGCAAATATTTAGCAAAGGTCATGCCAAATTTTTCATCCTTTTTTTGCATTTTATTCCTTTTTTACAATCTGTACCGATTTTTCGTTTTCGTTGTCTGGTTTACCGGATTACCGGTCCGCTTTACCTATGATTTCAACAGATTTTGGTTCAAAATTCATCAAACGAATCTCGGACCGGTTTTCGTCCGGATTCTCTGGTTTTTGGGAAAACCGGACATCCCGGTGACATCCGGTTTTAGCGAGAGAAACGAAATTAACCTTGCACGTACGGCAAGCAAGTAATTCGGGTGGCTCCCGACCCGAACAGCACGTGTCAATGATCACTACCGTTGCAAGTTGAGAATCCGGTGCTCGAGACGATGCCATCGATCCTCCCTGGGCGGCAAAGGTTGCACACTGCTGGCTGGCATCAGTGTCTTGAGCGCCAGATTCTCTCCTTCAAACAACGCCTCTGGCATCGACGTCGACGAGGAGGTTCCCGGCCAGTGCGCGCGCCTCCTGCGCTAACGCGCAGCCCCGGCAGAACATCCACCTAGCAGCAACGGCGGGGCGGCGCAGCACGAGCCAGCAGCCCGTAGGCCCGGTACCTCCGCGTATATATGCGCCAGCGCCCAGAGCGAGCAGAGCGCGATGCACACGGCCTCGTTCAGCATGTTCACGCCCGCGACGTTGAGCGCCCACAGCGGCGCGAAGCACAGCAGCAGCTCGCGTTCCTGAGCTAGGCAGCCTATAGGCTCAGCCCAGGAGCTGCATGTCCCCCCGGCCAGAACACGCAGAGAGGCACGAGAGCCAACACGCCGTCGGGCCGCCTGCCGCCGGTCCACAACAATTAACGGTCGTCAATCGTGTTTCTGGCGTTTCCTCTCTCCCAACGGACTGAATGAAATGCACGTACAGGCCGGCGAGCACCAGCGTCACGGCAAGCGAGGTCTCGGCGCGGCGTCCATCTGGCCGGGCCCTGTAGAGCCCGCACTGGGAATCCGGACGACGACGGCTTTCCTTGCTTCACCACGGACTCCAGCAGCGGGAGGCTCGCAGCCCCTGATGGCGAACCTTTGCGCGCCATGGCTATGACCACGTACGTACCACAGCGTACGTGTGGGCTAGCTGGGCTGGCAGTCGCCGGTTTTGAACGGCAAACGGAAATCGTCACGGAGCTTCAGGCACTGAGACACGTGTGAACGTTATAGAGGGTCTGGAGACGTCACGTCACGCTGCGCGGACCAAATCTGCATTGGTTTCCTGACACGCCCAGTGCTCCAAGGCCATCTGATTATGAACACAGCAGCAGCTCGTGGCGACGCGGCAAGTCAAGTGTTCTGATCGGGCGGTTGCGTTGCAGCCACAGATCAGATCTCGACGACGTGGAAGCAAAAACTACTGCGCTGTTCCCGTACGTGCGACGTACGTGGAACTAATGCTGCGTACAGCGCCACGCTTGTCCTTGCACCTGGGTCCTGGTGGTCGATCGGCCGCCATTGGCACGGCACGGCTCGGCTCGCAGCTCTGTTGTCCTGCTCTCGGCCTGCAATCCAAGCCCGACATATCAAACTTGCCGAAGACGGTCTCGGACAGCATGCGCCACTGCGGGTAGTTGGAGGTCGTTCATGTCAAGGGTGACAGGAACATGAGCCTGGATGTTCACCACCTAGACCACGGACGGAGCGAGGCCGCCAGCAGCAGTGGCCATGGCGGCGGCGCCAGAGCTGGTGCCGGCGACGCCACTGGCGGAGGGCAGAGAGGAGCTTAGAGAAGGTGTCTAGAAAGGGATTTTGGCGTGCAATTGGGTGAGAAAACCGGATTGTCATCCATGGCACCGTAAGATTGGTGGGCAAACGGGTTCATCAAGATCGTTCGTTGTGATACCATATAAGAGTTGGAGAGAATCAACCACATCTATTCACTCTGCAATGCAACCGGTTGATCCTACATCTATGGGAGCGTGAGCGAGACTCCTGGACGCATGAGTGTGCATGGTGACGAGCGTGGCGCGCACGGTTGCTGGCAGCAGTTGGCGTCGTGGACGCGTTCTGGCGAACCAAAGGGCGAGGCGGTTAGGATATTCCGCTAACAACCTCTCCCAACTCTCATATGACATGCAACTTTTACATCTAATTACAAAACTTATAGCCCAACTTCCTCAACTCAACAACCTTGTTCACTTTACTTCCTTAGAAGGTTTTGTCTGATGTGGCACAATGAGCCCCCACATGTCAAGGGAAAAGAAGAGGTGATGTGTTCTTTTCGTGACGTGGTGGCGGACTAGTTGGCATGCGAAATGTTGGTCTCCCATAAACTAGCGATTCTGGACATGAACAATAAATGTTGCATCTGTTCGGCGGCTTCGTACGCAGGAGCTAGCCGTGCTTTTCACAGAGGACGCGAGCGGTGGCACCGCAGCGAAGTCGTAGCTACCGACTACCGTACGTGCCGTCGGCTGGCAGCAAAAGACACCGATGCATCTGACTGAACTTGCCCTCGACCAGGGGGATTCGTGAACGGACTGAACTACGACCTTGGACAGTTCCACACCAATTAGCATTGGCGCATTGGAACGCACCCTTTGTCGTAGCTACTCATCAGGACAGGGTATCCCTGGAGCTCGTGTCTGAAGGACGGGAGGAGCACGATCACAGGTTGTGGACGCGAGCACTGGTCTCCACCGACATCAAATTCTGTTGTCGACCATTCCTTCAAAGCTCATCATTCAGGCTAGCAGTAGGATACAAGCTGGAGACGGGTTTTGCTCCCTTTTTTTATGGAGAGAGAGAGAGAGAGAGAGGAGACGGGTTTAGCTTATTACGCCTTGTTCTGAACTCGAGCCAAACATATGGGCCCATTTGAATAGATATTTTCTGCTCTGGGCCGACGACCCAACCCAGCAACCGTGGGCTGACCAGGAAAGATTTCACTTCCATGTGTGGTCCAAAAAAAAGAAAAAAAAAAACTTCCATGTCCCCCTTCTAGCCTCGGCCGCCGCCGACGACAACGACGACGGCGCAGGCTCCCTCCTTCATCGAGACGAGCGCCGGAGGCTGAGTTCTCTGTGCCGAGCGCCACACCCGTCGGCTACCTCTCTCCAACCCGGTCAGGCCCATGCCCCGTCGGTGTACCCGGCCGCCGTCCGTCGCCGGTCACGGTCAGTGCTCCGCTTTCAGTTCCAGCTGCCGCGGGATCAGAGCTGGGTTTCATTTGGTGCGATTTGATTGGGAAGTCCGAATCTTTTTTGGGTGTTAGTCCGTGTTACATCTGCCCCGTCGGTGCCGTTCTTCGATTCGGATTCCTATCTGCCACAGCGGTGCCGCTCATCGATTCGGATTCCCTCACCTAGTCGAATTGGAAGTGAGCCATAGGTGGTTTGGGTTGCTGGTTTATAAGTTCGAAGCCAGGGGCCTTTGCCGTGGTGTGCTCCCTCCAAAGATTGCCAGCAACTTCCGTGTGGCAAAGAGAGATTCAGTTTCGGTTTGTTCAATTGGAGCTCTACAGCAGAACAGGGATGATGAGCCTGCGCTGTCTGTGCCATCTGGTTTTGCGAGCTCGGCCCAAGATCTTTGCTTCTGCCCCCAGCTTAATGAAGACATTGCAGAGTGATCATGAGCAGGTTAATCCATCACCCATCGAAGAAGCCACGGTGACCAGGGATTCTCTAGAGCTGCCAATAGAAATCCTCAGTGATATATTTGCTTTGCTGGAGATCCCTGACCTGGTGCGCGCGAGTTGTGTCTGTTCCTCATGGCACACTGCATACACAAGCCTACGCAGCTCTGGGTGGTATTCACGCCAGCAGACGCCGTGCCTCCTCTACACGTCTGAATCTGCCGGTGATAATGTTGCTTGCCTGTACAGCCTTGCAGAGAAGAGGGTCTACAAGCTAACTCTCCCAGAGCCACCTATTCGTAGTAGGTATTTTATTGGGTCGTCCGATGGCTGGCTGGTTACTGCCGACGAGAGGTGTGAATTGCACATTGTCAATCCGATCACCGGTGAACAGATTGCCCTCCCTTCAGTGACCACCATCGAGCAGGTGGAGCCCATATTTGATGACGCAGGTGCAATTCAAGAGTATGAGCTCTCACAATACTTTGGAGAAGAGGTGGCTCGGGACCCGGTGACTTATTCTCGCGAAGATCTGCGTGATACCCTCTATGTCAAGGCATTTGTGTTTTCTGATTCCTCCCTGGGAAGCTACATTGTGGTCCTAATCCACGAGCCTTTTTGTCAGCTTTCATTCGCAAGGGTAGGAGATTCGGAATGGACTTGGCTGCCACCAAGTGCAGACTATGAAGACTGCATCTATTTGGATGGTTTTCTGTATGCAATAACATCTACAGGTGGAATCGATGCCTTTGATCTTGCTGGACCTGTTTTTTTAAGGAAGGTGATTATGGACAAAACGAAGGACTATATTTATGAACACATGTACGTTGTTCAGGCACCATCGGGTGATTTGTTGCAGGTTTGGAGGGAATTGGATGTCATCCCAGTTGGGGATGTCGACAACGAGGATGCTTTAGAGCGTGACTTTTCAGAGATCATAATGGGAACTAAGAAAATGATGTTATATAAAGTTGATATGGCAACAAAAGAGCTTGTGCAAATCAACAACTTGCATGGCCATATGTTGTTTCTTGGGCACAATCAGTCGAGTTGTTTAAGTGCTGAAGAATTTCCGCACTTGAAGTCAAATCATGTCTACATGACTGAGGATGAAGGAGCGATCTTGAAGAGGAACCAGCGTGATATTGGTGTTTTCAACTTGGAAAATAACACCACAGAAGAAATTGTGCCTTCTCAGTTCTGGGGTACGTGGCCAGCACCTGTTTGGATAACACCTAATTTCACAAAGATGAGTTCGTGTTTGAATAAGTAGTTATCTGTATATGTAGTTGTGTTTTGGGTGCTGTACTTTGTGCTCAAAATTAACTATACCCAATATTAATTATTAAGAATGTCCCTGTTATGATGTTATGATTCAGTCACTGTATATTGTCCATTTATTGGAGGATATGATGTTTCAAAATCTGATGTCCATTTATATTATCAGTATGCTACATATAACTTTTGTTATGCTGTAATGCAAGTGATTTTTGTTTGGTGACTAAATGTTCAAGCTTTTTATAGAAAGATGAAGAACATAGTTAAGTAGTACCTGCCGTGTGACCAAAAAAAAAAAAACTTGTTGGGATGTGTATTGTGAAATAGCTGTCGTTAGTTTTATGAAAACGTCGAATGTCAACAAAATAAGTTGTTCGTCTTAAAACTGTCAATTATATAGTTACAGGGCTATATCTACAAAAATGAATGCACATAATCGTTGTTCAGACAAATTCTCACGTGCACAGTGGAGGGCCTTATTGCCCATTCTTCATTATACGATTAAGAAACAAATAATTGGGATAATGGCACATTATACGATTGGTAACAATAGATGAAGGTCCTGAGGCCTCTGTATCCTCCTATTACACTACAAGAGAAATACTCTTTCCCGATAGTTTCTTTGAAGTGGCCAACAATATTTTAGTATATTTGGATAATAAGCTTCTATAACTGTGGGTGATGACTTTGTGGGGAATGACCTTGTTGGTAAATTACTAGAACTGTTGGAAAACTTATGAATTTGTACTATTGGTACTGTCGGCCATTTGTTAAAAATACTAAAAGAAAACAAAGCTGTTGCCCACATGGATAGAACTGTCGGTACTGTCGGCCACTATTGATTTTGTATTACTTTTTATAGTGCCATCTACACTTTAAAATTTGTGAAACACCACAAAATAAAACTTTTATTCATCTTGAACTCAGAATCCTGTAGATTTTTCTTGTAATTGGCATCTGACTAGCTACAAGTTATTATTAATTTTGTTCACGAATCTCTCCATCGCCATCCCCATTCATACCCTTACCTATCTCCATATTTCTTGAGATGTATTCGAGTTGAGTATGTTTGTTGAAACCCCTTACAACAATTTGCATTATATAGAAAAACTGATGATCTAAATTTGCAGAACGTGTTGAATGAGGCTCGAGATGCTGCATTAAATAGTTCTTTTAGGTATATGTTTCCTAAGTATATTCACATTCTTCCCTTGTTCCTAATCACTCATATCCACGTGACTTTGTTTATAATTTACAATCACATTTTCATACTGAAATGATAAATTTAGTTGAAGCTCATCATGTATTGAATTAACCTCAGCTTAATAAGCCATGATAAATATGAGATTTTCAATTAGAAAGAACATTGCATTGAATATTTCCTTTAAGTATATTCGCATTCTGCCGTTGTTGGTAATCGCTCGTTCACTCCTATCCATGTAACTTTCTTTGTAATTTACAATAACATTTTCATACTGAAATGATCAAATGACTTGAAGCTAATTGAAAGCTTCAGCTAAATAAACCATGATAAATTTGAGATTTTCATTTAAAAAGCATAAATTGTTGTAGAGATTTTATGCGGTAATAACAAGGAGCTATATTTGTACTTGGTTAATCAGGAAGGGATTAAAGAGAGAAAGAAAGTGTGTGCCTTTTCTCTGGGGGCATATATTGAAGCACAAAACAGATGATATAGTAAACTTATGTCTTGTTCTTGAGAGATCTAAAACTGATATTTACCATTTAAGGCTAGCCAACAAACCCTATTTTATCAAAAAGAAAATAAATCTTTTTGCTAATTTTCTGTACTTGATTAAAGATATTGATGTTTGGTTCTCTATTTTGATGTTCTCGTTTTTATTATGTTTTATATCTAAGATATTTATTTCCTGATGTTATGTAATATCTTTTTTTGTAGGCTTTTTTATGCCTTATGCGCGATTCTTATTTGACACCTTCTTCAGTGTGGCATTTGACACTTCCTAGTAGGAGTGCTGCAGTTTGATATGCAGGATGGAGGGTCCAGATAGACCCTCAGCTCAAGTGCAACTGGGAGCAGATTTTAGTCGGGGGTAGCTGTGTTTTAGTTACCATGTAGTCATATATACTAACTCAAGCTCTATCCATATACGACAATTGCAAAAAGAAAACGTGTATCTACACTATTGCTTATGTCTATTATGTCTTCTCAAATTTTATAGGTTAAATTTGGTGTCATAACTGATGGCCAAATTTGCTATGGGACACTCTTGAAGCAATCGGAATTTCATGATCCACATAGTTGGTTAATTTTAATGTGTCCTAAAAAATAGAACTCTATTTTGTCATAAGTCCATTTGAAGTGTGACCAAAGTTTGATGAAAAAGTACTAAATATTTGTAGTGTAAAATTAGTAGCACTAGATTCATCATGGAATATCTTTTCATGTTATGCCTATTTGGTGCCATTATTGTTGATATGAAATCCAACGAGATTTGCCACCACAAACGAATTATCTCACCTTACGGGATTTTCCCCTCCTGTTGCCTAAAAAATATTATCTGTCCTTCAACGACCGTGATCCGTAGTAATCCCATGCATTTTTTTTTTGTATCTACAGCATATACCTCGCATGGAGCGAGCAGATCGGCCAGGCTCAGACCGGTGTGCCGGCGTGCCGCTTGACCGAAGAGTTGTTGAGACCGGCGGAACCTCCAATGGAAGGCTCGTGCTGCTGCCCATGTTGCCTGACGTGCTTCCTTTGCCTCCCATTGCATTAGCTCCTCTCATTGCCTTCGTTCCAAAGTATATACTTCAAGTCAACATTAAAGCATCGCGGTGCGGGCCTGCGGGGAAGGGAGAGGAGGGGCGGGTGAGTTGTGGGACCCAGATCTCGGCGCGAAGCTTTGGTGGTGGTGTTGGACGGTCCACGACCACCACCAAGCCATTAACTCGTGTTTTTAAAATATGGTCATTGATAATGATCAAACTTGATTTCTCACTGTAGACAGAACCCGACAACCGTGAATGCCAGGAGCGGCTTGTACTGCAAGAATCAAAATTGAATCCATGCAAATGTGGTGGCAAAAATAATCTCCTTCCATATTATTATTTAATCCACTGATACTACAATACTATAGACAGTTACTGAGTTGATAAGGTCTCTGTATGGATTCAAGAGACTAAGTTGTTTGGATCCTCTAGCCGGTTAAAATTTAGCAAACTAAAGTTTAGCCAACTAATGTTTAGAAGGTACCTCTTGAGTCCTGGCTAATGTCTCTCGCTTTTAGACTTTTTTTTCTACCTTTTTCTTGTGCTTAGCCAAATTTAGGAGGGTTGAGGTGACTTGAAGCTAAGTTTTTAGGAGGTGAGATGGCTAAGTTTAAAAGAGTGTTTAGTCGTCCCACTTGGATTCAAATTAAAGTTTAATTAGGATGGCTAAACTAGCTAAGTGTTTAGGAGATGGATCTAAAAAGGGTCAAATTATTAGTTGACTAATTTTTAGTTTCCGAGACTTCAGATAGATGAAGTAAAAGGTTGAACTAATTGTTAGTCTATCGAGAGACTAGTAATACTTCTATTAGTCAGTCTAACCCAACTAATAGGAAATAACGATTGCAACAAAACGTGAAAAGACGACACATACTGCTCTTTATCCCTTCAAAACATACACTGACTAATTCATTAGTCAGGGACACAATAGGTATTTCCCTGTAACTTGGACTAATAATTAGTCAGGACTCCAAACAGGCAACTGATTAATTGTTAGTTGACTAAGAATTACTCAACTAATTTTTAATAAGAAACTAGTTGATAGTCTATTGGATCCAAAAACATGGCCTAGCTGGCTCTAGTAGCACTCCTCATGTTCTGGACCATAGGAGTGAATTTCATTAGGTATTTTGGTGAACTGTGTAAATAACCTTA
Organism: Eragrostis curvula; assembly: GCA_007726485.1. Classification (NCBI taxonomy): domain Eukaryota; kingdom Viridiplantae; phylum Streptophyta; class Magnoliopsida; order Poales; family Poaceae; genus Eragrostis; species Eragrostis curvula. Next base: position 23,977,518 of record CM017440.1, on the reverse strand, counting down.
AAATTTTTCATGATCAGATATGTTGACATAGGTTAATGTGTGAACTATCGTTATGCAAAATTTGAGCTTCAAACTAAACTAAACTTACACGTGTAGACAAAAAAATGACAAACTCTAGTAGGAAGTACGTTGCACTGACTGAATTGTCGGAGCGGGTAAATCGAGCAGGGTTTGTCGAATCTAGGTATACGTGATCCTGTGGCGTTGCAAAGAAAGACTGGGTGCTTCTGTTGATTAGCTACACTAGCCATCAACCCGTGCATTCGCACGGGCTAGAAATATGTCAGGCATGGCTACGTCAATCAGTGTCAATATTTCAAAATTTATCATACTTTGATCTGGTCGACAATGTTTCATGTGTTAGAAATAACTAAATTATACTACCTCTTAAACAATTCATCAAATTTAGTAATTCTAATTCATTCACCCTTTCTTTGTGAACTTTTAGATGCCTTGAAGTGTTACATCCCATTGACCCCCTGATTATTATTTCTCTCTACTCCAATCGAAGTGTTGCCAATATAACACTATTTTATTTTTAAAGTTTAACTGGAGTAAGTAGTATTCTGATGCACAATAGACACAATATTGTCATAGGGTTACTACTGTCATATAGAACATGCTTCCATTGTGAATGCCAAATTCATGGATCTCAAGGACTAAACTTGACTGTAAGTTCAAAGTCGAAGTGTTGCAAATGGACTTATAAAATGCCTTGTAAATAGAATGCAATTCAGAGTTGGCTATTGATGCAGATTTCACTGATTTTGGAATTGATACACATGATTTTTATGATATTTATCACTTATATACAATTTAGTCGCATGCACATACTTTTATTACATGTCTAGCTATTTACTGAGGATATCATGTCTGGTGTATGTCCTGATTGAAATCAGTTGCATCGTTAACGCAGACTACATAATACACGTGTCACAATTCATATTTACTGAAATGTTAAACATATAGCATTTTCTTGGCATGCCTTTTCCAAAAATATTTTTTGAAAATCATAATGTAACGACAATGGACAAATATTATTTTGGAAAATATGTCATTTGAAGTGGAATGTTTATGTGAATAAACAGTAAATAAGAGTTACCAAGAGCAGGGCTTGCATACAATTTGGTCAAGATAATTAATGCGCCGTCCTTTCATCCACTGTGTCGAAACTTCCTTGCATCCACTTAGTTTTTTTTTTTAAAAAAGGCAGCAGAGTAATAACCTGAACTGCAATGTGCGAAAATGCACCTATAATCTTTTTTTTTTTTTGGGGGGGGGGGGGGGTGGGGGGTGGGGTTGCAAAAAGGACATATGTTAATAATTGAAAAAAAATACTCATAGGTATTATAGAATACTTGAACCAAATAGGTATTATCAGAAAAAATGACTCATCATATAGGGCAAAGAAAAAGAAACCTGAAGAAATAGCAAGTGTGTTATTATTCGAAATTCATATATTATTCAACAATATAAAAGTGCCTCATTTAAGCATAGTAGTGAGAAATAAAAAAGAAAAGAAAACAAATAGATCTCACCTAATGTGCAAACATACCTTTGCAAAATTAAAGTACATATAAGTAGATTGCATCTGGAATATCACAATGTTTATCTTTACATGTACCACGCAATGCTTTATCTATATCTTTGTAATAGTAAAGTATATATATAAGTAAGCATTTGACAATCTACTGAGACCTCTTCATTTGGGGCAGTAGTGAAAAAATGAGTTAAGACAATGAGAAAATAATTGAAAAGGGTTTAAGAATATGCTATGGCGGCCCAACACATATATAGTAGATATATTAGAAGAAAAATCCTTCCTTATAATTAAAACAAAGGAGCCTTTCAACATGTGAGGAACCATATAAATTGATTGGACACAAAAAAGTTTGTACAGTTTTCTAAGAAAAGGGGCAAAAAGATTTGAAATATCTCATGATGAATTTTATTTACACATTATTCAGTCTGTATGTCTAAACTGCATAAAATGAGTTTCTCATGGAAGAATCGGAACTTGATTAACTTTATTTATTAATAGGAAGAAATACATGTCACAGTAAGTAAAATAAATTAAATTAGTACGATAGAAGCAAAACCAAGCTTTGCAGTAAACGCTGAATTCATAAAGTAAATTCACTCAAATAACTGACAAACAACTTAAAAAAATAAATGGATAAGTTATGCCTCCAATTCTCTATCTCATTGATCGATTGACTCTATGTAGATAATCATGTACAAATAAATCATGTCTTATTTTAAAAGAAAGATTGTAGATCTCAGATCTAATTTACTTATTGGAACCCTGCGTCCACATGCTTGTAATGTATGTCCAACCTTATCAATGTTAAGAGCAACTTGCAAGTAATAATATGCCAACTCGAGAAATAATAAAAAATATGTTGTTTACTTTTGTGAATCATAGATAATTAGATACTATATGTTGATGACTAAATAGTGCATTGAACCTGACTGACTTGCTCCGTTTGAATGCAATACCTAGCAGTATCCCTGAGTCTTTCAACTTTTCTTGCCCCTCCATGCCAAAGATTAAGAAAGCTTAGTAAAATCAGAACATCAAAAGCCCAGAAATCGAAAGTGTTGGGCAGCATAAATTGGTTGCAGAGATTATGCGGGCAGTTAGCAACAGCCCATGTATGATTACCGATGAAGGTGATACATGATGGCAGAGATTGGAGGTTCAATTCTGTTGACTGTCTTTCACCTGTCACCTCGCATATGGCTGACCTTCTGGAGCAGCGTGAGGGTGGACGACCTCCAGCAGTGTAAGTACTGTCCATGCCTTCCTGCATTGCGTTTCTTGAATACACGCACATCCTAGCTGCAGGAACTTTCTTCTTCTGCTGCCCTTGACCTCCCACGCAAGAACAGACGAAACTATCTATCTCAGACTCGCAGTGAACACGACGATGATGACGGCAGCAGTTTCAAATCATGTACACGATGGCACTCGGAATTGGTGAAGACAGATTGGAGACCGAAGTCGCGGCATGGATTTTCAATGCTGGTAGATTGAATCAGTGGTCGCCAGAGCTCTGGGTTCGTCAAGGTAAGGAGACGGGCGTACTCTTGCATGGCAGTTCTCCCCTCCTATGAGATCCAGACCACGGTAATCTATATATGGATCCTAATGAAAATCAGCATCGTTCTTTTATCTGGACCTCCATGCCGGAAAAATGATCTGCATGTTAAGAACTCTTACCGTGATTGTGTACACGGGGGATTCCTGTGTTCCTATCTCGTTTTAAGGTTTTGGAAAGCTTTGATTTTGTATACTTTCATCAATAGGACTTCACGTGATACGGACAATAGATATCCATTAGTATTTTTTTCTGACGTAACCATGCTGAGTTTGGTAACGTAACCTCTTGGGACTCTAGCCAAACGTGGGGATTTACTTTATTTTTAGTCTGTGGCCATGATTTGTCAAGTATATAAATAGATGGTTAGATGTTTTGCTTTTTTGTGGTAATTTCTAGGATTTTCCTTGGATTAACGTGGAGGCACCGAAAGGAGCCTCCAATTCTATCTAATCTAATACTAATAAGTTTGTAATGCGTGACATGTTTGCCAGTTCTAGGTCTGCCTCCCTTGAACCGTATGATGTTGCCCTGTGCAGCGCTAAGCCACACGATCTTAGTAGTCTGCCACCGTGAGTCCGCCTCAGCGTGGTCGTCAGACTCTTTTTTCGTCCCTCTGCCTGCCTTCGAGTTTGCCTCTGTTTCCGTAATGTAATCGATTAGGCGTTCGAGTCCGCGTCTCTTTGGTCCCTCTGGCTCCGTTGCACGACGACGGTTCCTTCTTTCCCACCAGACATAATTATTTCCTTCTTTGCATCGTCTTTCCGTACTGCACGTGAGCTCCTCCACAGGATCGGCAATTGATCATGATCTGATGAAGGCATCGTCCTCGACCCTATCTGCTACAGTCGCGCCTCGCCGAGCTCTGCGGCGACGAGTACCCTGACTGGCGCACCGCTCGCTCAGGCTCACGGCTGAGGTCGCCATGGTCGTGGGCGCGGGCATCCAGGAGGTCATTGTAAGCGCCGTCGCCATCAAGATCCTCACCTAGGCGTACATGCATGCCGCTCTCAGGACCTGCGTTGTCGTCGCCGCCCTGCACTTATAGTCCGGATTGATCTTGGCATGCTCATATTCATCTGAGTTTCCTTCTCTGCCATCGCTGGTGTCGCGGGCATCCTTGATGCCTCTCAAGAGGTCTTTTTCTTTTTTCACGAAAGCTTTGCCTCTGTTATTGACTCCCATCTGCCAATTTCTCTGCAAACTTATTAACGATGGATGCAAAGCAAAGATCATAACTTATAGTCTATACAATAACTAGAGGACGAAATGATGTGGAGTCCACTATATATACAGCACTGATGAATTGTCCAGTTTTGTAAGGCTTGGACGTTGAATTGTCGCTTCATTTGGATTGCTAATCTAGCATTGTTTGGGGGACAAATAGAAACAGCTCTGCTCACCGTGTAAGCTTTCACGATCTTTGGCTGGTGCGTCTCTATAAGTTGTCTCTTGGAGTAATTCTTTCTAGGAAACATGTTTGCTCAATCCCATTGAGGAATTAGATAGTTTTTTTCACTATTGATAAATCAAATAACATAGTTGCATGCATTAGCTTCAGGTTATTGCTCATCATTTGATAATGATTTGATCCGTCAACAGGTAGCCTGCTGTCAACGTTGCTGCGATATACATCATGTAGACTCTATTTTCCGACTACAAAACTGCTTGGTTGCGAAGAAATTTTCAGCCAGCACAAAGCCATGATTAGCATGGTGTGTCGCACTACACGGCAGTAAATCGATGATGTACTCCTAAATATATTTGCACTTGTGCGGCTTGATCACCTTGGTGACTTGGCACATGTTCGGCTTTGGCACATAGCAAGTTAACAACAGCTAGGGGAAGGCACGCCAAATTTCTGAATATAATCGACATCTAAGTTTGTGTCATACCCCATTTTCAGAGGTACTTGAATCCACCGTATCAGTCCCTGGATCAGACGCTGATACGGACATTCTCACAGAATGGCATCTCAGAGTCACTCCTTTATTTATTACCAAGCTCATTACAAGCCTTTTAATTTACATAAAAGGTCTTTGACATGGCCAGAGGCCTTACAACACCACACATCACACCACAGTGACCATTGCTGGGAAGCAGCAATGCCACACTTTATTCTACGCAACGGACGGCGGAAGCAGATCCACTCCACTGGCAAACTTGCGCGCGACGACCCTAGTCTTCTTCGCCATCGGCTTGAAAGTCATACTCTGCTTCTTCCTCTGAATGATTGATTAAGATGTGGGGGGGGGGGGTGAGTACATAAGGTACTCAGCAAGTCCTAACACAAGGGTGACTCATATGCAAGGATATTGCCAAGGAATAGGCTGGGGTTTTCATCGATCGGCCGAAAAACCAATTTTCAATGCAGGGGTTTGTTTTGTAAAACTCTAAGTCATCATTGTTAAAGTCTTAGTAGGGTTGAGTGGCCCTGGGGGAGAATAAATCCTTCCCGCCAGTTTCCAAATTTTAACGCTGGCAGGAAACCAGCACACGGCTCCAAACCGGCGTTGTTCCGAAAACACACACGCCAAGGATAACTCACACAGAAATCTAATCATTGTGTGGCCATTGCTTTCGCTTTGTCCAATGCCGTGGAACACGGCTATCCGGATAGATTCTTACGCTCTGCAGAGGTCGTACACTTTACCCACGAGGCATGTCAGACCTTTCCACCGTCGTGGGTCGGAAAGACATGCTAATGGTTCCGTACCTGCCTAATGTCACCACGGTACCACCTCGGAAATTCAGCGACCAGGGGCTTCACATAGGCATAGAATAGCCATTAACTTTCACTTCCCAGATCCGACGCCAACCTCGTCAAGATCCTCTCCTGGCTTCCGATTGCAACTCCCTGCCTCCTGGTGGTACCGGGCGATCACTAGTAGGGTGTGGTTCCAAACCCTGCCCATAACAGGGGCTCGTGGTTGCACTCAAGTGCTAGGCAAGGCGGCACATGAACCGGTCCTTATACGACCGAAGCAAGCATCTTCAATAGCTACTCTCCGACGAGAAGTAGCGTCCCAGAGATAGCCTCCCCACTGAGGACTACCTCGCTTGCTCCCGTCTAAAACATAACCCCCACTATGGGTTTCACTTACTAAGCCCATCCCTTTTGTTTCACACACACATCACCAAGTCACACTCACACATTTTCACGCAAAAACATGTGAAGCAATATTATTAATTAACACAGTGTGAATGAACCTAAGCGGCAATATTTTCCATCAAATCATTAAAGATTAATGATTGTGGAACCTAGGGTTAACAATGGATTAAGGATAGCAATAAACAAGGCATGGCTTTCCTCAAGATAGGTTACTCTAATATTTAAATTATTTTAAAAGACTATGCATATTTAATTTGCACACAGGCTCTATATAGGATATTTTGTGAGAATTAATTGGGTTAAATATGATCAAGGTGGTTAGGACTTGCCTTCACCAAAATATTCCTCCTCTAAGTCTTCTTCGTAGTCGGGGTCCTCGTGTTCCTCCTCGAAGACTTGGTCACCTATCGATTAAATAAAAGAAAAACTAAGTCTACCGCTTAACACTCAATTAAACAATCATTAAAATAAAATAAATAAAATAAAATACACCACTAAAGATGGTTTTGATGGAATATGGTAGAAGATGATTTTAGATGGATAACGGTGCAAGAATCATCGAATTCGGAGTTAGAACGACAAAGATATGAATATTTGAATTTAAGGGAAAAGGATTAAATTAGGGGTAGATTAACTTTAATTAAGTATAATCTCCACCCTAATTTTCCAGAGGTGCACAAAGGTTGGAAAAGGGTTAGAAATGATTTTAGGGATTTTTTGGATATTTTTGGGAATTTTTCTGATATTGGAAATATGCCCGAAATACATTTCTGTGTACACCCTCGGGTGTACCCAGCATTTTGGTGCGCGAAACAGCGGCTGACATGTGGGCCAGCTGGGGCCGGGGGCCTCGGGGCTACTGTTTGGTGGACTCGGTCCACAGAAGCGTGGACCGAGCCTGCGCGAGCGTGTGGTGCACGTGGGCCGCGTGCACCACGCGTGTGCGCCACGCGGTGGGGCGTGCCGACGTGGCTGCCACGCGGACGCCGGGCTCGACGCGGTGCGGTGGCTCCGGCGCGGCGGAGGCGGGGGAAGAGTTCCCGCCTCGCCGGAAAACTCGCCGGCGCGCTCGGGAGATGGCGGAAGGGAGGTTGGAGTGGGTGCCGGTGACCTGCACGCTATGGCGGAGCTGGCGGAGGGACGTGTGCACGTGGGCGATGCGCGAAGCGGCGGCGCAAGCTCGCCGGAGCTTGGCCGGGGTTTGGCGGGCGTGGCGAAGGCGCGCGCGCGTGCGCGCGGTGCGGGTTGGAGCACCCGTGCGCGTGCGCGGGAGTGTGTGGAAGCTGCCGGTGAGCTCGGCCTGGCCGGGGAGTGCTCCACGGTGGCCGGAGAGGGAGAGGAGAGGGAGCTAGGCTGCAGAGCGCGAGGAGGGAGAAGAAGGGGTGCAAAGGAGGGAGTGGGACATGGGAAAGCTCACCTTGGGTCCGGTGGGAGCGGAGAGCGTTGGGAGGCGGCGGGATTGCTCGCCGGAGTTGAAGAAGAGGGAGAGAAGGTTGAGCTCGGTGACGTGGAGGGGGAGAGCGAGAAGAGGAAATGGCAGCGGGGAAGAAAGGAGGGGCCGACGCTCTTCTTATACCCGCTCGAAGGCGGTGGAGAGGGCCGGGAAATATCCCGAGTTCGTCGGGATATTTCGCCGGAGTGCGACGGCTCGCGGCGCGAGGGTGGGGGACGGGTGCGCGACGGCGGCCACGCGGCGTGGAGGAAGGAGGGGGCCCCGGGCGCGACGTGAAGGGCGGCGCGTTGCCTCCACGCTACCGCGGCGTGGAGCTCGAGTTCGTCGGGTTTAATGGCGGGCTAGGGTTACGGCGGGAAAAGGAGGTGAGGGGTCCGGACAGGGGAGAGGAGAGAGCGACGCGTGCGCTGCGTGGGAGAGAGAAGAGGGAGCACGGCGGCGGGGCAGTAATGCCCGTGCCTCACGCCGGCCGGTCGGGCGGCGGCGGCGGCGCGAGGTTGACGATGGGGCTGGCCCCACTCGTCAGCCTCTCGCGGCTGCGGGCGGGCCGGACGCCTGCTGGGCCGTGGCGCGCGCGCGGACGGCACGGCCCAGAGGCCGGGCGCGGGTGAGAAAGAGGAAGGGGAAGTTGGGCCGGATGCGGGAGAAAAGAGGGAAGCGGCCCAACAAGCCAGGAACGGTTTGTCTATTTCTGGATTTGGAATTTGAATGAATTTCAAAGGGATTTGAATTCAGATTTGGGATTGGACTTCAACACTCACACACAAACACTTAAATAAAGGCAATAAGAGGCAAAATGCACATGATGACTTCATGCATGGTTTTAATTTCGAGAAAATTAAATTGAGCCCTATTTTTGATCTAATCCAAAATTATTATTTGAAATTTTTTGAAAAGTCCAAATTTTAGGTTTATCGGAATGAGCAAAATTACGGGTGCTACAAACCTACCCCACTTAAACAGAATCTCGTCCTCGAGATTCCGACTCGCTATCGAATAGGTACGGAAACTCTCTCCTGAGGTCATCTTCTCGTTCCCACGTGGCCTCTGCCTCAGTGTGATTGCTCCATTGCACTCGGCAAAATCTTATGGCATTCCTTCTTGTTAGCCGGGTGGCAACATCCAATATCTTTATAGGTCTTTCTTGATATCGGAGATAGGGCTGGAGGTCCATTACTTCAGGGGGTATTACTTCTTCTGGGACCCTCAGACATTTCTTTAGTTGTGATACATGGAAGACGTTGTGTACGTCGGACATCTCCTCAGGGAGTTCAAGACGGTATGCCACTTTTCCGATCCTCTCAAGTATCTTGAATGGTCCGATATACCTTGGGGCTAACTTTCCCTTAATTTGAAATCTTCGTGTACCTCGAATTGGTGATACTTTGAGATACACATAATCTCCTTTTTCGAAGCTCAACTCTCTACGCCTTGTGTCTGCGTAACTCTTCTGCCTGCTCTGGGCTGCTTTCAAATTTTCTCTGATCAGTGCCACCTTTTCTTCGGCATCCCTGATAATGGCAGGTCCAAAAAGCGATCTTTCTCCTACTTCTGACCACATTAGTGGGGTTCTGCATTTCCTACCATACAATGCCTCAAATGGTGACATTTGCAGGCTTGTTTGGTAGCTATTGTTGTATGAAAACTCTGCGAAAGCCAAACTCTTTTCCCAATCTTTTCCATAGACTAGGACGCATGCTCTCAACATATCCTCCAGAATTTGGTTTACTCTTTCTGTCTGTCCATCAGTTTGAGGATGATAGGCAGAGCTATAATCCAACTTGGTTTTTAGTAAACCATGTAAGCTCTTCCAAAATCTTGAGGTGAACTGTGAGCCTCTGTCGGATACTATTCTGCTCGGAACTCCATGTAGTTTAAGGATGTTATCTACATAGAGCTGAGCATATTTGTCTCCTCTGTAGGCCGTCTTTACTGGTATGAAATGAGCAACCTTGGTCAAACGGTCTACTATGACCCATATCGAGTCATTTCCCTTCTGGGTTCTGGGCAGTCCCACGATAAAGTCCATGCTAATTTCGTCCCACTTCCATACTGGAACATGCAGTGGTTGTAATAGTCCTGCGGGTCTCTGGTGTTCTGCCATCACTCTCTGACATATGTCACATCTGGAAATAAATTCTGCGATATCTTTCTTCATGCCAGTCCACCAGTATTTCTGCTTCAAATCCAAGTACATCTTGGTACTTCTAGGATGGATGGAGTAGGCAGAGTTATGTGCTTCATCCAGGATGAGTTGTCGATATCCACCCATACTTGGTACGCAGATTCGATCCTTGTACCACAGGGTGAGTTACCATGGCCAACTTATTCAACTCAAGGATGAGTATCTCTGTTATAATCTTGGTACCTTTGAGAAGTAGGCATTGTAGCAACTCCTGATCAACAACCTAAAGTCATACTTCTTGCTCGGGACGAGCAAGGGGTAAGCTTGGGGGAGTTGTTGACGGTCGTTACGGACCAATTTCAACCGTCAATTAGCTCAATAAATAAGAAGGACTGAGCATTTCTTACACGCATTTTATTTAAGAATAACCTATTTTCACATGTACCTCTAGATTTTAGTGTGCAGGTGGAATAAGGGAGAAATCCAGGTGAAACCATGCCCCAAGGCGACAAAACAACACTTTTACAAACTCGACGTTCGCCGCGGGAATACAACTCCAAGACAAAAGGCCAAATATCGTCAAAGTCCAACACAACCAAGGCCTAATGCACCTGGACCAGAGAAGAAGACCCAGAGGGCGAGCCACCTGCCAAAGCCCAGCCCAGGAGGGGCCAGGCACAGGTCGGCCGACCCCCCCTGGCCAGGTCGGCCGACCTGGCAGGGTGGCCCCCTGGGCCCATCTTTCTGTGGCGGTTTGTAACCGACCTCTAGAGGTCGGTTCCCCCTGCATTAAATGCCACCGACCACGGGAACCGCCTCAAAGTTGCCGACCTTCAAGGACTATATAAGGAGGGGTACCCCCCCTCCTTTCAACACACACACAACACAACAGAAGGATCATTCCCTCCTCTCCTCACACTAGAGCTAGAGACTCTTCTAGGTAGTGCTAGGCTGAGTAGTGGGCTGCCTCATTGCTCCCAAAGTCTTGTGGAGAATTGGGTATAGCTCTTGTATCCTCTCTTTGTAAGACTTGTTCTTCGTCTAATGGAATACATTCGTTAGTATAGTTGTTATGTGCTTAGTAGTTTGATCATGATCTTGCATGAATGTTCATCGTTCGTTCATGTTTGTTCATCGCTCGTTCATGTTTGTTCATCATTCGTTCATCGTTCATCGATGATCACTAGTAAACATACATCGAGCGTTCCTTGTTCGTTCATGCTTGATTATCGATTATTCTTGCACGTACTTAATTGATCGTCGTTCGTCGCTCGTTCTTGAGCGACGAACGCTTATGCATAACTTAGTGCTTGCTTTGACCCTTTCGTTTAACTCATGCTAGTTAGGCTAGTTGTTCTTATGTTTTGGCATCGGGCCTCTCTGTCCTGCAAAGGTGCTCTAGATTTATCACCCCGTCGATCCGAAGGGTTGGGGGTGCCTCGAGGGATCTAGAGTTGTGGTTAGTGACGTCGGCATGGTGCTGGGGTTGTCTCTCCACCCTTGAGTATGTGCGTGTCCCACGGTTTGTAGAGGTAGGTGGCAGGAAGTGACAGCCCTGTCCATCCAAAGGAACCCTCCACGTTCGGGCACGGCATAGGAGTATGTAAATGCGCCGGAGTCGCGGGGCAGACCCTGCGTATGCCGGACCTCCCGAAGTTGCCTAGACATAAGACGCTTGCTTGCGCTTGCATGATCTTAGATGATAGGTAGAGGCCTTGCACGCTCTATGAATGTTGTACTTTAGGAGTAGTAGCTCACTAGTCTAACTTAGCATTGCTTAGAATTGTCTCTCGCCTTTTATTAGAGAGAGTGGGATACCTTTGTGTGTGTCACACTATCCTCAACTATTGAACCGTACCCCTGCTTTGGAATGTGGTTATATCATCTATCATTTGTAACACCATGAACATAAGTGCTCTTGTCAACCATGTCTTCCCTTGGGAAAATATAAATACGATACCCTTGGAATACTCTCGGGTGAAATGCTACAACGGGTTATCCGTCCGCTTGCGGATATTCATTTAACATGATAAACCTTATAATACATATCTAGTACTTGTTACTAGACGTGGATTATTTGGTTAATAGTGCAAGTGACTCAAATCATAACCCCCGGCGTCTCCCGCGGTCGCGTATTTTCTGCGTGACCGTAAGAGACGCCAACACAAGCATCTGTCCACTTAAATTCCTTGCCCTTCTGTGTCAAGGCTGTCATAGGCCTGGCTATTTTGGAAAATCCTTCGATGAATCGGCGGTAATAGCCTGCCAAGCCAAGGAAGCTTCTGACCTCTGTCACATTGGTTGGTTGCTTCCAATTGGTAACTGCTTCAACCTTGGATGGGTCGACTGATACTCCTTCTTCAGTCAGGATATGTCCAAGGAAAGCTACTCTGTTTAGCCAAAATTCACATTTACTGAATTTGGCGTACAGTTGATGTGCTCTCAACCTTTCCAGTACTATTCTCAAGTGTTCCTCGTGCTCTTCGGCACTCTTAGAGTAGATCAGAATGTCGTCAATAAAGACAACGACAAATCGATCTAGCTCTTCCATAAATACTTTGTTCATCAGGTTCATGAAGTATGCAGGTGCATTTGTGAGTCCGAATGGCATCACGGTGAACTCATATTGTCCATATCTGGTAACAAAGGCTATCTTAAGGATGTCTCCTTCTCTAATCTTCAATTGATAGTACCCTGATCTCAAATCAATTTTGGAGAAATACTTGGCTCCTTTCAACTGATCAAATAAATCATCGATCCTGGGCAGAGGGTATTTATTCTTAATGGTGACTTCGTTAAGAGATCGGTAGTCTATGCACAATCTAAGACTGCCGTCTTTCTTTTTGACAAAGAGAACTGGTGATCCCCATGGTGACGAACTTGGCCTAATAAAGCCCTTCTGCTGCAACTCTGCTATTTGTGCCTTCAACTCTGCTAACTCGTTAGCTGCCATTCGATATGGTCTCTTTGCTATTGGTGAGGTTCCGGGGATTAGGTCAATGATGAATTCTATATCTCTGTCAGGTGGCATGCCTGGTAGCTCTTCTGGAAATACATCTGAGTATTCACATACCACTGGCACCTCATCCAATGACTTTGCTTCCATGTGGTGAACCATTGGTATATCTTTTGGCCTTTTTGGTTCACATACCACTTGGATTCCTTTGTGGTTTATTAGAGTAAACTTTCGGGTGTCACAGGCTATGTTGCCTCGGTGTTTACTTAGCCAGTCCATTCCGAGGATGACATCTATCCCCTGAGATTCTAGGACTACTAAGTTCGCTAGGAACTCTACCCCACTTAAAAGTATCTTAACCCATGGGCAGCCCAAATAACTTTTGGTCTCGGCCCCGGGAGTCCGGATTATTAGGGGTTGTTTTAGCATAATAGTTGGCAAGCCATTTGTAGCAACAAACTTCGATGAAACAAATGAGTGCGAAGCTCCAGAATCAAACAGAACAGTTGCAAGGGTTGAGTTGACGAGATACTCACCAAGAACAACGTCTGGAGTATCCTCAACTTCATCTGCATTGATGTGGTTGACCTTGCCTCGGCCGAAGGTTCGATTGTTCCTTCGCGGTTGTCCCGAGGGTTGATGTCCACCACGTCCATTTACTGATGCTGCAGTTCTGGCGCTATTTGATTGGTGCTGCTGAGTTGGAGCATTGCTTTGGTTCCGATAAGGGCACCTTGCAATCATATGGCCAGGCTCGCGGCAGTGGAAACAGGTTCTCTTGTCGTTGTTGTTGGGCTGGGCGACACTAGAACCGCTCTTCTGCTGGCTGCCAGAATTCTGATTGCGGTATGATGGTGCTGAGCCCTGCTGGTTGGACGCGGAGGTCCTGTATTGCATTGTTGGCTGATACTTTGGCTTCTGAAAGCTATTATTGATTCTTGGCTTCTGATTCCTCTCCTGCTGCTTGAGCTTCTGCGCAGTGAATTTGCGCTTCCTGTCATGCTCAATGTGGGAACGTGCATCTTCTAGAAGAAGTGCACGATTCATAAGAGGGTTGAAATCTGGATATATGTGTGTGACTAGCTGCACTCTTAATCCAGGATTAAGTCCCTTTCGGAATCGATCTTGCTTCTTCTTGTCGGTATTGACATCGTCGGGAGCATATCGAGCCAATTTCATGAACTTCCTGATGTATTGATTGACTGTCATTGCTCCCTGCTTGAGTGAGCGGAATTCATCGGCCTTCATCTCAATCACACCTTCCGGGATGTGATACCTCCTGAACTCCTCCTGGAATTCCTCCCAGGTGGTAGCATCTGCATTTTCCGCACTTTCTCTGTAGTTATCCCACCATTCACTTGCTGCACCTTTCAGCTGGTGAGATGCTAACAGCACTTTCTCTCTGTCATCCGCATTCACCAAGTGCAGCTTCTTGGTGATGTCTCTCAGCCAATCATCGGCTGCTAGAGGATCCTCCTCAGTACCCTCAAATGTCGGGGGCCTGAGCCTCATGAATTCGGACATCTTGCTCTGGGGACCTGGAGTACGGTCTAGCAGTCCTTGAGCTATTACCTCCATCAGGCGGGTCTGATTATCCATTACTTCCACTAAATTGGTGACAGGTGGTCCTGGTAGTCTACCACCTCGTCCACCACCTCTTCCACCTCTACCACGATTCTGATTTCCTCCACCTCTGTTATGATTATTATTATTTTCAACCTCATCATAGCCTTCCTGATTTTGACTCGCTTCATCCTCCTGTTGCTCTTGGTTGTTGTCATTCTCAACTCTACCTCCACCTCTGCCTCTACCTCCACCTCTGCCACGCGGGGCAGTATTCCTGCCTCTTCCACGTCCACCTCCCTGATTCTGGACGTTGTCCTTCTCGTCGTGTTCTTCACGTTCACGGCATTGTGTGGCCATTGCTTTCGCTTTGTCCAATGCCGTGGAACACGGCTATCCGGATAGATTCTTACGCTCTGCAGAGGTCGTACACTTTACCCACGAGGCATGTCAGACCTTTCCACCGTCGTGGGTCGGAAAGACATGCTAATGGTTCCGTACCTGCCTAATGTCACCACGGTACCACCTCGGAAATTCAGCGACCAGGGGCTTCACATAGGCATAGAATAGCCATTAACTTTCACTTCCCAGATCCGACGCCAACCTCGTCAAGATCCTCTCCTGGCTTCCGATTGCAACTCCCTGCCTCCTGGTGGTACCGGGCGATCACTAGTAGGGTGTGGTTCCAAACCCTGCCCATAACAGGGGCTCGTGGTTGCACTCAAGTGCTAGGCAAGGCGGCACATGAACCGGTCCTTATACGACCGAAGCAAGCATCTTCAATAGCTACTCTCCGACGAGAAGTAGCGTCCCAGAGATAGCCTCCCCACTGAGGACTACCTCGCTTGCTCCCGTCTAAAACATAACCCCCACTATGGGTTTCACTTACTAAGCCCATCCCTTTTGTTTCACACACACACATCACCAAGTCACACTCACACATTTTCACGCAAAAACATGTGAAGCAATATTATTAATTAACACAGTGTGAATGAACCTAAGCGGCAATATTTTCCATCAAATCATTAAAGATTAATGATTGTGGAACCTAGGGTTAACAATGGATTAAGGATAGCAATAAACAAGGCATGGCTTTCCTCAAGATAGGTTACTCTAATATTTAAATTATTTTAAAAGACTATGCATATTTAATTTGCACACAGGCTCTATATAGGATATTTTGTGAGAATTAATTGGGTTAAATATGATCAAGGTGGTTAGGACTTGCCTTCACCAAAATCTTCCTCCTCTAAGTCTTCTTCGTAGTCGGGGTCCTCGTGTTCCTCCTCGAAGACTTGGTCACCTATCGATTAAATAAAAGAAAAACTAAGTCTACCGCTTAACACTCAATTAAACAATCATTAAAACAAAATAAATAAAATAAAATACACCACTAAAGATGGTTTTGATGGAATATGGTAGAAGATGATTTTAGATGGATAACGGTGCAAGAATCATCGAATTCGGAGTTAGAACGACAAAGATATGAATATTTGAATTTAAGGGAAAAGGATTAAATTAGGGGTAGATTAACTTTAATTAAGTATAATCTCCACCCTAATTTTCCAGAGGTGCACAAAGGTTGGAAAAGGGTTAGAAATGATTTTAGGGATTTTTTGGATATTTTTGGGAATTTTTCTGATATTGGAAATATGCCCGAAATACATTTCTGTGTACACCCTCGGGTGTACCCAGCATTTTGGTGCGCGAAACAGCGGCTGACATGTGGGCCAGCTGGGGCCGGGGGCCTCGGGGCTACTGTTTGGTGGACTCGGTCCACAGAAGCGTGGACCGAGCCTGCGCGAGCGTGTGGTGCACGTGGGCCGCGTGCACCACGCGTGCGCGCCACGCGGTGGGGCGTGCCGACGTGGCTGCCACGCGGACGCCACGCGGGCTCGACGCGGTGCGGTGGCTCCGGCGCGGCGGAGGCGGGGCAAGAGTTCCCGCCTCGCCGGAAAACTCGCCGGCGCGCTCGGGAGATGGCGGAAGGGAGGTTGGAGTGGGTGCCGGTGACCTGCACGCTATGGCGGAGCTGGCGGAGGGACGTGTGCACGTGGGCGATGCGCGAAGCGGCGGCGCAAGCTCGCCGGAGCTTGGCCGGGGTTTGGCGGGCGTGGCGAAGGCGCGCGCGCGTGCGCGCGGTGCGGGTTGGAGCACCCGTGCGCGTGCGCGGGAGTGTGTGGAAGCTGCCGGTGAGCTCGGCCTGGCCGGGGAGTGCTCCACGGCGGCCGGAGAGGGAGAGGAGAGGGAGCTAGGCTGCAGAGCGCGAGGAGGGAGAAGAAGGGGTGCAAAGGAGGGAGTGGGACATGGGAAAGCTCACCTTGGGTCCGGTGGGAGCGGAGAGCGTTGGGAGGCGGCGGGATTGCTCGCCGGAGTTGAAGAAGAGGGAGAGAAGGTTGAGCTCGGTGACGTGGAGGGGGAGAGCGAGAAGAGGAAATGGCAGCGGGGAAGAAAGGAGGGGCCGACGCTCTTCTTATACCCGCTCGAAGGCGGTGGAGAGGGCCGGGAAATATCCCGAGTTCGTCGGGATATTTCGCCGGAGTGCGACGGCTCGCGGCGCGAGGGTGGGGGACGGGTGCGCGACGGCGGCCACGCGGCGCGGAGGAAGGAGGGGGCCCCGGGCGCGACGTGAAGGGCGGCGCGTTGCCTCCACGCTACCGCGGCGTGGAGCTCGAGTTCGTCGGGTTTAATGGCGGGCTAGGGTTACGGCGGGAAAAGGAGGTGAGGGGTCCGGACAGGGGAGAGGAGAGAGCGACGCGTGCGCTGCGTGGGAGAGAGAAGAGGGAGCACGGCGGCGGGGCAGTAATGCCCGTGCCTCACGCCGGCCGGTCGGGCGGCGGCGGCGGCGCGAGGTTGACGATGGGGCTGGCCCCACTCGTCAGCCTCTCGCGGCTGCGGGCGGGCCGGACGCCTGCTGGGCCGTGGCGCGCGCGCGGACGGCGCGGCCCAGAGGCCGGGCGCGGGTGAGAAAGAGGAAGGGGAAGTTGGGCCGGATGCGGGAGAAAAGAGGGAAGCGGCCCAACAAGCCAGGAAAGGTTTGTCTATTTCTGGATTTGGAATTTGAATGAATTTCAAAGGGATTTGAATTCAGATTTGGGATTGGACTTCAACACTCACACACAAACACTTAAATAAAGGCAATAAGAGGCAAAATGCACATGATGACTTCATGCATGGTTTTAATTTCGAGAAAATTTAATTGAGCCCTATTTTTGATCTAATCCAAAATTATTATTTGAAAATTTTTGAAAAGTCCAAATTTTAGGTTTATCGGAATGAGCAAAATTACGGGTGCTACAGTTTGTCCTCTCTTGTTATTAGTGTGAATCTATGAGCAAATTTTCAGTGTTATAATCCGCATCCAAATTTGGCTTTGGTGTGTTACCTGCAGTTGTGAAAGGGGTCTTGGCCTAGTGGTTAAGGCAACCGAGTAGCACCTTTGAGGTCCTGGGTTCGACTCCCGGTGGGAGCGAATTTTCTAGGATTTAACAGCATTTGTGCTTTCAGCGGTATTCGACGAGGCCGCCGACAACGAGGCGCCAGTGGTGTCTTCGGGAATCTGGAGAATTTGCCGGCTCAGTCTTCGAAGATGCTCATAGGGGTAGGGTTTGCGTATGTACGTTCATAGGGGTGAGTGTGCGTGCGTTGTGAGTGTCTGAGTTGTACTGTGTAATATCTCAAAAAAAAAAAAAGTGTTACCTGCAGTTCCTTGTGTATAGGTGTAGTACTGTAGAACCTGTCACACGTGACCCCATAGTTCAGGTGTTATATTTGACAGGCATTCAGGCAATGAGTAGGTTCAGTCTGACATATTAGTGCTTTATTATGTAATTAAAGTGAGTTGTCAGCCTAAAATTTCACCATTGGATTTCAGATTTCAGACCTCTGCAGTTTCAGTTCATGTCAAATCAAATTGAGATCGCATTGCTATCTCTTATAGCTACAAAATCGCCTTTACTCACAGTCCCACATGTGCTCTAGGGTAGCGTGTATTGCTTAAGTTCAAATCACGTGGTTTTTTTTTTTCAACTATTGAATTCTTATAGTAAAATATGTTAGAGGTCAAAATTAGAAGCAAATACTATACAATATTTTTAATGTATTTATTACTTTGTACACTACTAAAATTATTTGTTTTATAACCCGTAGCAACGCACGGGCAAAATGCTAGTAGTAAATATAAGATCCTTGCTGTGTCGCCTCTTTGGACTGATCGCACAGGCCACAGGTAATGAACCAGACTTTCATTCGTGGCTCTGGAAGACTACTTATTTTGTTTGTGTCTCTCGAAGAAGTAATTGAGGCTGATATTCTTGAGATTTTTTGTAAGAAAAGCTAAATAAATTACTAAAGAAAAAGAAGAAAGGAAAAAAAAAATCGTGGCCATGGACAGCTAGCTAGCTATGGATCGATCCTTGCATTGGTTGAAACAACAGGTAAAGAATCGAACAACCTGCATGTGAAGACGGTACGTACGAGATCCTTGCCATGTCGCTTCTTTGGGTTGCCGCAGCAGGTAAAGAACAAGATTTGAAAAGACCAAATCGATGCTTAAAGCCTGCCTTGTGTGTCCAAGACGATAACTTTTGGTTTTTGGGGTCTTTCGAAGGAGTTGTTAATGTGAAGATTCTTGATCTTTTTGTATGGAAAGCTAAAGAACCGACTAAAGTAAAAACAAGGAGAGGAAAGAATACGTGTGCCCTTGCCCCCCCCCACCCCCACCCTGGACCGCTATGAATCGATTCTTTCCTTTGTGGTGCTTGCAGGCAAAGAATCGAACAACCTGCATTTGCATGGGTACTTGCAGCCAACCAAAGGTACCCAAGAAATGCACACGCAGAGGCAGAACGCATCGCCTCTAAGGCTCTAACCAGTTCATCTGTCGCTCCCGCAAACTGAAACCACCTTCCGGCTGGCTGGCCGGCCGGTGATCATCGGCGACGACCACCGATGGCCGACCTGGCGTTGAGCGCCGTGGGCGCGCTGCTTGGCGCCATCCGCGAGGAATCGAAGCTTCTGGGCGGCGTCCGCGGCGACCTGCAGTTCATCAAGGACGAGATGGAGAGCATGCGGAGCTTCCTGAAGCACCTGGACCGGCAGTGGCGGCGCGGCCGGGAGCACGACGAGCCGGTGCGCGCTGTTAGTTTTCGTGTTGACCTCAGTCAACAACCGACCTAAGGGAGAGGGGGAGGCCTGCCTACCCCAATCCCTCTCGGTGTTGGGCCTTTACCCTAAGCCCATATCTGCTATGATTGGAAAGCAGAAACTAAGTCCAATATGGACTCGGCCCCGGATCTACTGCGTCATCTATTTAAAGGGAGGCCTTCACGCCTCCCAAGGTTAACCTCGTGACCTAATTCCACCGCCACCAATCGCTCAGCGGCGCAGGAAGATCTGGAAGCCCGAGTTCGTCTTCCCAGGGGCCAGTGCCGCTACCGCCCCGAAGGGAATCGCCAAAAGACGCTCAAGAAGAAGCTGCGCTACATCCCTGAACGTCTTCAGGCTCTCGCCGTCACCTCTGCACCAGCAAACGTCATGGACGCCACCTCTGCTGGTATTGATCTAACCGAACCCTCATTCCGCATTAGATTAGTTAATCTAGATGTGATCTGTTATTGACTAGATGATCCTGTTTAGCCTAAGCATTGTTTTGATCTAAGTTAATTTAGTTCTAACAATTGGTATCAGTTAGCCTAATCTAGTCGATTAGATCCTCTAGTGTTTAAGTCAGTGGTTCGGTTCCTGTGCTAGATCCATTCATGTTTTAGTCAATTAAGTTTCTAAGTGTCGTGATCTAGACCTAGACAGAGGTGATTAAGGTTAGATTAGTCATGTTTATGCTCTGTTTAGTCCCTGCGCACTTTGTTTTAATTCATGTTTTAAGTGCTAAGTTAGATTAATGTTTGCGCAGTAAGCAATTAGTCATGTTTTAGTTTAATTAGTTTTCAGTTTTACTCAAGTTTTAGTCAGTACAGTAAGCTGTTAGATTGATTCAGTTCATGTTTTAGATGTAAGCAGTTAGGGTTTTCGTTACTTCATTAAAATTGCCATGTCACACGAATCTGATGCGCACTTAAGCTAAGATGGGCTCTAGGGTTTGGAACTCACACATCCTAACCCTAACCCTAACCCTAACCCTAAGCAAACCCTAAGATGAGAGGTCTTACCTCTCGGGTTGTCGTCGTCCTCCGACGCACTCAGATCCACCGCGCGCGAATGGCGGCGTCTCTCTTCCTCCCGGTCGCCGTCGAGCTCGCCGCCATGGGCGCGACCTCGCCGCGCATCAGATCCGGGCCGCGCGGCCTCAGATCCGCCGTGCGGTCTCCTCGGCACGCGCATGGGCCTTCGGGCCGTCGCCGCCGCCGCCTCTCCTCGCCGCCGTGTGCCTCCGGGTGCGCGGCGAGCCCCTGCCTCAGATCCGACCCACCGTCGCCGTAAGGGCACCACGGCGGAGGGACTCGACGGAGCCGCGCGCGTTGATTCGTACGCGTGCGCCGGCGAGCCTGTCCCCGCGGCGCCATGGCGGCCGGCCGGAGCGGGGCGGCGCGCTCACGCGCGTCTGCAGCGGCGAGCGAGAGAGGAGCGGAGTGAGGAGAGTGAGGGAGAGAGAGCGGAAATGGGGGCTAGGGTTTCGGCCGGCGTTTTTATGCCGAGACCGTCAATCCCTGGCCGTCCGATCCGCTCCGGCCTCGATCCGACGGCTCGCGCGCCAGCCATCAGTTGGGCTGGGCCGCTTACGCGGTGCGCGCGCGCACGCGTCGGGCCGAATCAGCGGCCCAGCCGCTGGTTTTCGGGCCTCCGCCCCGCCAGCCCGTTAGCCGGCCTGCCAGCCCCGCGCCGCGCCAATTTTCGTGCGCGCGCGCGTCCGCGTTGAGCTGGGCCGGGCCGCGCGTTTTTTTGGGCTGGGCCGCGATTTCAAATTTCGGCCTGCCCGCGCGAATTAAGCGTTTTTACTTATTCTTTTAAGCTTTAAGCATTATATTTAAGCACTTTTAGCCTGTAAATTAATGTTTTAAGCAAAGTTTTCAGTAAGTTAATTTTATATGTTGGTGTTTTACGTTATTTTAAGTTTAAATCCACCAATATACTTTGAGATGCCTCTATTTAAATAGATCCACCGTGAAGTTTATTTAGAGTGAACTTGTGATTATTTCTGACCACCGTTGATTGATCATGAGTATTTTAAGTTAAATTTCGTTTGTTTTCCCCACCGGTGATGCAAATTGAAATTTATTTGTGTGATTTTAATCAGACCACCGTAGGGTTTTAATCATGCATTTAATTTTGCATTTCATTGTATATCATTACTAAGCTAAGTTTTCTCTTATTTTCAGTGACGAACGTCAATGCTGCTGCCTCTGTTCTCAGCAACATTGAGAACCTAAACGGGGCAAACTTTCCGGACTGGAAGAGCAAGGTCACTACATGCTTGGCATGGAATGATCTGGATATGGCTCTATGGGAGGAGAAGCCTGTTGCTCCTGAGGCTGGACAAGCTGCTACGCCTGTTTTTGAGAAATGGGAGAAGTCCAACCGTATGGCTCTCATGGTCATGACTGGCACCATTAGCCCTGGCATTAAGGGTGCACTTCTCACTAAGAATTCAGAGGGACATGACTACACTGCCAAGGAGTTCCTCGCTAAGGTTGAGGAAAATTTCAAGAGCTCGTCTAAGACCTATGCCAGCACTCTAATCATGAAGCTAGTCTCCTCTCAGTACACTGGCACATCTGGCATAAGGGAGCACATCTTGAATATGTGTGACATGGCTCATAGGCTTAAGGAGATGAAGATGGAGATCTCTGATGGTTTCCTCGTTCATTTCATCATGACGTCCTTGCCATCTACCTTCAACGCCTTCAAGATCAACTACAACACCAACAAGTCCGTCTGGACAATCAGTGAATTAATCAGCTATTGTGTTGAGGAAGAAGAGCGTATCAAAACTGAGAAGATGAAGGATGTTGTGAACATGGTTGGCAACCTTAGTCTCAACTCCACACCTAAGAACCAGCATGAGGCTAGCAGCAGCAAGCAAGGTCAGAAGGGGGGAGCGAAGAATAAGAACAAAGGCAACAAGAACTTTGCTCCCAAGAACAACAACAAGTTCAAGAACAACCACTCTAAGGGTGGTAAGATGTTGTGCTCCTTCTGTGACTCTCCTAAGCACCTTCAGAAAGCCTGTCCAGGCTTTAAGGAATGGTTGAAGCAATAAGGTAATTTTAAGTTTGATGTTGTTTCTTTCATTGATGAGTTATTCTTAGCAGATTTTTCCCCTAATACTTGGTGGATTGACTCAGGTGCCACCGTGCACATTTCTAATTTATTTCAGGCATTCCGTTCGATCCGAACTATAAGAAGGGGGGAGCGAAACCTAAGAGTGGCTAATGGGACGGCCATTGAAGTTGAAGGCATTGGAAGCTTCGACTTAGAGTTGCCAGGAGGCTTCCAGCTTCGTTTAGATGATGTCCTTTATGTTCCTAGTTTAAAGAGAAATTTGATTTCTGTATCAGCTTTAGATGATTCTGGACATGTGTGTGAGTTTGGCAACAAACAATGTGTGATTAAGTTTAATGAGATTAGTGTTGGTCTTGCTAGTCGGCAAGGCATGCTTTATATGCTCTCTCTTAATGATTCTGTGATGAATGTTACTACAAATAAGCGTAAGCGTGATAATGAGACCTCTTCGCAATTGTGGCATTGTCGCCTTGGCCACATTTCGAGGGGGAGAATTGAGCGTCTCATTAAGGACGAAATAATAGAGAAATTAGACTTCTCCAATTTAGAGCAGTGCATCGACTGCATTAAGGGAAAATATGCTAAGACAATTAAGAAAGGAGCTACTAGGAGTACGGGCGTGTTAGAAATAATTCACACAGATATCTGTGGCCCTCTCTCGGTAACTTCGGTAGATGGCTATGATTCTTTTATCACCTTTACCGATGATTATTCCCGCTATGGACATATCTACCCCATAAGAAAGCGTTCAGATGCGCTAGAAATATTTAAGATATATAGACTTGAAGTTGAGAAACAGCATAACACCTCCATTAAGATTGTGCGGTCAGACAGGGGTGGAGAATACTACGGGAAACATGCTGAATATGGTCAAATTAAGGGACCGTTCGCTAAGTATTTAGAAGAAAATGGCATTAAGGCACAATACTCCATGCCTGGAGAACCACAGCAAAATGGAGTGGCTGAGCGGCGTAACCGCACATTAATGGACATGGTAAGAAGCATGCTCAGTCATTCTAGTCTACCTGTTGAACTATGGTTAGAGGCATTAAAGACAGCTGCCCACATACTTAATCGGGTTCCATCTAAGTCAGTTCCCAAGACACCTTTTGAGCTGTGGAATGGGAAGAAACCGTCACTTAATTATTTAAAAGTGTGGGGCTGTCCCGCTGAAGCTAAGCTGTTTGATCCTCAGCATAAGAAATTAGACTCTAAGACAGTGAGTTGTCACTTTATCGGATACCCTGATAAGTCTAAGGGATACCGCTTCTACTGTCCTGGTCGCTTCACTAAGTTTGTTGAAACCAGACAGGCCGTGTTTCTTGAAAACTCGGAAATTGGTGGTAATTTCCCAAAGAGGGATATAAGTTTAGAAGAACTGCGGGTCAATCTTCCTGATCCGGATTATCAAACACCTGTGTTTCAGTTCGTACCGCCAGTTATTCCTCAGATAAGCAGCACAGTGGCGCCCACTGTCACTCAGGCACCAGTAGTTCAGGCGCAAGAGATGCAGGCGCCAGAAGTCGTGGCCCCGGCGCCAGACGTTGGGCACGAGGCGCCAGCAGCAGAGGTGCAGGCGCAAGAAGTGCCATTAGTAGAACCTCAACCGGTCCCTGAACCTGCCGTGATCGAACCATTAAGAAGATCCGTCAGGGAAAGGAGATCGGCTATTCCTGACATTTACGAGACATACTTAAGTGAGGATTTGTACGATGTCGGGAACATGAACGACCCTGCCAACTTTAAGGAGGCAGTTCAGAGTGAGAATTCCACTAAATGGATTGAAGCCATGGAAGAAGAGCTTAAGTCTATGAATTCCAATCAAGTATGGGACTTAGTAGAAATTTCCGATGGAGTCAAACCAGTGGGCTGTAAATGGGTCTACAAGACCAAACGTGACTCTAAAGGGAAAGTCGAAAGGTTCAAAGCTAGGCTCGTTGCTAAAGGGTTTATGCAGAAGGAGGGGATCGATTACAACGAGACCTTCTCTCCTGTGTCTTCCAAAGACTCTCTTAGAATTATCATGGCAATTGTAGCTCATTTTGATATGGAGCTGCATCAGATGGATGTTAAGACTGCGTTCCTGAATGAAAATTTAGATGAGACTATTTATATGGTTTAGCCGGAAGGTTTTACCATTAAGGGTAAAGAGAATATGGGATGCAGATTAAGAAAATCCATTTATGGCCTTAAGCAGGCGGCCAGAATGTGGAACTTTAAGTTTGATGAAGTAATTAAGAGATTTGGATTTAAGAGTAATGATGTGGATCCTTGTATCTATATCAAATCCAAGGGTGGAAAGTTAATAATCCTAGTGCTGTATGTTGACGACATACTATTAGCCTGCAATGATAAGAATATATTACATGAGACTAAGAATTTCTTGTCATCTCATTTTGACATGAAGGATCTAGGTGAAGCCTCGTATGTACTTGGCATTGAGATACACCGAGATAGAGCCAAAGGAACACTAGGATTATCTCAGAAAGCATATATTGAAAAAATGCTTAAGAGGTATCAGATGGATAAGTGTAATACATCTCATGTCCCATTTCAAAAGGGCGATAAGCTTCATAAAGGTCAGTGCCCTAAGAATGATTTAGAAAAGAAAAGAATGGAGAACGTTCCCTATGCATCGGCTGTTGGAAGCTTGATGTATGCGCAAGTCTGTACGCGTCCAGATTTGGCATTTGCAACTGGAGTTTTTTGTCGATATCAGTCTAACCCAGGATGGGCTCACTGGGTGGCTGTTAAGAAGGCATTAAGATATTGCCAAGGCACTAAGGACTACATGCTCACATACAAGAGGACAAACGACCTTCGAGTCGAATGTTACACGGATGCCGACTTCGCTGGTGATAAGGATGAATTGAAATCCACTTCTGGATATGTTTTCACGCTAGCGGGGGGAGCGATTTCATGGAGGAGTGCTAAGCAGTCAGTAACAGCTGGATCTACGATGCAAGCTGAATTCGTGTCATGTTACCATGCCTCGGGACAGGCAATGTGGCTTAAGAATTTTATTCCGGGATTAAGGATTGTTGATAGTATCTCGAGACCTATCACAATGCACTGTGACAATCAAGCCGCAGTTTTCTTTAGCGGTAATGAAAAGATAAGTAGTGCTTGCAGGCACATCGACCTCAAGTTTCTTATCGTTAAAGAAAGAAACCGGGACCGCATAATTAAGATTAAGCATATTGATACTGAGTTAAATATAGCGGATCCGCTTACCAAAGGTTTACCACCACACCTTTTCGAAAGACATGTCATTTATATGGGTCTGGTGGATAGCTTTGATAAGGTCCTGGTCTAAGAGCCGTTAATCTTCCCCAAATAAGAGTAAGAGTCCTGACAAAGTTTTCTAGTGGAGGCTGTGGGTAATGTTGTCCCAGTGTGACGTGGTCCGCTGATGACACATTGGTCTGGTGCTCGCTGGTTTACTGAGGAGGGATTAAGATTAAGTTAAGAGTAAGTTTAAGTTTAAGTTGTTGACCATTCGGTCAAGGGGAGAATGTTAGTTTTCGTGTTGACCTCAGTCAACAACCAACCTAAGGGAGAGGGGGAGGCCTGCCTACCCCAATCCCTCTCGGTGTTGGGCCTTTACCCTAAGCCCATATCTGCTATGATTGGAAAGCAGAAACTAAGTCCAATATGGACTCGGCCCCGGATCTACTGCGTCATCTATTTAAAGGGAGGCCTTCACGCCTCCCAAGGTTAACCTCGTGACCTAATTCCACCGCCACCAATCGCTCAGCGGCGCAGGAAGATCTGGAAGCCCGAGTTCGTCTTCCCAGGGGCCAGTGCCGCTACCGCCCCGAAGGGAATCGCCAAAAGACGCTCAAGAAGAAGCTGCGCTACATCCCTGAACGTCTTCAGGCTCTCGCCGTCACCTCTGCACCAGCAAACGTCATGGACGCCACCTCTGCTGGTATTGATCTAACCGAACCCTAATTCCTCATTAGATTAGTTAATCTAGATGTGATTTGTTATTGACTAGATGATCCTGTTTAGCCTAAGCATTGTTTTGATCTAAGTTAATTTAGTTCTAACACGCGCGTGGATGAACCAGGTCCGGGAGCTCGCCAACGACTGCCGGAGCTGCATCGACCTTTACCGCACCCGGGACGGGCTGTGGCGCCATGGCTGGTGGCTTCCCCCGTTCGCGCAGGAGATGGTCGCCGAGCACCGCGCCGCCAACCGGCTGCGGGAGCTCAAGGCCCGGGCGCGCGACGTCGGCGAGCGCCGGGCGAGGTACGGCGTGGAGGTGCCGGAGGCGGTGAGGAAGGCCGGTGCATTATTGGGTGATGACGATGACGAGGAGGAGCAGGTAGAAGAAGACGAAAGTGACGAAGAAGGATATGGCGGCAGCGAGTACCAAGCGGCGGAGCCCGTCGAAGAGCCTCGCCATCGTCCAAGAGGAGCATTGCTGGAGCCTCCCTTTCCGGAAGACTACATGAGGGAGAAGCTAATCGAGTGGACGGAGCGGGAGAAAATGAATGGAGGAAGAGGAGGCGATGATGAGAAGGGGACGCTTCTGCCATCCATCGCCGTCGCAGTCCCCCCGGATGCGGTGGGCGTGACCGGAGCTCTTGATCTGGTGCTGGCGAGCCTGGCGACTCGTTTCCAGGCCATGGTCTGCGTCGACATCCCGGCAGTGCACCCCAGCCATCGGCCGCTGCAACAACCGTTGGACATCCTCTTGTACATGGTGTTGCTAGCACAAGGATACCAACACACCGGCCCGTCCTTCGGCTCCAGCGATTTTTATTATTGGAGGAAACAGAAGCTTATTGATGAAATTATGGAAACAATAAATTATCAGGTGGACAACTTTATTGACCAAATAATACACTGGGTTGAAGACGTGGAGAGCATTCTGCAGCCCGCCAGGAGGGACATGGGAGGCCAAAGCTACAACACCCAATTCTTATGTCTCCTTCTCGTTGCGTTGGAGCACGGGTTGCGATACAGGTTTTATTATAAAAGGAGAAATGCCATAAACTTGTAAGGAGTAGAGCAACATCTATATCAGCCATATCGGACGAGGAACAGATCATCGAGGAAGTGGCTATGGTGATTCGAAAGCGGGAGTGGTTTCCCCAGATTGGGCTCCGTTATGCTGAATGGAAGCGCCTCCTACTGGAGGTGTTCCCGCCGTGGGCGGAATTGCTCAAAAGCAAGACAAGAATAGAAGGGGACCAAGACAATAACCTATTACCTTTGGATAATAAACTGAGTGCTCAGAGCCAGTTCAAGGACAAGATGAAAGAATTCAAGCAGAAGACTGAAGAGTATCTTAAGATCAAATGGGCTATGAACAATATGGAAGAGATCTTACGTGACAAAAGGACCCTGTTTATTCTTCAAGATGATCAAAAGTATGCATGCAGATGGGGGGAGATCATTGATGTCCTGAGCCTGATATCGTTCCGCGCCACCAGTACTGCAGTAATGGTGATCACCACAAAGAGCAGCCAAGAGGCCAAAGAGTTCTGCTATCCACCTCATCAGGAGCCTATAATCTACTCTCTTGTTCCTATCTACCATGACATTGTGTTAGACCTTATAAGGCACCGTCAACAGCAGAAGGCCACTGATCAAGACAACTACTTCAGGCCTCAGATTTTATTTGACATCTTGGACAAGTGTTATCCCCATGAATTCTGCATGAAGATGTTCGCACATGCTGTACATGCGAATCCTAACAGGAGGACCAAAGATATGCGCAAGTTACATGGTGTCCTGGTTTCGCAAAAGCATAAGTCATTGAACAGTAAAGTTGAGAGGATATTCTTGTTCTCCTACAATGACCTACCCGAAGAGTACAAGAATTGCTTGTTGTACCTAGCTATCTTCCCTCAAGGCCACAATATCAGGAGGTCTACCTTAGTAGTTCGGTGGATCACAGAAGGCTTGATAACTAAGGAAGACTGGCCGAGTGCAGTGCGTCAAGCTGAGCGGTGTTTCGACGCGCTTGTTGATCGGTGGTTTGTTTGCCCTGTTGACATGGGTGCTGCTGGAAAGGTCAAGAGCTGCATGGTACTTGATCGAGTTCATAGATTAATTACCAAGATTGCCAGGGAAGAGCACATCATGGAGACACGCCTCCCAACTCACTTGGCTATGCAGTTTTCCATTTTCTGCGATCTCCGGCTTGGAGTCTCTGATACAATGGAAGATTTCTTGCGACAGCTCTCTAAATCATCACGGCTGTTGCTGTTCAAGATGCTAGACCTAGAAGGCTGTCCATCCTTCAAGAAGAACCGGCGCTACCTAAAGGACATATGCAGCAACATATTACTGCTCAAGTATCTGAGCCTAATGGGAACGGGTATCAGCCATCTACCCAAGGAAATAAATAACCTCCGTGACCTGGAGATATTGGATATACGGCAAGCCAAGTTTTTGGATGAGAATGCAACGAGAGATATCCTCCTGCCAAAGCTCAAGCGCTTACTGGCTGGTCATGCTGATGCGAGTTCAAGCAATAGTGACACTAGCACAATTACCTGGGAGGAGCCATTGTTCTACAGCGTCCGGATTCCTTGCAAGGTGGATAAAATGCCAAACATGGAGGTACTCTCAATGGTCAAGCTTTCACAGGCCGCTCATCAAGAGTTGGAGAACATCAGAAAGCTACGTCACCTGAGGAGGCTCGGTGTTGTTATCAAATACGAGGATCACTTCAAATACTTGCTTGGAGCAATCTGCAGCCTGGAATACCTCCAGTCTCTATCAGTCACTCTTGACACAGACAAAGGCGAGAGCATTTATCCAGCCAAGTTAGTAGTTCCTGGTTGGTATAAGTATAACACTCTTCCAGTGTCCCAAGCTTGAGAGTCTAACGATCAGTGGAGAGACAAGGATGCAGATTCTCCCGTTGTTGACCAAAAGTAGCAGTGAACTTGCCAAGGTATCTCTAAGTCGCACCTCGCTGAACCAAGAGAGTTTCAGTGTCATCTCTGAGATACCCAAGTTACGATGCGTCAGGCTGCGGCACAACGGTTACACCGAAGATGTGTTAATGGTAAAGAAAGATGAATTCCAAAATCTCAACTACTTTCTTGTTGAAGGCCCCAACATGGATGCCATCATCTTCCAAAATGGAGCAGCTCCTCAACTCGAGAAGATAGTCCTATCATTCACCAACATATCAAGCATTTCTGGGGTGGACCACCTTCCAAAACTAAAGGAGGTTGAGCTGAACGGCAACAAAATACTTCTTTCATTATTTTACACTGCCAATCAAATTACCAAGGTGACTCTTCGTGGTACCATGTTGAAGGAAGTTGATCTACAGGTACTCGCCAGGAAACCCAACATGAGTTACCTGGTGCTCTTGGACAGGTCTTTTGGTGAAGAAAAACTTGCATTCAACAAAGATGAGTTCCCAAAGCTCAGACTTCTCATTGTCAAGTGCTCTACCGTCACCCAAGTCAGCTTCAGCGATGGATCTGCTTCCTGGCTCCAGAAGATCGTCTGGTCGTTCACCAAGATGGAGTCTCTTTCTGGCATCAGCAACCTTCGTAAGTTGAAAGAGGTTGAGTTAAACGGTGACCTTGTCCCCAATGAGGTGAAAGAAGCCATTAGAAATCATACAAACATACTTGACTTTTTACACCGTAAGCCACAGACTCAGGAGCAAGAAAGAGGACGGGAAGCAGAAGAAGGTGATGTTGCACGGTTTCCATTGTTGTGCTGGAAGAGCAAAGTGGTTGTCGACGATTGAGGGATGAAGTGTGCCTGCATTCTATTTACGTTATCCATGTTTGTCGACTGAAAGTGTGCGTGTGGTTGCTTTCTACTTATTCTCTCCAGGTGTGTTTATTTGGGAGCGCATGTGCCTTGTCTCGTGCATGTGGGGTTGGGGTTGAACATATATAGCGGGCTTTCCTCTGTGCTCGCAGATTTGGATTTGTGTGGTGTGGATTTCTTCTGCACCATCATGCTCTCATTTTTTTTTGAAAGAAACTGGAGGGCAGAGCCCTACAGCATTTTATTGATTATACTAGTTGAATACCCGTGCGATGCCACGGGAGCCGAAGATTGCGTGGCGGTGCATGATATCGCAAGGCTCAAGATGTAGTTGAGCTGAAGATTGCGTAGCGGTACATGATATCGCACGTGAATACAATGCTATGAAGTGCGCCAAGTGTGACACCCCGTGTCACTGGAGCCAGCTAGTACACACATCACCAACTAAACAAAACCGAAAAAAGCAAATCAAGTTTAAATTCAAAATTCAAATTTCAAGCAATTGTCAAATCAAGCCTTGTGAGAGAATTCAAATTTTCCAACAGAAAGTTGCGCAACCAAAAATATCAGTGGATAGCCCTTCTGAAACCAGAATTTTGGAGATTTTTCCATGATTTTTGAAATTCGTCTCATACCCCAATAAAATCCCCAAAGCTTAGAAAGTACCCAACTTTGACCAGCTGCCATTTAAAATCCCTTTGGACTCCAGATGTGCATGTTGGCCAGATGATAGACCTTTGCAAGAGCTTTCCAACGGTACCAAATTTGTAAAATTTGGAGTTTGGGGAAAATTCTGAGTTTGAATAATTCAGGAAAAAAGAAAGATGCGCCCGGACCCACCCGTCAGCCACCTCCCTCTCATTGCGCGCGTCGGAGGGTGGCCGCCACGTCGTCGACGATGACCGGAGGCACGCTCCGTCGCTCTCCACCGCTCCTCGCCCACGCCGCGGCTAGAAAACGCCACCCCGCTCCTCTCCCGGCCCTCTTCATCTCATTTCCATCGCTCCCGGCCTCCCTAACCCTAGCCACCGCCTCCATTCCGAGCTCGTGCTCCACCTCGCCGTCACGCCGCCGCGGTGAGCTCTTCCTGGGCCGAGTTGCTCTGCAAACCACTGCACAAGGGGGTCCTCGTACTCGTCATGGCCACCTTTGCGTGCACCCCGGGCTGAGGAGCGAGAATCGAGCCGTCTTCCTCAGGCCCGGTGAACCGAGCTCTGCCGCCTCGTCGAGAAATTCTTCCATCTCCGGTAAGCGCGGCGTCGATTCCTTGCTTTCCGAGGTGCTCGTCGAGCTTTTGTGGCCCCGTGACATCACCGTTTCCTCTCCCTCGCAGCCAGTCGCCGGAATCCAAGCTTTTCCCCATCATCGTCGTCGAGCCGCCGCGAGCCCTCTCCGACGATATCCAGCCTCCGAGCCTCCTTGTCATCAACCGTGGCCTCGACGAGGTCCGCCGCATCCCTGTGAAGCTCTCAAGCCAGATCCAGGACGCCGCCGAGCTCTGCTCCCCCCCGCGACATCGCCGGTCATCTTCCACCCGCCGCTCCTCGACGCCGAGCACTCCCCGGCCATCCCCACGCCCTCTCGTTGCTCTAGGTGAGCTCGCCATATTCCCCTGACCTCGTTCGTGCTCACCGTTCTTCAATAGGCCACCGGAAACGCCGTTTCGGCGAGAGCGTCGCCGCACTCCGGCAACACTCCGGCCAGCGCACAGGTGGCTACGGCCACTGGATCTCGTGTGTCAACACCGGATCTAGTGTGGCCATTTGTGTAGCCCCACGTGTGTCCTCTCACACCACTGGTTGGATCTGGTGTGGCGCAGCCCAGATCCGGTGCGGCCCTGATCTTGTGGCCCTCATGTGGCCCAGATCTGATTGGTCCACCTAAATTTCATTCTCTTTTCACTTTAGTTAATTCCTCAGAAATTGTCAGAAATTTGTAAAATGCATAATAAATTGTATGGACCTCAGAAAAATGTGAAACAAATTTTGTTGGACTTCTTGTGACTTGCTCCACGCAGAAAAAATGCTAAATACCATTGTGCACGCTCGGTATTTTCTGTAATAATGCAAATGTACAGAACTTGTATAATTATTAACAAATTATCTGTTGCCCCATAAATCCTAAAATCTTGCATGCCTATTAATCTACTGATAACACATTTACAGAACATTTTTCTATTGTCATATCCTGTTTAATTATTTACTTATGATTTAAATTGTTCTCTGCATTGTTTAAATTATTGTAAATAATTCATGTTACAATAAATCGTCAAACTTCACCATAAATCACTTCCAGTGGTGAATTTCACCAGAAAAATGCCACTGGACATAAATTAATTTTAGAAATTGATTTATTATTTAATCTACTCAAGTTGATTAAATGATTAACTTAATTGGAAGTCAATGAATGAAATACTTCAGACGAAATTAATTAACAAAGTTAATCATTTGCACTTACAGTGTAAATGACTGTACTATCAAGTAATTAAATCATTAATTGCATCATATTCTTGCATCTAACTTTGCATTATTCCTTGCCATAACGTGTAGTGACAGAGACGACTCCGGAGCCGCTCGACTTCCAGCTGCCGGAGGAGCAGGCCCAGGAGGTGCAGGAGGAGCAGCCGCAGCAGGACACTGACCCCGCTGACCCAGTTAGCTACACTCATGAGCCAGGCAAGCCCCGGTGCATGCCTCCCTATTTAGGATTTTTATTTATCACTTGATTGGGGCTAGTAATTGTTTGTGCATTAGGTTTATTAAGAGTTGATGTGAAACCCATAGAACTGCATTAGGACTCCCTTCTAGATTTACCTTGTGTCCTATTTTGTAGTAGTTGGTTCTAGGTTAACGTTAGAACTTGCTAGGCTTAGTGGCTAGCGGACAGTAGAAGACGAGTGGTAGGTCCCACTTGCATGATAGGAATCACCCTGGATTGTACTAGAAGGATTTAGAATTTGTTGAGACCGGACGGGGAATTGTTTTGTATAGGATGGATAGAGAAGGCTGGGCCTTCACGGTGGTAGCCCCGTCTGTGTCGATTAAGGACCGTACCGTTGTTGGCCCTGTTGAGCAAGTTCGAACGTACTGATCGCATGCTGGTCTTTATGAGGGCCAGTAAACTTAGTAGCTTAGCAATCGTGGGGACGAACCTTACCCTGCTGCTTCGGGGAAATGGGACCATAGGCAACAGCGGGGCCGGGTGTCGTGTGGGGCCTGATGATTCGCCGTGAACAGCAGCTAGACTTCGGCCTTGTAAAAGGTTGCCATATGTGGTGCCTTTGTGCTGCATATGTCATGTGGTCAGGTTTTCTCCTGCAGGATGTACATCGATGCCGCCGCTCTCGGTCAAGAGCAACCTTGCTCACTGCGTCACATTGTAGTGTGATATGATTGATGATGATGACTAGTACTGTTATATTTATATCTCATTACTGTTATATTGCTTATCTGATGTATTGTTACTTTATACTTGTTTTAGAGATAAGTGCACTGTTTTATTGCTTAAGTACTTAATCTGAAATAAAACTTGAAAGTACCAAGTAATTAGTGCGGTTTTATGCTATCGAGTCAGCCTACCCCTTGTAGCCTTTGCATATTAGGAGTCGGTTGTAGTTAGCCACGTTGATGGGTAAGTCTTGCTGAGTATTAGTTGCTCAGGGTTTGGCTCTTTATGTTTTTGTGCAGGTTTGTTCTTGCTTCCGCTGATCTTTGGTGGAGCTTTCAGCAGGTCCACATCGCAGGGCTTCGATGTGCGGCCTTTGTATCGTCGAGAGTAGTAGTTATTTATCTATCTTCAGACTTCCGCTGTGTACTTTCGTGTTTTAAATCACTTGTACTTGATGTAGTAACTTAAAGATGTAAAATTTGTGCTTTTTATGTGATGTACTGTTATGTCTGTTCATCAGCACTTCTGACTCGATCCTGTGAAAAGCGGAAACGCTTCACTAAGCATAGCAAACAAATACATAATTATTTCTCGAATCGGTTTCTCAACTCCTAGTTGAATGCCCGTGTAACGCCATGAGAGACAAAGGTAGCATATCGGGACATGGTATCGCAAACATGCAAGGTTTTTATAGTCTGTCGGCCTGCAAAGTCCCATGTAGCCCAGCAAAACAATCGCCCAAGCATTATTCATACGCAAACACATGGGCTTGCATCTGAATATCATATAGTCTAGATGGGCAAACCGCAACATCGACACTTCCGTTCTGATATCATCAGCAACATGTTCATGGTAATGCATTTGGGTCACCGCCACTAATCTCGAGGTCAACCTCCATGACATCGGGCACAGGCATCGCAATCACTTTCGGAGATATAGGCCTCAAGACGCGCATCTGGCCAGGTGCTATCTGTTTTTCTCCCATGGCCTCAAGACGCGCATCTTTTTTTGGCGAATGCACGTGTAAGATCAATGAATCTAGAGCATAGTTCATAGGTTTTGGTGATTGATGTCAACATGGTCAATGGGACTAACAAGGTTTGCTAGTTTGTAAGATGGTTAGTCTCATGGATGTAGTGATACACTATTGGAGTGCCAACACCTCAAAGGTTGCAAGAAAGATGGTAAAGATGAGAAGTATACATGAGGAGTACTCTACGAGGTGACTACTACACATATGAGGTAAGAGACAAGGTAAGTATGTTATGTGTTCCTCTATGCATCCTATATCTTGTCATGCTCTTGATTATCATGTTAGTCTTGCCTTATATCTTATACCATGATGATCTTGTCTCTTGTGATGATGACATGCTTGTCCTTATTTATGTATACTCTATCTTGTCATCATGCTTTACCTATTCATCATATAGCTTGCTTTAATATCCTTATATCATGATGATGTTATTGTGCTAGTTTTTTATATATATATATCTTATGCACATTACGTTTCGGTTGAGTTGTCCGTTATGACAACGAGATCATTGTGACTAACATTTGTGGATGAAGGAAAGGTTTTCATATGGTCACATAATCGGATGAATTAGATGAGCAACATCAATATTCTATCTACATCCCGGTGATTTGTTGCCTCGACGATGGACAACGACGAGGATCATTGGACTTGATGAAGGTCGCGGTTGAAGGAGATGGATCAAGGCTAAGGACATGCTAGAACCAAGCAAGTGTTGGCTTGGTGTAGATGTTGGCTTGAGTCCATAGGAAACACCGGACTATCAAGGGGGATCGAGTCGTTTCTCTTAGGTTACACTAGTGGCAGAGGTATGTGGATGCTCAGAGATTCTCTCAGGCACTAGGGTGATAGCTGAGGCGAAGAGGAACCAAGTTTTGTTGAAGAATCAAAGCCGAGACAAGGAGAGGAGTGAATTGGACTTGTCTCATGAGTTTGAGGATTAATTAGATAGTGATGAGCTCCATATCTCTGTGAAATTGTTAGAGCTCTTCACAAGCTTTCCAACAAGTCCAAGATCACTAAAATCGGAGTTCGGAGTGAAAAGTAATGGCCGAAACAAGAAAGAGCAGATTACAGAGTCAGCGTATAATACGGTGTTAATCACCATATGATACGATGATTAATTGTGATGAAGACACAAGTTTTTGGACAGAAAAGAGATGGAGTCACCGTATGATACGGTGATAGTCACCGTATGATACGGTGGTGGCACCGTATGGTTTTCGGAGACTCCGCAGTTCGCGAGAAGTAGAAAAGTTCTAGTCACCGTAATATACGGTGATGGTTACCGTATCATACGGTGATCATATGGGATTGAATATTGTCGAATCTGAAGATGAGCCCAACATGAAAGTTGTAGACAATTTGAAGAGCTTTCTGTGGATATGTAGAACGCCTTCATCGGATTCCAGAGCAGGGAGTTATTACCAAAATACTAGAGGCTGTCCTGAGAATGATTTGGAAATGACCTTTGAATGATTAAGTGGTCATATCAGCTTGAAGATGGACGATTCAGAAGATTGACCCAATTTCCAATTTGTGGGGAATTTCAATAGCTTTCCATTGATATATAGAACACCCCAATCGGAGTTCGGAGCAAGGAGTTATGAGCAAAATACTGCAGGCTGTCAGGGGGTCACCGTATACCGTATGATACGGTGACTATTGGCTTGGATCACACGGTGACTAGGATTTCTGGGCTGTTTTGTTGCAACGGCTAGTTTGGTAGGTGGAGCCTATAAATAGTCGGTTGCTTGGCCCTTTGGGGTGCCTTTGGCCATTGTTACCAGTGGGGAAACACAAGGGAAGACAAGAGGATGCAAGAGGGCACTTGGGAGAAGATTTGGAGAGGAAATCTTAGTGCTTGAGAGGGTTGAGTGCATCCATACACCTCTAGGACTAGTGTGGTCATAGGAAGGCGGTCTTGGTTTGTTACCCTTGGTCTATGGTAAGGCCTAGACCGGTTAGGCGTCGGTGTTGAGCTTGCCAAAAGAGTGTGGAAGTCAACACATGTTTGTACACGGTCTTGGAGCTTCCCGTGCGAAAGAAGCATCACTAGTGGAGCGCCCTTTGGACCGCATCACGTGCGGATCCTTACCCTCGGAAGAGTACCCGGAGATGCCGGCGGGACGTGCCCGCGACTTCACTCAAGGAGTGGTGGTTGGTTCCAAGGAAGAGAGCATTGCTAGGTGCGGCGGGGTGAAGCCCGTGACTTCACTCGGAGGGTGAAGTGTGCTCTTGGGAACAACATCGGCTCGAGGAGTGGAGTGTGCTCTAGAGGGGATCGCCATCGAGCGGAGGGACGGGGTCGAGACTCCGGCGGGAGTGACCCGACGTGGACTAGGGGGAAGCGCTAAGGCTGAAAGTTTAGCTCGAGCTCGACAAGTTTCTCGAGCTCGGCTCGCTAAAAGCTCGACTCGAGCTCGGCTCGATTGGTTTTCAAGCCGAGCTCGAGCTTAACGCTGGGCTCGCGAGCCCCACCGAGCCGAGCTCGAATAGCTCGACAAAGCTCGTTAACTTTCCCAGCCCGCCTAGCATTTCCAAATCCAAGCCGAAGGCCTCAAAGTCAAAGCTCCCTGGCCTGCTCTCTCACCTAGTCACACTCACACGCTCCTCTCTCTAACCGAGCTGCCTGCTACTTTCTGGAAGACTACCCGCCACCATCCATTCCTCCACTAATCTGATCCACCAAAAGCACCGAAACAACAGCAAGCTGATGCGATTTCGATGCGGCTGAAATCCTTCAAGCGCTATTCTCTCACGGTCGTGGGACTCCTTCGGTCCTTCCCCATCTAATGGTGTTGTTGTTCCTGCAGCACCCAGATTGTAGATCTGTTCTTTTCTTTTTTATTTTTCAGTTCTGAATCTTGGATGTTGTTTCGTACTGATGCACGGAGACTATTTTTCTAAAAGAAATCGTGTTCGTTCTGCTGACATCTGTTGACGATTGCTGTTTTTTTTTTTCAACATTTCAAGTTTAAATCTAACCTTTGTTTATTTTTGTTCTGCAGCAAGAGGATGCTGCTAATTCCATTCCTTTGAAATCAAACTGAATATCCTTCGGCAATAGCAGCTAGTTATTCTGATGGATTTTTGATTGGCTAACAGCAGCTACTTTACTTGTCGATGCGTTTTCATGTCTGAACATTGTTGCAGAATGGGAACTGACAAGCGAACACACGAGCCAGCACGAGCCGAGCTCGAGCCTGGTCGAGCTTTAATCGAGCCGAGTACGAGCCTCGCACAGATCTCGGGCTCGGCTCGAGCTCGGCTCGAGCTAGTAGCGAGCTCGAGCTTGAGGCTGCAGGCTCGCTCGAGCTCGGCTCGTTTACAGCCTTAGGAGGCGCCATCCTCCCGATACCACGGGA
This sequence comes from Eragrostis curvula, assembly GCA_007726485.1. Taxonomy (NCBI): domain Eukaryota; kingdom Viridiplantae; phylum Streptophyta; class Magnoliopsida; order Poales; family Poaceae; genus Eragrostis; species Eragrostis curvula. Next base: position 23,939,427 of record CM017440.1, on the reverse strand, counting down.
AAAATCGATGAGCAATCTCTTACTCTTACTCTTTACTACTTGTACTTGCTATCTTGTTTATCCTATATGCTTGTAGTAGATAGTGTGCTTATCTCATATGATTGCTAGCGATTGTTTCTGTGTGCTAGCTCTTCGTTATATCTAGTGATACATGCTTTCCTTATATATGCTTGTACCTACTTGTTGTGATAGCTCACACTTGCTTGATATCATATAGTGATCTTGTTATGCTTATGTTGTATCTACCTTGTTATCATGATCACTAGCTTGAGCTTTCCTTTGTGTACATATACATGCTAGTTTGCTTGTTCTATACTTATCATATACACTCGCATGTATAGCTTGTTGAGCTTCCCTATATGTTCCCTATATGCATGCTAGATTGCTTGATCGTCTTTATCTTATACACTAGCATGTGTAGAACTTGTTGTGCTTATCATATATATGCTCTTATATGCTAGGTTGTTCTTATATGCTCATGTATGTCTTGCTCCTAGCATGTACAAGTCCTAGCACATGGTTATCCTAGCTTATTCACACAATCCTAATGCACTTGTAGTATCTTGTTATGTATCATTTACTTGTGCAATTAGTTTGAGTAGCTAGAAGTGCAAAAAGTATTAGTCCATGGTGTGCCCGATTCACCCCCCTCTCGGTCACACGGTCCTTACAGCACGCGATAGTTACAATCGATCGCATCAGTTTCTGATGTACTATACGCGTACATGATCGATTCGGTTTATTCGTTCGTGGTGAACAAGGAAGAAACTAAGAGCAACAAAAATTAATCGCGTACCCAAATGATTACATGAAATAGCAATACAAAATTATTTGACAGATAGATCTCAACCCGAAACATCCAATTACTTGTGGAGGCGCACAACAGGAGCGGGCCAGCCAAGATCGCTGGCGAGCTGGCCAGCGATGTCTTGTGTTTCTTCGCCAACATCACCTTCAGATGGATCAATTGTATCATCCTTCAGATTAACGTCGGGGTAATGATGCTTGACCTGAGCGAGACCCTCGACGGTGACGGATTTAGCTGCTTCATGCACAATGCCTTTGACCTTCGAAGGGTGAGGGAGCAGATTTCCTGAAAGCCTTTTAACAATTTGAGCTCACGTATTGCGAAATTTGCTTAACATATTGTGGTTGAGGGTGCCTTCCAAGCATATTGGAATATGAAATTCGTAACTTCGATTTAGTTAACGGTAGTTCAGTTGGATGGCATGAAAGTGCATTTACGTCATTAGGAATAGTGCCATGTGTTGCCGCATTTGAAGATCGATGGTTACCTCAGCTACCACAATGAGTTCGATCAGTTCACAGGGGCAGCCTTTGTTTCCCTAAAGCAAAATTGTCTCTAGATCATCCTAATTTCTTTTATAGAAGGTTCAAAGTCGTTTTATTTTATTTCTCTAAAGACATTTTTTACTATAAACGAGATCCACAAAGAATAGAGTGTTGACCAGACCACATGCGTGACTGGGAGACATAAGATTAGAAATAGGTGTACTTTCTCCCTAGTGAGATCTTTTGACCGGGTTGAAAGTGAGTCAAGAATTAACTAAGAAAAATAAGATTCAAACATTATATTAGTTTTACCTCAAAACCAATGTATGTTGACATTCTAATGCATGTTGACATTCCAAAAAGATGTAATTTGTTAACTGAAAGAACATCTATGTATGCTTCTTGGTATATTGTCCACACGTTGGCTCTTATTACTAAAAATTCCATAACGATCACTATATGAAAAATATGTTTACGGGATTGGAATGAAAAGTGTTTGTGCCCATCTCACCAACCATCTTGTCCCGATACATACCTTCATTTGTGAACTAGTACAAATGCACGTGCGCCACGCACGTGATCAAAATAATACATCACTTAGCAGGAACATCAAAATTTTGTGCAACTTTTTTACTTGTCTTTTTTAATTCGTTTGGAAAGAACCACCTAGGGCGATCACAAGTTACACTATATTTTAGCCTAAACCTAACACTCACAATGCATAGAAGATGCCAAAATATGGTCTAACGATAAGTAATGTGTAAAAGTGCTAGCAAAAAAAATTAAACATGTGACTTTCATTGCTCCACAAGAAAAAAAAAGTGTGACTCAGTCTTCACCTTTTTTTCATCCTACACAATGGGATGGAGACAAGCATCTCAAACTAAATTTCTAGCTGGATAGTTTTGGACTCAGCGCATGAACCACACAACTGTTGCTTGAAAGCTTCAACCGTATCAATCGTCTCATTGCATTATCCCATCATCTGAGCGGCATCAAAGAATGAACATTAATACATTCTCGAAAAAAAGAATGAACATTAAGTGCTGCTACAAACAGTTTTAGGACGCTGTTTCCGTACTAAAGTAAAAACTAAGTGGGCAAGAAAATAACAGTTTCTGCCCTCAATCTCCTAGAAAGCTACATCCTTGTCTCCTTGTACTCAACAAGTAAGAGACGAGCTCGTCACTTGCAACAACATACCAAGGACATCACTTCTTGTTGCATGTATCTGTTTCTTCCATCTTGCTGTTCAAAATATGGCAGATATGCACAGGAATAAACTGTTACCTTGGGAGGCCCGGCGATGTCAAGTAAGCTTTTCCTCCTTGGGCGATCAAAGCTGTAGAAAAAAATCAGTAGGAATTTCTTGTGGCGTGGTCGCAAAGAAGCTCATGGAGGGCACTGCTTGATTACTTGGTCAAAAGTTGCCATGCCAAAAGAGCTAGGTGGGCTGGGCATCTCTGACCTCCAAAACCTTGGACGAGCTCTTCGGGTGCTCTGGCCATGGTTACAAAAATCAGAACCAAATAAACCTTGGGCTGATCTCCCAATGCAAACGAGTGCTTGTGTTCAGGCACTTCTCTCAATGGCAGTGGCCACAGAAGTTGGTGATGGGAGAAATACACTCTTTTGGCATGACAGATGGATTATGGGGCAGCGCTTGGAGGACCTCTGCCCTCTAATTTTCTCCATGGTCCCAAAGAGGATAAGCAACAAGAGAACTGTCCTGGAGGCACTAACTGATATGAGGTGGACCCAAGACATTCACGGTGTAGCTTCTTTTGATGTTATACATGAGGTCATCAAGCTATGTGATATCATCTAGCCGGGAGTGGCGGATGTGCACTATTGGCGCCTCTCAAGCTCTGGCCAGTACTCGGCGAAGTCAGCGTATGAAGCTCAATTCCAAGGGTCAGTGCAGTTTGGTCCATGGGAACGAATTTGGAAAACCTGGGCTCCAGGGAAATGCCGGTTTTTCCTTTGGCTTGTTGCACACAATCGGTGTTGGACAGCTGATCGTTTGGCACGAAGAAACCTTCCACACCCGGAGCGATGTCCCCTATGTGACCAAGAGGACGAAACCATTCATCACCTTCTCGTTGGTTGTGTATTTGCAAGGCAATTCTGGCACATTTTGCTGTGCCAAGTTGGTCTCAACGCACTCTCACCTCAGCCCACCGACACAAACTTTGATGAGTGGTGGAGCCGAACCTCAAACACGGCGACCGGGGGAATTTGTAAAGGACTCAACTCGATCATCGTCTTAGGAGCGTGGACGCTTTGGAGACATCGCAATGACTGCGTCTTCAATGGAGCCTCGCCAAGCATTGCCACTGCCCTGATCATGGCTGGTGATGAGAAGTGCATGTGGAGTATGGCTGGAGCGAAAGCTCTTACAGCGCTCTCAACCCATGGAGGTGCTGTTGGTGGTTCTTAAACCTTTTATGGTCGTTTCTAGATTATTCACAGGCGCGATTGTAAACTGAATGTATTATGGGGTGTGTTGTAAACTCTTTCTTCTATTAATGAAATGATACGCAGCTCTCCTGCGTGTTCGAGAAAAATGTCAAGTAAACTTCATTCTGCTTTATAGAATTCTGTCATCACCAGAAGAACTTGTTTGACCAGCATGTATACATTGTAGGGCTTGAGACATCCACTCAACCTATAAATAACAAATAATATTAAGATTTAATGTTTTACCGTGCAATCTGATTAGTACGTAGGACGCCGGCCTGATAACTTCTATTTAATGTTAGTACCATGCAATATATTACGGATACATGTGAGAACCACAGATCATAAATTAATTGTAACCAATTTTTTATACTGACAAAAGGACTTTGTAGTTCGATATAAAAATCTGCTAGTTATAACAAACACCCTTTCTTTAAACCGACTTTTAAAATCTACCTGCTTATTGACATAAATTCCATGCTAATTTCCAGTAAAATTTGTGCAGTTTCGTGGCTTGTGTTGATTAAAATAATCTACAGGACGGGTTAACCAATTACAAGTAATTTCATTAGGAACCCTTCGTACTGAAGTGAAATCCATCTTCTTAGAACTATTTGAGGATAAAACATAACAATTTCCAATTGCAATAAAAGAACATTCCTTTCTTGACAATTAATAATCCACTAAAAAAGCAGTGGCAACATTATTTCAGATGTTGCTCCGTGTGAGTAAACTGGGATTGGCTCCCCTGCGCTCCATCCTCCATACTCGTTAATCTCACATTCAAGGAAGGTGACCCCCAACTTGTCGATGGTAGAGGGAGCATGTCGCTCTTACCCAACACTTGCTGTTAAAGCAATTAAAAAAAAACATATGTGACCATCCTTAAACATACTAACCCATCCCATGATGCAGAAATGAGTGTTTACTAGATTTGGTGCAGGGTTCACCTGTCCAAGGAAGTAGTAATAAATCAGATGAAAACACAAAAAAGATAATATAACAATTTGTAAGATGAGGTTTTGAACTCACCACCTAACTGAAGGAAACAAAATAAAATATTGCCTAGATAAAAAAATTACAATAAATAAGACAATCTATCTATAGACTATATGAGACAAGGAAAAACAGGGCATGGATAACATGTACTATTTTAATTATTAAAATCGATTAATTTGTGTGGAATTTTTTAAAAGCAGGACAAGGATCTCCTGTTGTGTAAAACATGCAACTGACAAGATTAGTTTGTTGTCGCAAACTTGCATACAAGAGTACGCATCATTTGTTTCTTATCTTCAAAAACATGCCTGAATTGTTTTAGTAACTAATCTGTTCTGGAATTAAGTATCCTTTACTGTGGCACAATTAAATTTCTGACATTTATCTGGACATATTTCATGAAGATTATCCTTTATTATAGAGATAAAAAACCATGGTCTAGAACTACAATGCTTCCGAAACAAGAAATAGCTGCAAATAAAAAAAAACATGATTTTCTTTTGATTGCCAGCCAATGCTCAGTCAGTACTAATTACAATTGAGTGTTCAGCAAATTCTAGAAATCCACAGGACACCTTAGGCACAGCACCCAGAAGATTTTGGGGCGAACTTTAGGTAATGTCATGGATCACCTCCATGGCATTTCAGCTAAGAAATCCCCTCGATGTCTAATTCACAACATAAGATTGGCTTTTTGAATCATGAACACTACTGATAAATAAAATGAAAATAAAGGTACAAGATCAAAGAAGTGTGACTCTAACAATGATTTCGAAGATTCCATCAAGTAATTTCCTGAAGTATCAATAGTAATAAGTTTTTGGAGACAAAATAAAAATTGTTAGAGCCTATGTTTACTGCTTTTTGTCATGGAACATCTTGAAATTTACATACATGGTCATCCATCGGCTCAAAACTCTGCACTACATACACAACAGCCTACATTGATCATTCGGTTCTTCCTAACTCCCCACGGCAAGATAAACATCGTTTGCCTTCTCTACTCTTTATTGGTTTAGATTCAGAATAATCAAGCAGGCAGCAACCATTCTTCTCATAAGCATGCACCGTCTCAACCTATCACAAGTTTTAAAGGGCAATCTAATAATGGGGCAAAGCTAGCAACGGTGACTATGTTGGGCACAACTTCTAGAAATCTAAACATACAAAAAAATTAGACATGCACAACCGATATTTGGTGAGAGATGTCAGTTGCAGAACTTGGCTAGCTACATTCAGTTACAAAAAATTATCAGATGTCAGGGCATTCACCAGATTCAAATGCTCCCAGAGAGCGCCACTTGGGGGATGAGGGCAGGGACCCCGTTTCGGTGTTTCACATTTCAGAATATATTCTTTTTGGGTTCATGATTTTCATACTTCCATCAGGTTGGCACTTAACAATGTCACCTGCAAGCAGAATACAAGATTATGTCAAATTTCCGGTTCATACATAATATCGGGAAAGGACATGCTTGTGGTGATACATGTCTGGAACCCTTACTGAACTTTAGCTCCCAAACTGCAACGGCTGTGACTGATCTGGCACTGCCATGTAACACTATGGAACCAGTCATATTGAACCACTTTGGAGAGCACTTACCTGTGTCATTGCGTCAATGTCAAAGCCATAACATTTAACATTATAGAAACAGAGCAACATTATGGATAGTGAATGAGCAATACATACCAGTATGGAATCATCCACCAACCAGTATCCCCTGATGCAGCTTTCTCCACAAGCTTTGCTTGCAAGTGCACCATATATCATTTTTAGGCTCGTCTCTAGACAAACATCAATATTTGGCACTGGTAGACCAACAATCCCTATCATCGGCATGTCTCCATCAGACCTGAGAGGGAAGAAAATGAGTGAAATCATTCCAGTAGAGATGATTAGATTAGATAAGAGAATCACTGAAATCATTCATAGTAGTCCAAAAAATTTGTTCAATCCGGAACACAAAAACATGAATGAAAGCACGAATTGTTCATAGTGAACATACTAACTGAATTTACAACATAAAAAGAAAATTAGGCTACATCGATTTCTTAACTTTCCAAAGTTCTAATGCCTATGATTCACATAAAAACAAATGGGTTGGTATGTTCACAAAAATAGAAAATGATTATCTATAGCTGTGATAGGAGTACAGAACTATGCTGAAACCACATACTGAGAAGGGAACGGAAGATGAAAATGCAGTACCAATCAATCACACTGCAGGAATGATTCCACAGATAATTGAAACAAGCAATCGCTCTAGCCAACATGGGGCATATACGAATCTAAAATACGGAGGACGCCACCTTGATCTGGATCGGAGACTGCGAGATTGAGGAACATGGAGAAACTACCATGAATCAATAGTTGCAGCGCTGCAGGACGACGCCCAACGAGTTTGATGCAGTAGCAATGCAGAGCAGGGTAAATCCTGGTGACGAAGCTGCTCCGTTCGTCGTCACGCGCTGCCACCTAACGCCGCGGATCAGGTCAATGGAGGGCGCGGATGCCTAATTGCCGTCGCCGTACAACCTGCGCACCCAACAACGTAATTAGCCGGGGCGATCAACCACCACGCCGGAGACCGATCTAGCAGCGTCATTGTCGCCCCTCTTCACCTTCGATGGGTCAGAGATGGATGACGCAGGGATCGCCAGCAGCTGCAGCCACCACGGCGGTTGCCGATCTCCGCCTCGATTCATCCTCCTCGGCGGCTCGCGCTCGCCCGCGCTGATGCGCCACAACTCGCCGCCGCCATTCCCGACGGCTGAGAATGGAAGGGGACGATGCGGAGGAAGGAATTGAGGAAGAGAAATCGAAGGTGACGAACGAAATTAAAGGATGAGAAAATCGGGGAGGTGGGATTTGCGTCCGGTTGAAAAAATCACCTGGTGAAAAAAGTCACCGTGATGTCAGGTTTTTTGGCCTGCGGATTTTATAATGGCCCCACCGATTTAAATTTTTGAGGCAGGATCTAAAGGTGGTTTGGATGGAGTTGATTTTGATCGACGGCATATACATAGACGGGGTAGAGTATGGCAGGTCAAAAATGTTTTTCTCCCAACTGGTTCTTTAAGAGTTTAGAAAAGGAAAAAACATTACAAACTAGAAGCTTTGTATCCATAATGGAAAAATAGAAGATTCCATTCTATATGAGCAAAAAAAAAGTCTTATTTTTTTGTGCATATCTAACATTAAAACAACTTAGGTTAGTCATAGTAGCTAGTAATGATATTGTTGTATAGAAGTGACAACCTCTTTTTTTATTTCTCTAGAAAAATCTTTAAAAATATCAACCATGACATGTTTTTTTATTTGCCCTTTTTGGTCTAAAAGACACTGAAAAAGAGTGGTTTTATCTGTATGATACCACAAAATTCGATTTTGTCTTGTGGACACCACAAACAGTATATAAAAAGAAAATAGACTGATTTGACTTTTCATCTCGATGCACAAAATGCATTACATCTTGAAACTTAGCATATAGATACAACGTTGTATTACCTACCCAGTTTTACGGATTTTAATTTGATTGATTTCATAACTTTTCTAACAAAAAAAACATATATATTTGTTTCTAAATCCAAACAATGCAAACAATCAGATAAAAATTTATATAAAAAATAACGTACATAGGTAATACAGCATTGTATCGCTGTGCAAAAATTTTGAGTTTATCACTTTTTCTCAATTGAGATATAAAACTTCAAAATAGTCTATTTTTCTGTTATAGTGTGTTGTGGACAAATATCACAATTTCATAGTGTCCAAAGAGACGAAATCAACTTTTGTGGCGACCCCCTTTGACATCACGTAAAGGTTGACGGCAACCGGGTCGGAAATCCCGAGACGTGCCGTGGCGGATAGAGCCGAACGGACCGTCTGCTGCTGCGGTTCCTCAGGAACAAGCCCCGAGCGCGCGGCCTGCCCTTCCCCTGATATGATGCATGGCGTCGGACGTCGCGCGAGGCCAGGACTGACAGCCGATAACTGTCGACCATGACCGCGGGCCAGCGCGCCGTTCCCTGGTCTTGCCGACCCCAAATTTCGGCCAGCTCGCGCTCCCGGCTGAGCAAATGGACGCTCCTGCCAACGGCGTTCTCGGCACTTGATTCTGAGGCCGCCACGAGCTCTGCTCCGTCCAGCCAGTGGCACCCGGCCGGCTCCTCGGTTCGGTGGCGTAGGGGTTCGCATGCCCATACCAGCGGTGACGCAGGCAGGCGTGACAACAACCGTGACCTAGACGTATCTTCAGCTTGCAGCGCCGGGGTCGTGGAGTAGCCGTTGCTGACTGATTAGGACGGCCCGGACGATCTTGGCGACATGCCGCGGAGGCGGCGGCGGAAGTGATGAGGAGAAGCTGCACTTTCAGCTTTGGGCCGCGCTGTCTTCTGCCACCTGCGCGTCAAGCCGGCCCAAATAGGAACTTAGCTGGGACTTGCCGCAATTGAGCACCACCACCTCGACTGTACAACGGCAAGCAGAGTATTTACGAAGAGAGGAGAGCAGAACATGTACTGTTCTCTTCCGCCACCGTCGCAATCCTTCTGTCAGTTCTGAAATTAGGGATTGGAGAGTAGCAGTAACTGCTAGAATTATTAGTGGGCTGCAACTAGGCTCATTAGGAAATTCTGAATAATTCCTGGAAAATCTCAAAGACCCATCCATGAGTGGTGGGAGTGCATCCTTTAGTCCCACATTGCTAGTTTAGGTGGAGGAGGACCAACTTATATAGAGATTGTTCTACCCATTCTTGCAAGTGTGTGGATGAGAGGAATAACGAAAACACACACGCGTGCGCTCGCTCGCCTGGCCGGGCGTGGCTTGGCTTGGCTTGGGCGCGGCAGGCGGCAGCGCATCACCTGCGTGAATGGTCCGCCGAAATCCGGCCCGATGCCTTGCGAGTGTGCGGCTTCCTTTTGCAGTTTTTCGTGTCCAACACGTCGACTCGGTTTTGGGACGCCTTAACCCTAGCGGTTGTCCCTCTATAAATACGTACGGCCGCCGCCCATCAGTACGTACTCTCTGAAACCATGTCTCTCTCATATGCCTACATGATCCATGCTTGTACGATAGTACTGCGAAGTATGGTAGATCTTGCTCTGTTTACTATGGTTTTAGACTTGTCTAGATCTTGCGTAGACTTGTCTAGTTTATTGGGCAATCTGTTCATCATGTTCATGATTTATTTCTGGATTAAATTAAACCTAAAAGTGCTCATATATCCAACAATCCAAAAACCTTATTGTAGGCACTTTGGTTTAATGGCTGGATTTGTCGATGCACTGAGGCCAACGCAATTCACTGGCGTGCACTTCAAGAGATGGCAAGTGAAAGTCACGTTGTGGCTTACTGCCATGGGTGTGTTCTGGGTGTCTAATGGCAAACCAGACTGACCGCTGACTGCTGAGCAGGATGAGGCCTATACAAAGGCTAACACAATCTTCAAAGGCGCTATTCTGAATGCACTTGCGGACCATCTTACTGATATGTATTTTGTGCATGAAAGCGCTAAGGAGTTGTGGGATGCTCTGTGTAACACCTATGATGGTGCAGACACTGGCATTGAGTTGTATATCATGGAGCAGTATCATGACTATAAGATGGTCGATGACCGTTCAATAGTCGAGCAGACTCATGAGATACAGTGCATGGTGAAGGAATTCGAACTCCTTAAGATTGTCGTTCCCGACAGATTTGTGGCTGGGGGCATCATTGTCAAATTACCTCCTGCTTGGAGGGATTTCGCCACACAGCTCAAACACAAGAGGCAAAAGATTTCTTTTTCAGATTTAATTGCTTCTCTTGATGTTGAGGAGAAATTCGGGCTAAGGATGGACGACCTAAAGGAGTTGAGGGTCAAACCAGTGCCAGTGCCAATGTGGTACATCAGCAGCAGCATCAGAAGTTCAACAAGGGCAAGGGCAAGAACAATAAGCCAAAACAGACCACTACCTTCAAGAAGAAGAAGAACAAGGAGAACGAGGGTTGCTTCGTGTGCGGTGCTTCTGATCATTGGGCAAAGAAGTGCCCAAACCGCAAAGGAAGAAAAACCTCAACAGGAGCAGAAGTCTGCGAACATGGTGACCATTGCTGGAAGTGGAAATAGTGGGTACGGTTTACCTTCTATTTTTTCAGTATTTCAATCTACAAGTTGGTGGCTTGATACTGGTGCTAATGTTCATGTTTGTGCTGACGCTTCTCTGTTTTCTTCTTACCAGGTCCAACGGGATTCTTCCATCCTGATGGAGAATGGGTCACATGCTTCTGTTCATGGTGTTGGTACGGTCGATCTGAAGTTTACTTCGGGAAAGATCGTGCGGCTGAGGAACGTGCAGCATGTCCCTTTTATCAACAAGAATCTAGTTAGTGGTTCCCTTTTGTGTAGGGATGGTTTTAGGCTAGTGCTTGAGTCTAATAAACTTGTCGTTTCTAAGAGTGGACAATTTATTGGTAAAGGCTATGATTGCGGAGGCTTGTTCCGTTTTTCCCTTTCGGATTTCTGTAATAAGTCGGTGAACCATATTTCTAGTGGTATTGATGAGATTGATGCTAGTGTTTGGCATTCATGTTTATGTCATTTGAATTTTGGTTCTATGTCTCGACTTTCCAGCTTGAATTTAATTCCGAAATTTTTCATTGTCAAAAGTTCTAAATGCCATAGTTGTGTGCAATCAAAACAACCTCGAAAACCTCACAAGGTAGCCGAGGAGAGACATTTGGCACCATTAGAACTCATACATTCAGATCTGTGCAAGATGAATGGTGTGTTGACAGAAGGTGAAAAAGATATTTCATGACGTTGATTGATGATGCGACTAGATATTGCTATGTATACTTGTTGAAAACGAAAGACGAGGCTCTAAACTACTTCAAAATCTATAAGGCTGAAGTTGAAACTCAACTTGAGAAAAAGATCAAACGTATTAGGTCTGATCGCGGTGGTGAGTATTTTTCTAACGAGTTTGACTTATTCTGTACGGAACATGGTATTATTCATGAGAGGACGCCTCCCTATTCGCCACAATCAAACGGGATTGCCGAAAGAAAGAATCGCACTTTGACTGACTTGGTTAATTCCATGTCAGCCACTGCTGGATTATCCAAGGTATGGTGGGGAGAGGCTTTACTGACATCATGTCATGTCCTGAATAGAATTCCCATGAAGAATAAAGAGAAAACTTCGTATGAAGAATGAATTAGAAGAAAACCATCGCTTTCTTACTTACGCACATGGGGTTGCCTTGGCAGATGATCTTGTCTCGCTCGCAGCCGCGATCATTGTCAGCAGCGTGAACTGTGGGTGGATGTTAAAAGCAGGGCACGGCGGACGGGCTGGGTCTGGACATACTCGACGTCGACGAGGCACTAACACTAACACGGATTCCGTGGCACGTGTGTTATCTGCATGCGGAGACGACGCGGACGCGCAGAGAAGCAGCCGGGCCATCAAGCTTCTCGGCACGTTCGTTCTTCGACAACGACGCCTGTGAAGTATAGTAGATGCCGGCCGGGTCCCTGGATCACACGCACGACGCGGACTTGATTTAAGGCACGCTTGTCAATGGCCGAGTAAGAGAAAGACTGAGCGGGGTTTCACATGGCCGACAATCGTGGAGTAGTGAAAAGCTGATCATGAACCACCACGGCTTCATGTCCTTGAGAGAGAACGATCTCTACAGTTGGCATTCGATTCTTTGCATCGTCTGGGCGAAACCATGCACCCATGGTTCAGTTGACATTTGCGAACAAGAAGCCCCACACGGTGGCACGGTGCTAAGGCTGGCCACTCACAAAGTCACAAGCAAAGCAGCGCATCAACACATGGCGGTGTGTGAACAGGATGCAGGCCAGCATGCAGCCAAGTCTGCAGTTCCCTTGAAAAGCAGAATGTACTAGAGCACCAACCTAACTACTGCGATTGTGTTGATGAAAATCATCAGGAGTTCATTTTTTTTTTTTGTTCTAGAGGTGCCACGCACTATGCTTCTTGATGACAGTTAATTCCTCTCACAACGAATCAAAAACTTATCGACCTTGTTTGGGAACAGGAGGAGCACCATGGTTCATTTTGAGAACTTATCAAGCAAGGAACCAAAAGCCATATGGTAAAGACACAAATGTGTTCTTGAGACAAGATGGTAATAAAGTGAGGGAGTTGGGGAGGAAGAGATAATGTCATCGACGAGAAATGAACGCATTAACTGCATTTTGGCATGGACTGGATACGCGCAATGAAGGGACGCACGCACATGTGGACAATGATGCCACCGGCCGCGCGCGCATCAACGCAGCCGAGCAGAGCCTGAAGTCTCCGGGTGCGTGGGTCAATGATCGGTCATCCATCTATATATACGCGACGGAGACCATCTCCCACGCCACGATCACCTCTTGTTCCGCACCAACAAACCGGTGCCGACACGCCACAGCCCGCGCCCACATGGCCACCACCAGTTTCTCCGTCGCCGCCACCGCGTCCGAGCTCGCGACGAAGGTGCGGGCGTGGCTCGGCGGCCAGACGTTGACGTCCCCCGACGTGGCGCCGGCGAGATACCAGCTGGAGACGACGGCGCTGACCTCCGAGAAGTACGCCGTCGTCCTCGCCGCCGTGTACACGGTGGGCCCGAGGAGCCTCGACGGCAAGCTCCTGACCCCGCCGGACCACGTCAGCCCGGCCGCCGGCTGCCCGCGCCACGTCAGGGACCTCGTCCAGCGCCACGTCAGCGCGCTCGCCGCCGGCATGAGCACGGTGGAGATGCTAGTGATGGGGTTCTCGTGCTTCGTTTACGAGGCCCTACGCCGCGTGAACCTGGACCTCCTTGCCAACTCCGGCGGCGGCGGCGGCGGCGTGCTCCTCGTGTACGGCGCCAGAGTGGAGCGGCTCGCCGTCGAGGTGCCGTGCGACAGGGTGAGCCTCGCCGTCGTCGCCGAGGAGGGCGCCGCCCCGACGACGGCCTTCGATCTTTGCCCCGTCGCGAAGCTGGAGGTCATCCTGCCCGGGGTCCCCGGGGCGTTCTTGGTTTTAGTGGCCGGACCGACCGAACAGATCAAGGTGGACCTCGTTGGCGTCATGGCCGAGTACCACATGGAGCTTCACGGCAAGACCACTCTCCGCATCAAGGTGACAGGCAACATCACCGTCAACTCTAGTCATTAGTATTATCCAGCTTGTTGTTCGATTAGCATGCAAGTGATTGGTTTCGTTAATTCGCGGTTTTATGACGTGTGCTTAACCGCGTGGAGTGTGGACATGGTACTGATGGATGAACTCTGCTTAAATTGCTGTGTCGATTTATCTGAGAGCTTGTTGTCGCTCCACGAACGAGCGATCTGGTCCTACCGCAAACCTGTTTGCAATGACGTCTATCTGCATTCATTAACTTCCCGGTGTGAACGATGAATCGCAAGAACAAATTGCCACGTGGTCCCCGCACTCCTTGGAGGTTAGTTTTTTTTAGAGTAAGAGGCGATCGCCCAGCCCCATTTCATTGAAACGAGACAACAGGTTTAAAGCGTTTACAGCCCTTGTGAAATATCCTCAGCTCCATCTACCTACAGAGTCAGATCCGGTTTTACAGATTTCGTGCTCAAATCTGGAACTAGCCTTGGAGGTTAGTAAGTAGTAACACAGAGCGAGCGAGACCTAGCGTAGCATATAGGAAGAAGACGGACAAGCTCTGTGCTGTTCCTACGTACAAGCAAAGCGGCTGTAGTGTAGATGCATAGAGCAACAGCACTCGCGTCTCATCTCTGTTCTGCACCTGTAGTTTTCAGTGAACCAGAGTTCGACGGAGGCTCCAACATTGTGCAGGTTCAAATGGTTTGTTATTTTTTTGTATCTTTTTAAAGAAGTTGAGTTTGAAGCTGAAATATTTCTCACCTCGTGATCTATACGTACGACGCAGACTTGATTTCAGGCACGCTTCACCACCTTAAATCCATAGATCGCAGCATGACCTGCCATTCTCAATGGCCGAGTAAGGGAAAGACTGACTGGGGTTTCACATGGCCGACGATCGTGGAGTAGTGAAAGCTGATCATGAACCACCAAGGCTTCATGTCCATGAGAAAGAACGATCTCTACAGTTGGCATTCGATTCTTTGCATCGTCTGGGCGAAACCTTGCAGTGCACTCATAACTCGTTTGCCATTGGTGTACAAGAAGCCCCACACGGTGGCACACTGGCACGGTGCTAAGGCTGGCCCCTCACAAGCAAAGCAGCGCATGAACACATAGCGGTGTTTGAACAGGATGCAGCCAAGTCTGCGCCAAACCTTGCTTGCACCCATGACTCGTTTGCCGTTTCTAAACAAGAAGCCCCACACGGTGGCAGTGGCAACACTATCAGAGGCCTTAATAGTAAATTTTTTCATCAGAGGCAATTCAGGTTTTCTTGACATTAGACTAGTAGATCCCACGGATTTATGATGGTTAAGATCTAACAAATTAAATCGAAGCTACAGCATACAATTTGATGTGTGAGAACTCAAAAGCTATACAGCATGCGTGCTGAACTAGATGCTAGTTTGGTAGCCGGTGTGGCTGGGGCCCTGCTGCAGTCCTCCACCGCAGGTATATATGGAAAGAAGAGTTTAGTACAGTGCATGATGATTGTGTCTAGGATCCGTCGTTGTATCAAAGCTGGCGCCTTCACGGTGAACTCATTGCCCGATTAAGCATGGTGACCTCCTTGGCACACTGCAGACGCTGACACGGCGGGTTGCAGATGGGCCGCACATGGCACATCAAATGCCTCTTGCATACATCTACAGCTGTGGCCTTGCTCTGCCATCCATGAATGCCTCTTGCGTTTGCATAAAGAGTAGAACAAACTCTACAGCTGAGGCCTTGCTCAGCCATCCATGCTTCATGGGTCCAGCAATCGTACGCAATCTCCCGACGACTGGCGGGAACCGTGCGTTTCCGCGGTTGGCATGCATGCCATCATTCTGTTGTCGTTTCATCCTGGAAACCACACAGCTGCGTGTGTTTGGTGCTAGTCGTGCTAAGCAGCGTATATTGAGAGAAAAGAATACTTGTCCACTCTCATGTTGTAGCCATGGCGCGCGGTGCCATTGCGTTCTGCTCTCGATGGCATCAGCACGCCTTGGACCACATGATCATGCATATGTGTCGCTCGCTCACGGGTGGAAGGCGTGGCGCGCGTGGCGGACGGGCTGTGGCGCACTGTGGGTCTGGCCATGAATGCTCGACGAGCTAGGGACATGCATGCATGGCTCGCGTGGCGCATGGCGCCGATCGGCGACGGGCATGTCTCGCGCTCGTGTTAGCAGCTGCACGAGGAAAGGACGCGGACGCGTAGAGAGGCAGCTGGGACGGCAAGGTTCGGCTAGTTCGTTCGTCGACAACGACGCTTTGATGCGAAGCAGTAGACGCCGGCCGGATCCCTCCTCTATTATGTGATCGATTTTAGGCATGCCGATATGATTTTACGCATGCTTAACAGCTATGGATTCTGTGATGAGGTTCTCGATCGCGCATGTATCGTGGCAGTAAGAGAGTGACAGTAACGATGGAGAAGTGAAAGTTGAACTACTACAGTCCACAGCCCGATCGACACATCATCATGTCCTAGCTAGACAGTAACTGCATAATTTTGGCATGGACTGGATGCAATGAAGGGACGCACGCACATGTAGACAATGGGATTACAGTTTCCATTCGGGTGTATATATCTGATACCGCCACCATCGGCATTAACGCGGTGCGTCAATGGTCCATCATCAACCAGTAGTATGTCGGTCTCAAATCACCACCACCTCTCGCCTCTCCTCCTCCTCCATACGTACACGACGCCAGCATCGCTAGAGATCGATCACGGTCTCATCTCGGTCGCCTAACTCTTCTTCTTCCACACCACACTACACCAGTACCATTACCACATGGCCACCGCGCGCTTTCGCGTCCGAGCTCGCCACGAAGGTGCGGGCTTGGATCGGTGGCCAGACGACGACGTCCCTGGACTTGGCGCCGGCGAGCTACCAGCTGGAGACGACAGCGGCGACGTCCGAGAAGTACGCCGTCGTCCTCGCCGCCGTGTACACGGTAGGCCCGAGGAACATCGACGCCGGCGACGACAAGATAAGCCCGGCAGGGACCGAGGAACCACTCCTGGCGCAGCCGGACCGCGTCATCCCGGCCGGCGCCAGCTGCCCGCGCCATGTCAGGAGCCTCCTCAAGCGCCACGTCAGCGCGCTCGCCGCCGGCACGAGCATGGAGGATATGCTCAAGAAGGATTCCCTCAGCTTCATGAACGAGGTCCTGGGCCGCGTGAACCGTGACCTCCTCCTCCCCCGCGAGTCCGGCGGCGGCGGCGGAGGGCGCCGCGCTGTCGGTTTCAGTGGACGCGGAGGGCGATGAGCCGGCGACCAGGAAGAAGGAGGAGGAGGGGCCCGCCCGCGTCGTCGGCATCGGGGCCGAGTTCCACGTGGAGCTTCGCGGCAAGACCACGCTCCGCCTCGTGGTGAAAGGCAAGATCACCACCAACTAGTGATCGTATTAGACTGGCGGATCATCCATCTGCTGGTTTGATTAGCAACGGTTTGGTTTAATTCGTGCTCGGTTTATTAGGTGTGTGCTTAATTAACTTCGTGGAGTGGACTGGTACTGACGGATGAACCCTAGTTAAATTACTATGTTGATCGAGTCAGTTTAAAATGTCGTAGGCGCGGATGAGAGCTTGTATCTCCGCGAAATCGTCTGATCTGTACCTCAAACCTGTTGGCAATTACGTCTAGCTGCATTACTTCTGTTCTCTATTCGTCGCAAGAACAAAATTGCCATATGGTCCCCGCTCTCCTTGGAGCTAGGAGTAAAAAAGAGCGAGAGCCTAGCAGAGGAAAAAGACGGGCAACCCCTGTTCTGTTCCTACACAAGCAAAGCGACTAGGGTACGTAGATGCATAAAGCAACAACACTAACGTCTCATTCATCTCTGTTCTGCACCTGAAGTATTTGGTGAACTAATATGGCTGTCCGCGCGACTAGACTTACTATACTATTTAAAATATTTTCATATTATTATGAGTAAATTTCATAAAACTACAACTAGTTGTGTTGTTGTTGCACAAAACTACAACTTTTTTTGACCAGTTTCACAAAACTACAACTTATTATAGAAGTTTGTTATTACTTATTTGATACTTTATATTAATAAAATAGTAAAAAATATATTGGAGAATTTCTCACCATCACTCGATTTGAGTGTGAGATGAGTCATCATTTATCTTGGATTGTGTCTCTAACAATGTATTTGATTTTATTTTAGTGGTGAGGTCGGTTCAAACGTGGCATGCTAAATAACTAACTTATGTCATGGAAGGAAAAAAGAATGTGTCGCGCTACATATAAATTTTTCAATGGAAATGTGTCATGCTAAAAATAAGATAATGTGCTATGCTAGCCAGACAAATCATGGTGTATTTAGAAAACAAGATTAAGTGTTTATTGGATATTTTTATTATTCCAGAATTTAGCTATTTTGGGCTCATAATGGTATGATTGGTAAATTAAAAATAACAATTAGGGTTATTTTTAGCTATTTTTTATAATTTGATTTTTTTTACTTGTAATGGTATGGAGGGTAATTTAGAAATATGTGTGAAGGGTATTTTTTTGTTATTTTTTATTATTCCGAATTTAGCTTTTTTTTTACTCATAATGGCATGGTGGGTAATTTAGAACTAGGCGTGAGTGGTATTTTTGGCTATTTTTAATTATTCCCAATTTAGTTATTTTATAAATATTTTTAGGGGGGTTCTGACTAATTGTTTCATAATGGCAGTGATGGGTATTTTTCTCATTTTATTTCTTCGGATTAACTTGGGAATTTTTAGCATTTTGGAGCTAATGTGGTGGCTTCTTTTCATCGTCAAATATATTAGGGCAGTGCTACGGTAGTCCCTCCTCCCAACTCTTGCACCATAGGGTGCAAGAGTATAAACAATCTGAACCATTGATTTTTTTTCCGTAAAATAAAATAGGCAATAGTAAAAAACAATAAGCAACCAAATGCAGTATCCTTTCACGGATGATTTATGAATCAATCGGCAATCTATTTATGGAATAAAATCATCAATCAATCGGCAATATTCCTTCATGGAAAATCACGGTTTTCCTCAGGCAACTAAGCTGCTAAAAATCCGGATCTAATTAATATCCATCACATTCTTAAAAAAATTACTTTCCCTCAACACGATTCTTCCGGGAGCCTTGTCACGCTTGTGTGAATCATTGGTATTTTGAGCTTCTCACGTTGGCTGGCCTTGTCACGTTTTTTTTTTCATGTTCATTTACACGGCATGTCATGCCATTACTAGAATATGTCGTTGATCGGGACCTTTTTTATTCATGATCACGGCATGTATATGGGTACTTTATTTTGTTACTATAAAAAAAATAAGAGGCACAATAGTGATGCAATACCTTCCACGTGCCGGCATGCATGTCTCAAAAAACTTATCACGTAAGGTTCAGATGTGTCACTGCTCACGGAATGCACGTCCAAAAAAAAACACAAATCATGTTTGTTTTGTAAGACATAACACACATGTAAAAAAAAAAACCAAACATATCTGGTTCATGCGAAAACATGAAAGGGAAAGAGTTACATCCCATGCAAAATCATAACAAATTTGGATAAAAGCTAACTATAACCATGCATACTTTCCAAAATAAAAAAAAAGGAAAATAATAAAAAATAGATATGGGTGAAGTCTTGCACCCTACTCAAATGGACGGTCCACAGTTATTTGGGACTACTGTAGCGGGAGCCATATATAATAGATAGAAGATTAGTTTGCCAGTGGCTCAGATCATTGTGGGTCGAAATGGTTTGTTATATTTTTGTATTGTTTTTTTGAAGAAGTTGTGTTTGAAGCTGAAGTTTCGTGTCCATACTTCTCACCTTGTCATATACATGTATATAGATTTTCAGATATATTTTTTTCAAAACTTGTAAGTATGTCGTTTGAGAGTTTTTTCATGAATCCATCGAATTGGTTGTTCCCGCTGAATATTTTTCACATTAGTTTTGGCTCTAGGTTTTTCATAACCTGAGTTGTCTTGGCCACATTATCCGGGTGACAAATGAGATGGATGCTAGTTTAACGAGAGCGGACATCGTCCATGTAGGCCGGGTCTCTAATGCATGGTACGTGATGCATGTAGACTAGAAAAGAGTTCAAGTCGCTTGGACGACACAGTTATATGGTTCTTAACTCCACATGATGGTATCTGTACTTCTATTTATTTGCATGATGAATTAAGGGTGGTACTGAGTTGCATATTCTCAAACCTCTCTCTGATGACTCTTCTTAGAGTATTCCTAAACCCCCAAACAATTCACTTTGTCTGATTTACAACCCCAGACAAAATCATGGCTTAAATTACTCCCTCAAACAATTTATGTTGGTGCTTGGCCACCCGCGGGGCCGCAACTACGACGATGGCGGTACGACACCTGGCCGAGCACACAGACATCGGAGCAACACCTCGATCACGACAATGGTGGTGTGCGGACTACGTTGGTGGTGTGGAGGACCCTGACAGACCCGTCGGCGGTGTATCTGAACCTAGTGTGCTCCCGAACTTTCTTTTGGTTGATTTGTAGCGGCAGGGAAAGAGAAAAACTCTAGGGAAACTCGTCGATTCCAGTAGTGGCAGGGCCCGCCGCTGACCTTCTTTTTGTAGCCGCAGTTGCTGAAAACTGCCGCTACAAATACTGATTTTTAATTTAGCGGCGTTTGAGTAGCGGCGGTTTTGATCCGTTGTTATAGTTTATTTCAGTCTGTTACTGTAGTGGTCTTTTGCAGTAGTGGCATGACGTCCATCTCCTTCTTCTTTTGTGGCTGATGACTGATGCCATGAACGTCCCGTGCTATTGCAGTCGTCGTGCACCTGGCTCCATGTTGCCGGCATGGCGCGCGCGATGCCATCGCGTTCTTTTCTCAGTGGTGTCAACACGCTTTGGAGCATGATCACGCATGTCGCTCGGGTATGGAAGCTAGCTAGGCGCAGCGGACGGGCTGTGGCTATGAATGCTCGACGAGGCACATGGCTTGCGTGGCACATGGCGCCGGCGGGCGACCGATATATCCCGCGCTCGGGTTAGTAGCTGCACGCGGAAGCGTAGAGATCGAGGCAGCCGGGACGAAAGTTCGGTGCGTTCCTCGACAACGACGACGCATGCATGTATCGTGGCAGTATATACGATGGAGAAATGAAAGTTGAACTACCACAGTTCACAGACCACAGCCCGATCGACACGTCGATCATGTCCTGGCTAGACAGAGAAGAGTTACTGCATCTTGTGGGCATATATGGATACTGGATGCAGTGAAGGGACGCGCGCGTCAGTGATAGACCATCAACCCGGCCGGCCGTAGTACGTACGTACGTCCGCCTCAAATTACCACCACCTCTCGCCTCTCCTCCTCCTCCATATATACGCGATCGACGGAGGCCAGCATCGCTACAGATCGCTGGCGCTCTCATCTCCCTCGATCGATCTCGCCTAACTCGATCTAGCTTGTTCCACAGCACACCACACCAGTACCGACGCGCCACATGGACAGCATCACTTTCTCCGTCGCCGCAACCGCCTCCGAGCTCGCCACGAAGGTGCGGGCGTGGCTCGGCGGCCAGATGACGACGTCCCTCGACGCAGCGCCGGCGAGCTTCCGGCTGGAGACGACGGCGGCGACGTCCGAGAAGTACGCCGTCGTCCTCGCCGCCGTGTACACGGTGGGCCCGAGGAGCCTCGACGACGACAAGATCCCGGCGGGGACCGAGGAACCGCCCCTCCGCCGCGCCAAGCTCCTGGCCCCGCCAGACCACGTCAGCCCGGCCTGGAGCTGCCCGCGCCACGTCAGAGACCTCCTCCAGCGCCACGTCAGCGCGCTCGCCGCCGGCATGAGCACGCTGGAAGTGCTCGCGAAGGGGTACTCGGGCTTCGTGGACGAGGCCCTGCGCCGCGTGAACCTGGACCTCCTCCGCGGCAACTCCGGCGGCGGCGGTCTCCTCATCTACGGCGCCAGGGTGGAGCGGCTTGCCGTCCAGATGCCGTGCGACACGGTGAGCCTCGCCGTCGTCGCCGAGGAGGGCGCCACCCTGAAGACTGTCTACAAGCTTCACAACGTCGTGAAGGCGCAGGTCGTCCTGCCCGGGCGGTTCCCCGGGACGGCGTTGACGGTTTCGGTGGAGGTGCCCGAACAGGTCAAGGTGGACCTCGCCTGCGTCGAGGCCGAGTACCACATGGAGCTTCACGGCAAGACCACGCTCCGCCTCAAGCTCACAGGCAACATCACCATCAGCTCCTGATCGATCATTAGACTCGTATCCGTCATCATTCCCAGCTGGTTTGTTTAGTTAGCAAGGCTTTGGTTTCGTTAATTCGCTGGTATCCTTAAATTACTGTTATCCTTAAATTATTCGGCGTCGAGTGGACATGGTACTGATGGATGAACTCTGCTTAAATTACTGTTGTGTTGATCGATCGAGTAGATTCATCTATCTTAGCAGTTGTAGGCGCAAACCTGTTTGCAATTACCTATACCTTCATTAATTAATTTCCCAGTGTGAAATATGAACTTCTGTTTTATATTCGCAAGAACAAATTGCGACGTGCATGGTCCCCGCGCGCACTCCTTAGAGTTAGGAGTAACACAAAGCGGACAAGCTCTGTACGTGCTGTTCCTACACACAAGCAAAACCTCTGTAGATGCAAAGCAAGAGCAAAAGCTACTGCGCGTCTCATCTCTGTTCTGCACCCTGTTCGACGGAGGCCCCAAGCATTCCCGGTGCCTTTCAACTGGAACCAAGTGTTGGAAGAACAAAGAGTATGGTAGATATGGTAACAATGTCTAACGTTTACAAACTTGAGGGCTAGTACTGCCGTGGTTAGGTAAGCCAATGTCATCAGTCAGCAGTGCACTCCCAAATGTAAATAAGAATGTACTACTGAAGCACCCAGCTAACTACTGCAAGTGTAATGTGCTGTTGAGCAAAACCGTCAGCTTCATTTCTTCGTCGTGTTTTTTACTTGGAGAGTTTGCCGAGTGCCAGGCAGGTGCCTACCGTGTCCCAAATGTAAATTTTTTTGGTTTGCCGAGTGCCTGACGTTAGGGCACTCGGCAAACCCTCTTGACGGCCGTTTCCCGCCGTCACGCTACTTTATTTTGCCGAATGCCTTCTTGACACTCGGCAAAATGTTTGCCGAGTGCCCGACGAAAAGCACTCGGCAAACCCGCCTTTGCCGAGAGCTGTTTACCGTCCGGTCTTTGCCGAGTGTTACACTCGGCAAACATTTTGCCGAGTGTAATATGGGCTTTGCCGAGTGCCTCTAGCACTCGGCAAATCAGGGGTTTCCCATAGTGATGGCAGGACGATCGTGAAGTGAAAGCTGATCAGGAACCACCAAGGCTTCATGTCCTTGAGAGAGAGCTCTTTACTGGTGGCATTTGATTCTTTGCATCGCCTGGGCGAAACTTGCAGTCTTGCACCCATGCATGACTCGTTTGCCATTTGTGAACATGAGCCCCACACGGTGGCATGGTGCTTAGACTGGCCCCTCACAAGCGACAAGCAAAGCAGCGCATCAACGCAGCGGTGTGTGAACAGGATGCAGCCAAATACCTTGCACCCATGACTCGGTTGCCGATTCTGAACAAGAAGCCCCACACGGTGGCAGTGGCACCTCACTAGCAACACAAGCTAGCAAAGCAGCGTGAACGCATGATGGTGAACATGGTGCAGCGACTTTTGCGGTTCCCTTGGAAGTTGGAAAGCAGAATGTACCAAAACACCTAGTAGCTAACTTCTGCAAATGAGTTGAGCAAACTAGCTATCAGGCCTTCATTAGTTCATTTCTTCATCGTGTTATAGTTTGCTTCTTGACGAATTATTTCATGAGTCATGGAGGTAACCAGCTGATAGATCCAAGCTATATTATATTTTCCATGTCATATGCATCTTGTATTAGTTTCTCTTGCAAAGAATCAAAATTTTCATATGCCACGTGTATCCTGTATAAATTTGTCTCGCAAAGAATTAAACAAGAAAGTTCATGACAACAACCTTGTCTCCAAAGTTCAGGGCAGGAACACCATGGTGAATTGGTTATTCATGGAGAGGGATTAGACCAAACTAAGCCTGCCATATGGTAACGACAAACCAAGGTAAAAGAGTAACTGAGACAACATGGTAAATTGGTGGAGTTGGGTGGGGTGGTGAAAAGAGATAATGGAATCGACTGCGTGAAATGAACGAAAGCACATGTAACATAATGGGATCTTTTCCATTCTCGTGTGTCGGAGAACATCTCCAAGAGAGCCCCATAAATCTCCCTTAAATTAAAATATTGGGATTCAATCAAAAAAACCATTTCCAACATGACCCCAAAACCACCCTCAGTTTTTTCATAGCCCCTAAACTCCCCTTATTTGTAGCTACAAACAAGAGAAGAATTGGGGCTCTCATTCCTTGTTTTTCCATTGAAATTAATGTTTTCCGGTCACAAATGCTGATGTGGCCCAATTAAATCCACTTTTATGGGGGAACTGTTGGAGGAGGAGAGGAAAATTGCCTCTCGTAACTTTTTGTGCTCCCAAAAACAAGTTTATGAAGCCAATTTTATAGGAGTCTCTTGGAGATGCTCAGTAGTTGCACCAACCTCAGACTTAGAGAGGGAAGAAGCATAGCCTGCAGTCCGCGTGAAATCACCATTGTCGATCTCTAGCATTGCTCGCCACCATGAAGCAGAGCATGGTAGAGGAATGAAACCCGGGAAGGCCGCGGTGGACCCGGCGACCATGGTAGATGGACTGGGACAAGCACGTCAAGGACAAGGTCGGGGCTGAGGTCCAGCTGGACATGCATATGATGAGCAGCAGTTCGCTGTCCGGAGCCGTCCCGGCAGCATGAACGGCTATGACGTGCTGAACCTCAGGGGTCTGTCTACACCGTGTCACGGTGCTGCTTCATGCGGTTCCTCATGATCGAACAAGCTCCCGCAGCCGGACATGCATGTCAGCGGCGACCACCGTGACGTACGCCACGAGGCCAAGCTTCAGACTGCTGGCGGCTGAGCCGAGTCATGACTATGATGCCGAGCCCGAGTTATGCCTCGGGCCAGCTGTTCTGATCTAGCTGATGCCGAGTTTCGGGCAGCTTGTGGTTGGGCATGGCTTCCACATCAAGAAGGACCGGATCCGCCGCTGCGCGCCAAGCGTTGCGCCCGAGCAACTGCTGCACATCAAGCTTTAGGCCACCAGCATTATTGTTCTCTGCTGCAAGCTTCACGTCGGGCCGGCTTAATTGGGAACTTAGCGGGGGAACTTGTAGCAATTTTAGTGCCACCTCGACTGCACAACTTAACGGCAATGAGAGCAGGTCATATACTATTCTTTTCTGCTTCAATCGCATTACTTCTAACTGTTCTGGCATTAACCATTAAAGGCTTAAAACGCATATGGAGAGGATAAATTCATCATCAAGTACGACATGATTAATCGGTTGAAGATAAATGCATTTCTCAACCAACCGCAGCGGACTCATTGGGTGTTATTACTCGCAGTAGGAGAGGCAGGTCTTCCCATGTCATCATAGAATGCATGATCTCTTGTAGTGTGTTGTGGACATTTTGTGCACATATTATCTATAGGGCTTTGGGGAAACCAAAATCTTCATCATTCTCTTGTGATGGAAATCAAAGGGAGAGTGTATATAAAAAAGAAATTACATAACTGCCTGCCCCCATAAGCTACTTCAAGTTTGAGATTCATCCTTATAACTCATTTTTGTTGCACGTTTCCACCTCTCTATTTGATATTGTTGCAAACATCACCCCAATATATATATGCACATACCTAACCGATTCAATCTATTTTTGTTGATATGAAGCAGCTGATGGCATTCTAATAGAAATTATTAACTTTTCATATATATTATAATCTTTGTACTTTTTAAAAACTCCAACTAAAATGATTAGTTAGAGCTTAAAAGTGATTGCACTGAGTTTTTTTGTATATGTTTATCACGGCTACATGGGGAATAAGTCTTATATAAGAATTTGGGCAAGGTTAAGGGATAATGACTTCAAACCTGACCAATGATTACTAGCGATTCCTATTCTGCATGACAATTGCAGAAATCACTAGTAATTGCCTGATTATTAGTGGAGCTCTATCAACTGCATGCCTCATGCATGTGAATTGAATTTTTTGGTAGCATTGCCCACCCACTTTTGTGAGTTAATGTCTTTCATATAGAGATAACTAGTGTTAATAGATATGTTGTATGCACTTAATAATTAAAAATGGTATTATGTCCGATGTATTTGGCCATAAACGGTCTCTTCTATGTTTGATATTATTGACAAAAAAAGGTCTTCATTGTGCCACGTCCAATATTATCATATTTACATATATGAAGTGTTGAACAATGTTTCATATAATGGGTAAACTATATAGTTGTAAAGATATTGTGTTTTCTTAGATATGAAGTGTTGAACATTTGACAATAGGGAGATTTGCAAAACCGGACTCCTTTCAAAGTCCAATTCTGAAAATGGACCGGTTTTTGCCATTTTGCAAGAATGGACCTCTTTTTCGAATACGAAGCAGCCGTTTGCCCCTGTTTTGCATGTCTGTTAAGTGACCGGTTGTTTCGGAATTTAAAAAATTAGAAAAAATGATTAGAAAATGCGAAGTGACCATCCTGCCCTCCCTCCATCCATCTCATCCACGAACCTGACTCGTCCCTTCCTCGGTTCGTACCCGACTTCCTCTCCTCTGTTTGGCTCCCATGGCGGCGGCGTAACCCTAACCCTAGGCTGTGGCGGCGGCGCTGCTAGTGTGGGTTGCGGGCACGGCGCATGCTTCTGGTGCGGGCTGCAGGCGCGGCGGCGCTAGCTGCTGGTGTGGGTTGCGGGCGCAGCGCAGGCCTTCCGGTGCGGGCTGCAGGCGCGGCGGCGCAGGCTACGCGGGCTGCGGTCATGGCACAGCGCGGGCGCAGGCCGCGGGCTGCAGGTGCAGGCAAGGGCGACGGGCGTCGCTGTGTGGTTGGCCAGGTAGCCAGGTAGTGGCGACGCGGTGGCGCGAGCAGGGGCGTGAGCAGGGGCGTTGGCTGTTGGTGGCGCTGGAATTGTTGACCAGCAGATATCCGTGTGACCTTCATGTTCAGGCCTGGTAGTCTTGCACCGTATTCCGTCTCAACCACTAGTTTTGACTTTCGAGCACATGCATCTCTTTCAACCCTTTGTATTTCTTACGATTGAACATCTGAATTTTCTCTTTGTATTTCTGAAGAACTTCTGTATTCCGTGTGACCTTCTGAAGATGTCAAGCAAATGGATCTCTTTGTATTCTTAATTTCTTACTATTGAACAATCTGAAATTTCTCTTTGTATTTCTTACTATTGAATGAATTTTCTCTTTGTATTTCTGAAGAACTCAACTTATATTGGCATGCTGTTGAAATGCTGCCAAATTTTCATTAATTTTTGTTCACTTTTGAATTTGTATAAAAAATCGTCAAATTCCATCAAATTTTGTTGCATATTGCCTCAAATATGTTCAAATTTATGTACATGATAGCGTTACGTCAAAACAGGGTCGAATTTGCAAGTTAAAAGGAAAAACAGGTCTAGTTTTGTAAAGGGCATTTTGGTCTTTTCCTATCGGATTTAACACCTTCAAAGCCTGAAAACGGAATAGGGGCAACTCATTGCTTCAGATTCAAAAAACAGGTCCAATTTTGCAAAGTCTGAAAAAGAGGTCTAAACTCAGAATTGGAATAAAAAAGAGGTCTTGTTTTGCAAATGCCCCTTGACAATAATAGGTTGTGGTTGCTCATCATGTGTATCGTGTCTTGTAAACATTTGTGAATTTTTCCATGCTCCTGATCATGTTCATATATGACTCCCATGTATTTTATCTCTTCTTATGTGCGTGTGCAACACATTATAAAAAATGGGCTCGCATATTTGATAAGTTTTTGCATATATATACATACAATACATTGTGGTAATATAATGTCATAATAACACACAACCCTTCAATTTGCCTCTGACTTTGCTATTGTTCCACGGACGTCAGTGAACTCATCTAGCTAAGATATGCATATTGATTTTCTATGACTTCTTTAAATGCTCAAGTTTCCTGGTAGCATAAAAAAATCATGTCTAATATCAGTCTTAGATCTTGTGGAAGAGAAAAACGATTACGGTTTTCCGGCAGGCAGTTGAGTGTATCCGGCAAAAACACTGAAGAAATTTTGTACAATCAATGAAGATAGTCCACACATTGGGGGAAAATAGGAAATTGCCGCTCCTAAGAAGCTATGGTCGTCCTCATTACAGCAAAAATTGCAACTCATACAACTGCCATGACGCATACAAAGATTTAAGCAATAATCGAGGGACACCAACATGATGAGAAAGTTCAGACCCAGTTCAGCAAGCATTTCAGAAGCAGTCGGTTCAGATTGGCAACAATTTTAAACGGATTCGCAAGATTACGCACCTGATCAGTAGCCCGTTGTTCTTGGTGGGTGCAGGCTTCTTGGGTGTACGTGCAGCTCTCTTGGGGGTGTTCGAGTGCAGCCCCGCGCGCGGCTGGGCGTTGGGGCGCGTGCCGGCTCTCCGGCGTTGAGCACCCCGTCGCCGTGCTCCATATGTTGACCGACATGGCACGGCGGTCACCGCCCTCGGCCTAGTTGGCGGTTGCCGAGGGCGCCGTCGGTGTGGTTGGGGCTCAGCTGCGACGCTCCACCGCACATAGGGAAAGAAGTGGCGGTACAAGGGGTACATGATGACTGGGTCTGATCTGTTGTTGTATCTTTTTTTTGTGATTGCATGATCCATCGTTGTATCAAAGCTCGCGTCTTTAATTACGGTGAACTCATTGCTCGATTGACGGTGGCCTCCAAGGCACACTGCTGTGGCTGGTACGGTGTGGATTGCAAAGGCGCCGCACACACATCGAATGCCTCTTGCATACATCTATAGCTTTGGCCTTGCTCTGCAATCCATCGAATGCCTCTCGCATTGCATAAGATCAGTAGAACAAAGTTTACAGCTGTGGCCTTGCTCTGCCATCCATGCTTACTAGCTCCAGTCATCGTACCCAATCTCCCGACGACTGGCGGGGACCGTGCGATTCCGCTTTTGGCATGCCATCATTTCTGCTCTGTCATCTCATTTTGGAAATCACCGCAGTGAATGTTTGGTGCTAATCAGCTAATGACAGAAAGTGATGTCTCGCTCACGGGTGGAAGGCGCAGCGCGAGCGTGGCGGACGTGCTGTGGCCTGTGGGTCTGGCCTGGAATGCTCGACGAGGCACATGGTGCCGATCGGCGGCCCGTTGATATGTCTCGCGCTAGGGTTAGCAGCTGCACGCAGAAACGACGTGGACGCGTAGAGAATTAGCAGCCGGGACGGCAAGGTTCGGCGCGTTCTTCGATTGACAACGACGTCTGCCGGGGTCCATCCTGGATCAGGCACGACGCCGACTTGATTTTAGGCAAGCTTAAGGACGATGGATTCTGTGTTGAGGTTCTCGATCGCGCATGTATCGTGGCTGTAAGAGAGATAGTAGGATGGAGAAGTGAAAGCTGAACTCGCCACGTGGCCTAACACTACAACAGAACGAGCCTGTAGCGACGGTTCAAAATGGCCTGTAGCGACGGACCAGGCCAACCGTCACTACGCTACTGTCGCTAAAAATCAAGAGCCTGTAGCGAACCGCCGCTAAAAATTGATTTGTAACGACGGTTGCTGCCGTCAACCGCCGCTACAAATCGATTTGTAGCGACGGGTGCTGCCATCACCCGCCGCTACTACTTATTTTCGAAAACACAAAAAAAGGCTGGATTAGCTCTCCAGCTCTTCAGTCAAGCTTTGTTCTAGCTCAGTTGCTCAGCAGCCACGGAGAAACCATCCACAAATGCATAACAGAGAGACAATTTTATTGCAATCTGAGTTCAGTACATCATAGTATGAGCAAGAAAAGTGAGGAAGCGAGATGAAGGCGGACTGAGCCGTCGCCGCCACCGCCCTTGCCAGGAGGAGCAGGAAATCTGCCTCCGTGGGAGCCGCTCCACTCCGCGCTGCCTCACGTCGGATCTGGGCCTGGTGCTTGCGGATCCGGCGTGGTGCTTTGTAGTCGGCACCTGCAGAGGAAGAACCAAACGAAAGAACCATTCAAAGAACCAAATACACCATCTCCTCTTTCGTGAAACGAACGAACGAATCAACCCAAATCCACAATGAAATCGACACTTACCTGTATGTCCTGTTTTGTCACTACTAGCCTCTTCTACTTGTATCTCATCACCGGATCTCCTTGCAAAAAAATAAAAATAAAAAAACAGAAAACCAACAGCTCAATCAAAAAGAATCCAACACAGGTGGAACCCACCAGCGGACGAACCCAACGCCGGACTGAAATCGCAGCTCGACGATAGCTTGGCCTTAGGGGAGGAGACGCCGGGGAGAGGAGAGAGGATCTAGGGAGTAGGGAGGGAGGGGGCGTCGCCCAGATCTGCCCATGGGAGAAGGGAGGGATGGGGTGCCGCTTAGCTCTGCCCATGGGAGA
This sequence comes from Eragrostis curvula, assembly GCA_007726485.1. NCBI lineage: Eukaryota > Viridiplantae > Streptophyta > Magnoliopsida > Poales > Poaceae > Eragrostis > Eragrostis curvula. The sequence goes on along the minus strand of CM017440.1, from coordinate 23,909,057 downwards.
AGAGAGGGACGGGCTTTGTGCCGTTCTGTCGAGGGGCCGCGAGGACCAGGCCGCTGTCGAAGGTGAGCGTGGCGGCGCGCGACCAGTCCCCCATCCGCGCGGGCGTGACGCGCCAGAGCGGAAAGGAGGACGGGAGGTGGACCACGGCGAGGTCCAGCGACGCCGCGCCGACGCGGAGGAAGCCGAACGCGAAGGCGCGGTTGGGCGCGTACAGCACAGGCTCGAACGGCGCCGCCGCGTCCGCCGCGTGTGTCGCGGTGAAGCCGTTCTGCAGCTGCGTCGTCACCTCGCCGTCGTCTCCCTTGGCTCCGGCGACGAGCAGCGCCGCCGTTGCCACGCAGATCAGCGCGGCGATGACGACGGAGACTTAGGCTGAGGAGAGGGTAGGGAGTGAAGCAAGAGAGAGGCGGCGGCGGAGAGTGGGGAGAGTCGTGTCGCACTAGGTTACGCCTTCCTTAAATACGGATAAAGAATTGGTAGCTGCGGGCGGTGGGATGCACCGCCGCTAAAAATGCTGCCCATTTGTAGCCACGGTTCATGCGAGGAACCGCGCCTACAAATCATTTGTAGCGGTAGTTGATGACGTCAACCGCCGCTACAAATCATTTTTAGCGGCGGACCGTTTGTACAGTGCCCCGCTAGTCACTGTAGCGACGGTTGACTTTCGAATCCGCCGCTACAGGATTTTGAGGTGTGTCGTTAAAGGAGACTTTTGTTGTAGTGTAACTCCATCGCCTAACTCTTGTTCTTCCACACCAGTGCTAACCACATGGCCACCACTTTCTCCGTGTCCGAGCTCCCCACGAAGGTGCGCGCGTGGCTCGGCGGCCAGGCGGCCAGACGACGTCCCCCGACGTGGCGCCGGTGAGCTACCAGCTGGAGACGACAGCGGCGACGTCCGAGAAGTACGCCGTCGTCCTCGCCGCCGTTTACACGGTGGGTCCGAGGAGCATCGACGACAAGAGCCCGGCAGGGAGCGAGGAGCCGCTCCTCCGCCGTGCCAAGCTCCTGGCCCCGGCCGGAAGCTGCCCGCGTCACGTCAGGGACCTCCTCCAGCGCCACGTCAGCTCGCTCGCCGCCGGCATGAACACGGAGGAGATGTTCGTCAAGGGCCGTACCAGCTTCGTGAGGGAGGCCCTGCGCCGCGTGAACCTGGACCTCGGCGGGCTCCTCGTGTACCGCGCCAGAGTGGAGCGGCTCGCCGTCCAGGTGCCGTGCGACACGGTGAGCCTAGCCGTCGTCGCCGAGGAGGGCGCCGCCCCGACGACGGCCTTCACTCTTCACCACGTTGTAAAGCTGCAGGTCAACCTGTCTGTTGCCCCCGGGCAGGCGTCGGTTTCAGAGGACAGGGCCGAAGGCGAACCGGTCAGCGTCAGCTAGTCATTAGAGTCGAGTCGTAGTATCTATCATCCAGCTGGTTTTATAATTAGCAAGGGTTTGGTGCATGTCGTTCGCGGTTTATTAGGTGTGCTTATCTGCGTGGAGTGGACGTGGTCCTGATGGATGAACTCTGCTTAAATTACTGTGTTTATCGAGTCGGTTTATCTGAGCAATGTTGTAGGCGCGCATGAGAGCTTGTTGTATCTTCAGGAACGAGTGATCTGTACCGCAACGAGGCAAATACATGTTTGCAATTACGTACGTCTACCTGCATTTCATTTCCCCGTGTGAAAGATGAACTTCTGCTCTCAATTCGCACTCTCCGGAGCTAGGAATAAAGCTAGCCTGCCTTGGCGGATGATCTTGTCTCACTTGCAGCAGCAATCAACGTCAGCGGCGCTAACTGCGGGGTAGATGATAAAAGCAGCACGCGTACGGCCGGGCTGGGTCTGGACGTGCTTGACATCGACGGGTCACTAACACGACTCCGGTAGCACATGCCGCTACAACTGACGAGCGACCAATGTGTCTCACGCTTGTGTTAGCTGCACGCGGACGCGTAGAGAACCAGCCGGGCCATCATGGTTAGGGACCTTCGTTCTTGGACAACGACGCCTGCGAAGTAGTAGATCGATGCGGGACGGGTCCCTTGATCAAATGCACGACTGGGACTTGATTTCAGGCACGCCTCACTACTTTACATCTATTGATCGTAGCATGACCAACAATTCTCAATGGCGGAGTAAGAGAGAGAGAGAGACTAACTAGGCTTTCACACGGCCGACGATCGCGGAGAAGTGAAAGCTGATCATGAACCACCACGGCTTCATGTCCTTGAGATAGAACTCTACTGGTGGCATTTGATTCTTTGCATCGTCTGAGCGAAACGTTGCACCCATGACTCGGTTGCCATTTTGTTAAGAACAAGCCCCACACGGTGGTACGGTGCTAAGCCTCACAAGCAACAAGCAAAGCAGCGTATCAGGACATGGCAGTGTGTGAACAGGATGCAGTCAATTCAGCGGCTCCTTTGAAAAGAAAAATGTAGTAGAGCACCTACCTACTTCCTGCGAATGCGTTGAGCAAAATCATCAGGAGTTCATTTTGTTTTTCTTGGAGCGGTGCCACGCACTATGCTTCTTGATGATAGTTAATTCGTCTCACAAAGAATCAAAAACTTAAATGCCTTGTTTGCAAACCGGTGTCGCACCATGGTTATTCCGGAGAACATATCAAGCAAGGAACCAAAAACGCCATTGTAAAAACAAAAAATGTGTTCACAAAGAACGCATGGAAGAGAGGGAGTTGGGGAGGAAGAGATAATGGCGTCGACCGCGTGAAATGAACGCACATGCAGCACAATAGATAAGTTTCCATTCTTGTGTGTGATGTGCTTGATATCGCCTGCACCAGCTGCATCAACTTCAGAGGCATGTAGCACATGCACGTGCGCCAATAACACCATCAACCGGTAGTGATATGCCACATGCATCTTGCTAGTCCAAGATTTTCATATGAAACATGTATGAGAACTGCTCCGGTAGAGCTTTTTTCAAAACCTGCACAAATCCCAAAGCAGACTTGCTAAATTAATAAACGGATTTGTTTCTTAATCCTCGGGCCCCGCTCGGCCCTTGACCCGATCCAGACATAGCCCAGCCCAAATCCTGAAAATACGGATGGAACTGAGTCGTCTTCGTCTTCCTCGCTATGACCCGGTGAGCGGCAAGGAGGTGCATGTATGGCGGGGCACGATGGGGGCAGCGGGTAGGAGAACGTGGACGTCGTGTCGCTGCTGCTCGTCTACTACGATTTGGAGCTGCTCGTCTTCCGGGCTATGGTTTTGAAGAAAAAGAAGACCCGGAGGCACAAAAGTAGCTGCAATGGCAGCGGTAACTACAACATGTTCAGTACGAATCTGCTCTGATCCTAAGATCAACACATTCCCGAACAACTTGAACATTAATGACTTATTTCATTGCTGCTGAAATGGAGATCAGTATTTGGGCGAGCAGTTTGGGAAAAAGATGTACGGGTTCGGTGTTTCTAGCTTTTTCATTAGCATGTACAAGGAACAGAATTTGAAGTTTCGTACGAACGGGAGCATGCTGCCGCCGCAGAGCATCAAGCCGGTTGATGTCTTCATGCATCGCCGCCGAGCGACGGAGCGTGCGTTGCCGCCGCAGAGCAAGAAACCGCTCGCCGATCATCGTTCGATCCGTTTTTTCAGGATCAGACTAGGCTTGATCTTTGGATCGGGTCAGGGCCAGGCGAGGCCCAGGAATTAAAAGAAAATTAAAAATTCATTAGTATTACTGACTGCTTTGGGATTCGTGCATGTTTTGGAAAAAGCTCCACCGGAGCAGTTCTCGTATGCTGTATTAATTTATCTCACAAAGAACATTCGACACAACAACCTGTCTCCAAAATTCAGAGCACGAACACCATGGTGAATTGGTGATTCATGGAGAAACTGTTGAGGGACCGGACCAAATTAAGCGCGTCATGGTAGAAATGAACGATTGCACATGCATGTAGGACAATGGAATCTTTCCATTCTCGTGTGTCTGATATCGCCAGCAGCTGCATCAACCTCAGACTCAGAGATCCTGCGCCAGTACTGACATGACGCGCCCCACGGCACAACTGCTTGTATTTGTAGCGCTGCTTCATCAGGCGATGGCCGCGCATCAGAGCTCGCCAAGAAGGCGTGAAATACGTCTGGCCGTCGCCGAGGAAGGCACGACCACTGGTCACCTGCAGCTCGTTGGCAAGAAGGTCCAGGCGAAGGTAAACATATCCGTAAACCGCGGGAAAGCGGCGGTACCTCTCGGTGGCCGAGGCGGTGGACACAGCGACGACCAGGTCAAGCACGTCAAAGTCGGACTGCCGGAGGTCTAGCTGGAGCTTCAGGGCAAGACCGTGCTGCGCCTCAAGAACATGTCTCTCTGATCATTGATGGAGTCGATTTATCTTTTAGCAGCAAGATTGTAGGCACGCATGAGCGCTTGTATATATCTCAACGTACGACTGATCGATCTGTGGTCCGCAACGAGGCACTTTCTCTAAAAAGCAGAGCCATGTTATCCTTTATTGTTATTGGTGTCTCCTTGCAGAATATTGAGGTCAACAAGCTTGTTAAAGGACGCCCATTGGACAACTTGGAATTTCTGCAGTGGTTGAAAAGAACTTGTGATTCTGTAAACGGTGGAATCACGAATGAGCTTGCATTGATTACGTTGTATGTAATATAATGTGATGTACCAAAAATTGTTACTACTAACAAAAGAAAGTTGTCTTCTTATTTTAGGAACTATAATCTGGCAGAAAGGGGGTCCAAGGGTTACAAAGAGCCAAGCTTAATAGGTTCCAGTAAGTCGTCCCAATCACTGCAAGCCAACATACTTTCTGGTCCTGATTCAGCAGATGGAGGTAACATGGATCCATGAAGTGGTTCCCTGTTTCTAAATAACGTGATTTCAACTACACAACTATCCTTTATTACATAACTGCTTTAAAGAAACAAAATCAGGACCTTCAATATACCAAACCGAATCTTTTAAACATCTCATGTCTTCTTTTTTCTTCTATGTTTTACACTAAACAATATCAAAATGCTGATTTGATTGCATAGGTCCTGGAGTAGAAAAAGCACGCAACACTTTGCCGAAGAGCATTTCATTGAACAGATTCAACTGCTATCTGAAAAGGTATGTATCATATACTAATAAAGTTTCAGATTCGATTTCTTTGCATTCCATCTGTTTTAGAGAAACCTGGGTATCTAATAGCCACCATGGCTGCCCACTGTAATTTTTAATGTTACATTATTTTCTGGTTGTTAACACTGATAAAATGTAACCATTACTTTATGCTCCGATCATCCTACAAATTAATACTTCACAATTATATTGTCAGGGAAGTTGCATACAAGTGAGTATCATAGCTTCTGATATTTACTACAATTTTTGCTGAATCACAGATTGCATACCTGAAAGTTCCTATGGACAGTACAGAGAAGGAAAGCGACTTCTATTTCTCAAAGTTGTGTGGTATTGAGTCATGTGTCAACGACCCAAGCTGGAGCATCTCCCGGCAAAATGACTTTTTAATAGATAACAGAGATTTATTTACTGTGCATACTTACTAATTTGCTCTTCTGACCTGCATTCTAGAGTGATAAGTTTTGAATTCCTTGCCTTATTGTTAGCTAAAAAATAAATTTTTATTTGCTTTCAAATTTAAAGAATAAATTCTTAGATATTTGACCAATAATTTTACATGGAATAGAAAGTAACAATCACTTGTATATCTCAAGCAATTCTAATGATCAAGTAGCCAAATACTACTATCACTCGGGCTTTGTGAAATTTCTGGTGGTGCGACATGATCTCATGATTATTTGCAAGCAAGTTGATTTGTAGTTCACATATGATTCAAGCTAAATAGTTCCTCTACACCAATCACATTTTGGCATGCTGTCCAACCAGATATTCAAGTGTGAAGCTGATGCCAACTCACCAGATAATATCCAAGGCAGGAACAACTAAAGCCCTCGGGTAACTGTTCTTGCTTAGAAATGGTTCTAAATAACTACCTAATAACTTTTGTGATTCCATTGTCTGTGGAAAGTTTCTTTTTGGTAAAAGAGTATTGTCCTTGGAATATTCTGCTCTCTGTCATTCCTCAAATTTATTTACGAAACAATCCTAGATCTGAAAAATTTATTATCCATGCTTTTCTCGTGCTGAGTAAACTACTAGATAACGGATTGAGCCAGTAGCAATTCTCCTAACACTGCGTTTGGATGTCGACATTCAGCCCTGGAATTCGGAATTGGCATTCGCTTGTCTCCAATGCTGTTGTTTGGATGTACACGGAATTGGCTCACGGAAACACGGTCGAATACCGAAACGTTTTTCCCCGCCCCCCGCGCCATGGCGTTCAATTCCGAGCCCCCGCTTTCAGTATTCAGCCGAAATCCCCTCGCTTCACAAAAGAACGACGGCCTGCATCCACCTCTGTCCTCCTGCGAGTACGAATCCCTCCCTCGCTTCCTTCCTCCCTCCCTGCGAATAAGACTCGCCACCATCCCCTCTGCAATCCCTTCTCAATCCGCTATGGACGAGCTCGGGTACCTCCGCCAGCACCCCGTGGAGGACTCCCCCTCGTTCTCTGCCCCTTGAAACCTTCAGATCCGTGTTGTTCCTTATCCCCTCCCCCTTCTGAACCCTAGGCCAGCCTCTGTTATGCACGAATTTAATTTTTCTCTTGCTGTTTACAGGGTAGGAAAGCAGGCTTCCTGATTGATTTCCGATCTTTTTATTTCTGCACATGTGTGCTGTGAGTGATACACTGCCGGTATTTCTATTTTTTTATTGTGTGTGATTTTCTTTTGTCAAATAACATTGCAGAAGCTTTAACCTGCTAACAAGGCAGCAGCCTGTAACAAGACCAAGGTGGTGCACTAGTTGTCGAGGAAAGGAATAACTCTTGATGTTGAATGAGAAGAATGGCTCTTGGAGGAGATTTCTATGCTTTCTTTTATGAAAAAGACCATGCTATCCTGTTAGGTGCTTGCTGTTATGTTGGGCTTAATTTGTGATTTGTCCTGTTTAGTATGCTCAAATCTGTTGTTGCTACTTGTAAGAGACATGGAAAATATTGATGGCATGTTATTGGCTCTATCATGCTCCTGTGACCAACAATTACGTTGTTGCTTTTATGGCAAGTTTTTTGAAATATTGCTGCTATTATGACCCTTTTTCCATAATATTCACATGATTTTTTTTATTTTTAAAGTAATATATATACACATACATTCAAACATATGTACTAGTTGTCGAGAAAATAATTTCATACATGTACAGATTGTATTGCTCAAACATTTCAACATTATACAATTCAGCCATTTGTACATCCAAACAGGAATTGGAATTGGTTCCTACCTAGTGATTCCAACTATCAATTACATGAACATACAAACAAGAGAATTGGCATTGCAAGCCATTTCCAATTCAGTTTGGCCTTGGTATTGAGGTCCAATTCAATTCCACCAGCTGAATATCGACATCCAAACGAAGCGAATACTTTGATTTTTATATCTCTAATACCCACAAAAAATTACTTATTGATGTATGCTCATTGTTTGTGGAATTTAGATGGTTCCAGATCAGAGAGGAATAATAATGGTTTGGTCGACAGTGGATGTGAAGCGTAGATCCCTAAAGACAGTTTTTTAATTCTCTTTCAATGTTTGCATTCTGGAGTAAAAAAAAAGGAAAGATAGTAGAGAAATGTATGATAAGCCTAATAACATTGCTAATTTATCCATGTTCCCAGGCTAAAGACTTGCTATTTTCTTCCTTCTCTTTTAATGTTTGCATATTATGGAGTTAAAAAAAGAAAAGAGAAGAAATACCCGATAAGCCTAACAATAATGCTAATTTATTCATGTTCCCAGGCTTTCCGTCCCAGCAGTGATAGATTATATTCTGTTACGTGTCCCATTAATTGTTTTCTGCTATTCTGACCAAAAGATGGATAATTTATTTCATCTTATTTACCCGTACTTTATTCTTTATATAAGGACAAAGGTTAATGTGTCTCAACCATTTTGACTTCATTCAAAGAAAAAATTGTTCTCTGTTGTTACGTGTGACTCGCAACTAATGTGATAGTAGCTTGTAGTGCATTTAGCTGTCATTGTAGTGACATGATGGTCACCAACGAAAATATTTCAGTGGACTTGATTGAGTAAGGTTTTAAGACAAAAAAGATTGAGAACCTTTTACGAAAAAAAATAGTGCTAGATTGTAATATCCCATAATTACTAATTAGGAATAATATATATATATATATATATATATATATATATATATATATATTGTCTTTTGTTATGTAATAAAAATATCAATAAAAATATGGATGCTTATTATTTGTTTTTTTAAACAAGCCCGTAGCAACGCACGGGCATTTTTGCTAGTAGGTTATTAATGCAGTGTAGCAAATTTTTCCAAAAACATATAAAATGTTAAATGAAGCGTTACCTTTTTTCACATAATCGAGTCGGAAGTGCCGATGAACGAACACATACAATACATCACATAAAAACACAAATTTAAGTCTTTAAATTAGTACAATGAGTCTCAAATAGTTTAAAACATGTGAGTAACACAGCGGAAGTCTATCTTTACGTGAACTAAACTCGACGATACAATGGCCACACATCAAAGCCCTACGATGTGAGTCCTGAAGAGGATCACAACAAGCAACTCCACCAAAGTGCCAGCGAAAGCAAAGACAATACCTGCACAAAAATATGGCCGTACATACCCTGAGCGAGTAACTAATACTCAGCAAGACTTATCCGTCAAAAAGTCAACTACAGCCGACTCTTAGTATGTAAAGGCTACAAGGGTAGGCTGACTCGATTAGCAAAAATAGCGTTAATTAGTGAGTCCTTTTTCTTCAAGTTTTAGCTCAATATTGTATTTGACCAAGTAACATGTGTGCCACTAACAACTAAAACAAGCAAGGAAATAAACATAAATAAATAGAACATTAAATACAATAAGTAAGCATAGCAGTAAATACAACATCATAATCCATAATCACACTAGCATGTGACGCAGTGAACAAGCAAGTTGCTCATATCTGAGAGTGGTGGCATCGATGTACATCCCCCAGGAGAAACTTGACCACACGACATATGCGCGCCCGTGAACAGGCCACATATGGCAACCTTTTACAAAGCCTCTGCGTGCAAGGCCGAATCGATCTGCTACATCCGGTGGAAGTCTTGGTCCCAAAGCGATACCCGGTCCATCCATCATCCATGAGTGGCTCCCTCATATTCCTCCATAGCAGCAAGCACCGTTTTGTCCTCACGATTGCTAAGCTACGTCGGTTTACTAGCGCCCATATCACCAGCTCGTGAATCAGTACATATATAGGTTATTATTGCACTGTAGCATTTTTTTTTGCTCTGTGTTAAAGTATTGTTTATTGACTTTTTCTCCTAAAACATATACAATGTTAAGGGCATACGACAATTATTGAATTTGTGTCCTAGTTTTGTAAACCCTGAGCAAGTAATTTTTTTTTTTTGTTCTGGTGTGTGGCTGCAAGTACTATTATTTTGTAAATATTTTTAGTTCGTAGAATCACTAATAGCCGCAGCACCTTTTGGTCACTGCATTTCTCGCTGTTAGAAGAATCAACACATTTTTTTTTTATCAAAGTCACATTTCTCTAATTCTTGTGTCACATTTTTTAATTAGTACGATAACTACAACAATTATTTTGTTTGAACAAGTTTAGATTTTTTATTATTTTTTAGGTTCTATAGCATGAACTTTTCAAACATGCATGGAAATTTATCATATATAATGGCATTTCTCATTGGTATAGACCATTCTTATTTTTCTAAGGAAGAGGATGAGAAAGAGATATTAAAAGTAACATGAAATTTTTCGAGAACTCTGGCCTATTGTGATAAGAAATAAGACAACAAAATACCCTACCAAATTATTATCATCTAACATGTAATTTACTATCGACCTATGCATTCTACATTTGGTTACAAATTTTGAATCATTTAGTATAGTCGATAGAGTGTGCAACACATATCTCGATCTAGAGGAAAGGGTTCACAATATGCCTTATTTACTACCTTGATATAAATGATGAAAAAGAAATAAAAGATAACAATCTTAACGTAAGTAATTAACGACAACATATTATCTAGCTAGTAACAAGCGCATTTAGGCCCCCTTTGGCACAGATTTTGCAAAACGGATTCCGATACTGTAGCAAAATCCATGAGAAGTTACGTTTCACCGGATTATGGATTCTGACCGAAAACAGATTTTGCTATAGTACTTTTACTATAGCTACAGTGCAAAAAGAAGAATCTAAATCCCCTCTAGAATTTATACCAAACGGGCTCACTATTTTTCATATAGAACTTCATCTTGAAGCTACACAAAAGTGTAGGCGGATCAGATGCCCAGAGAGAGTGTGTTTAGTTCCAGTGAAGACCAAGCAAGCATGATGTTGACAAACAACAAAGGTAGGCTTCTTTCTGCTCATAGAAACCTAATGCAATTTGTGCACTGTGCAAGAGTATTTCGATTTCCTTCTACTTCAATCTCTCTCTCTCTCTCTCTCTCTCTCTCTCTCTCTCTCTCTCTCTCTCTCATACACACACACACACACACACACACAACAGCATCATAAGAGATAACACAACTAGGTTCGAATATATATATCATCGGTGTCTCAACTTATTGTTACACGGTAGGTTGCATGTCCTTTTATAGGATCTACAAACTATCATACACAATAAAGAGATAAAGCAAAAAAATTCGTTATTCATAATTCCTTTGTACAAATGTACCTTTACAACGAACTTACGTCTCAGATAAAGCTAATGTTCTAGATACATCTCTAACCATATCCAACTCATACAACAACCACAAAACTTAGCAAATTTACTTTGATCTCTTCAAGAAATACCGTCTCATTCAGAATAATGCAAGTAAGCGTGTCTGTGCCTCCTTGCTGAAATCTACCATGGCAAGAATATTTGTAACTGCCTTCCGGCTAGATGTGTGTTACGTGATGCTATCCAAAAACATCAAGTGTGGATCTCAATAAAAAAAACATCAAGTGTTCAATCTCAACTTTACTAGCTTATAATTATTTTTTGCAAAAAGGGAATTCCATTGATATTAATGCCATATTAGTAGCTTATAATTGTGGTTAAATAGTAGGGCATGTATATTAGTGCCATCATATAAGCTCTCTCACGCATTGAGACACAATTTTGAGATGATTAAACAGACAACCTTACAGTGGATTTTCCTTTAAATGGTTTCATAGTAATTAGTTTTTTTTATTTGTGCAATGAAAATGGTAGATATTTTTTGCAAACCGTATATTTATGTGTTGTGTGGCAGCAACAACCTGTAGTCCTGTATAAAAGTACATTAGTACTTTGTCACTTTAACAATCGACGACTATATTTTCTTTACAAGGTCCCTCAGCACGTGCGCCGTGGCTGCACGCTCGAAAGCAGAGACGTTTAATTTCCATTTGTGACATTCGCTGCACATTTTCACTGCCATTTAATTAAGTTTCGTCAACACGAACCGGACGGAGGACGCATGATCAACTACACTCCTCAACGTAGTGGTCGGCGGCATCACCAGCCTGCTGCACGGCTTTCCGTGCTACTTTTGGTTCATCACGATCAAGCTATCTTGGACCACGTGAGCTCGTCCAATTCAACAATGCCCCCTGCGCTAAGCGTGTGGCCGCGCGCCGCAGGCCCGCAGCATGGCTTCCGTGTCGAGCATCTCCGGATTCTCCGTGGGGCGCACGGTGCCTTGGCGGGCTGGCGGCCGCGGCCACACGCGCTCGTTGTTGTAGAGCGGTCGTTGGCTCCGCGCTGGCGACCCCCTCGACGCTCCCCAGCTCGCCGCGCGCGCCGGTCAACAGCGTTTTCAGCACTCAGCAGTCAGCACCTTCCGAGGTCGTCGAGCGGTCAAGGGCCGCCTGTCACCGGTTGCGTTCCGGACGATGTCGCGCTGTGCATACTGAGCTCGAGCTCCGGGAAGAGGGAGAGCAGCGTGAAGGATGGTACAAGAGCACGCCTCACGTGTTCCAGGCCGCCGTGCCACGCCGCGCTCGTCGTTGTAGAGCCGCTTAATGCCATGACGCGTGCGGGACTCACCGCGAACATCGCGCCGCTCGAGGAACGCGTCGGCCCATTGTCGCCGGGCTGCTCCATGACGGCGGCGAAGGGGTCTCTTCACAGGCAAGCGCCACGTCCACTTTGGAGGATCTCCAAATCCCGCCCTCGTCAACTAGGGGTGTTCATAGCCGGGTTGCTCAACCCGCAAACGAAACCGGCAAAGCATCTTTGGGCAGGTATAATGGAGCTGTCTATGAGACCGTCTCATACGTGCCACGTAATCTTCAGACTGCTTATCAAACAACAGATACAATATGTGATTGTTTTAATTGTCTAGTAGAAATAGCATCTTCTCTTAATTTATGGATGAGAAAAGGAATGCTTTTGAGTTGTATGGCAACTACAAGGCGTACAATGGTGTCTAAGTCGTCTCATACTCCTAAATTTTAGCGCTTGAGGTAGTTGCCTCGCGAACCAACCGTCTCTTTCTTTTTCCTCCCTCTCTCTTCCACCTCATCAAAAATCCTACGTGACGTTGCATAAGACGGCCTATAAGACTGCCTACGTGTAGCATTGTACCTGACCTAAGAACTGCCAGTTACTGTTCATTAAATAAGATTACTGTTCACCCGTAGACATGGAGACAGCTGCCAGGTTCGTCAACCCGGGTATGAACACCCCCCTATCGTCAACGATTGCGGGCGACACGGCACGGAGAGCGCCGCCTGCGGCGGAGCCAATCACAAGTTCACAACAGCGTTGAGGCCCGCGCCGTGCGCCAACCAGGCTGGGCCGCGTGCAGATGTCGCTGGCCGCAGTACCTATCTCTGGTCGACCCGGCACGTATGGCGCCGCCTGCGGCAGGAAGCAACCGCGACGGCGTTGCCGTGTTGTGCGCCAATGCTCAGCGCTGGGCTGCGGGAGGGGGCTGCAGAGGCAGAGGGCCAAGGCGTGCCAAGCTGGCCGCCATGGAGCATGGCGGCACGATGCACACTGCTGACACCGTGTCCACCGCGCCAAAAATCAACACCGCTGGGGCAAGAACCAAGAACATGCCTCCTCGTCCTCTGCTTGATCCGTTCTAGAAAGAAGGCTACTTCCTGGACGTCCTCTTTAGGCAGGCATCGGAAGGAGATGAGTTTTCCCTCTCCTACGCTATCAACTGTTGGTACTGGTGGCATTGCAAGTAGGAGAACAGGAACCATGAGGTGTGTGACATTTTTGCTTCTTCAAAAGGGGAGGAAAGATCACTCCCAGTGGTGAAGCTAGAACAAAAATGATGTGGTTGCACTATTTCACAATACAGAAAGGGAAACACCTCTTTTTGTTCTCAATGGATGCATAATATTTAAATTATTCGGTGCATATATAGTGAAAAACGAACCAAGTACAAGTAAAGTTCAAAATTTTATGGTTGTATTTGCACTGTTACTCTATATGTAGCTTCGCCTCTGCGCACTCCGCTACTCAAAGATGAGATGTGTGACATTTGCTTCTTCAATTCGTGAGCACTAGCACATTTGTTTGCTAAGATTGTATGGTATTCATTTTTTTCTGATGCCATGTAGATGGATAACACTGCTACAGAGAAGACGAACCTTTCACTTTGTGAAAAGAGGCTCCTTTGTTAGGTCTGCTAGCCTTGGAGAGGCTGGCCAAATTGTTCATGAACAGAAACAAAACGGTAAGGCCATATTTACTAAATTTGTTTCTCATATACTTGACTTTTTGTTTAACCTAATTAGTGATGAATATCTTCATGCAGATTGGTGGGCTATGTGTCTCAAACGGACGTCCACGGAACAATAGCAAAGTCAGAGGCTAAATAAAGGGTTGTTTGTTATTATGACATTATATTACCACAATATGTTGTATGTATATATTGCGAAAACTTATCAAGTATGCTAGCCATTTTTTCTATAATGTGTTGTACGCGTATTCCATCAATCGGAAGAGATAAAATATATAGGAATCATACATGAAGATGATCACAACCGTGGAAAAATTTCACAAAGATTTACAAGACACGACACACATGATGACCAAACCACAACCTATATCAAAGAAAACACAATATTGTTACATAGATTTAGTTTACCCATTATATGAAATACAAGTTCAACACTTCATATACTTAAGTAGATGTGGAAAAGATGAAAATATGATAATATTGGGCGTGGCACAATGAAGACCGTGGAAGTTTTGTCAGTGGTATCAAACATTGAAAAGACAATTTATTGTCAATAAACATATATAAATCCATTTTTAATTCTTAAGTGCATTCAACATTTCTATTAACACTAGCTATCTCTATATGAAAGGAATGAACTCAAAAAATATGAGTGGCGTGCATTGCTACCAAAAAATCCATTAATATGAGGCAGGCAATTGGTAGAGCTCCACAAATAATCGAGCGATTACTTGCGATTCCTGCAAGTCTCCTGCATCAATAGAATCACTAGTAATCGCTGGTCAGGTTTGAAGTCATTCTTCTTAACCATGCTCAAGTGCTTAGATATGACTTATTCACCATGTTTCCGTGATAAAAATATACAAATAAAAACCTTAGTCCAATGTCTTTTAAGCTCTAACTAGTCATTTTTAGTTGGAATTTTGAAAAATTACGAAGATTTTACTATTAAGAGTTAACAATTTCTATGAGAACACCACCAGCTGCTTCAAATCAATAAAGAAAAAGATTGAATCGGTTAGGCATGTGCATATGGGGATGATTTTTGTAACAATATCAAATAGGGATGTGGACATTTGCAACACAATGAGTTATAAGAGGGAATCTCAAACTCCAAGTAAAGAAAAATGAGTTGTGGCTATCCGCGCTATCAGCGCGGGCCATCTTGCTAGTTTCAATTAAGTCAGCGGCCGGCAGCAAGGATTGGATGCTTGGGCGAACTGGTTGAAAATTTCTTCCCGACTTGGCGCAGTGCAAAACAGAGACGTGCGTCAGGGCTCTTGCTTTGCATCTACAGTAGCGTGGCCTGTGTAGCAACAGAAGGTCGCTCGCAATGAGTACTCAATTTGCCGAGCACAATAGTTTTATATATTAGAATAGTGGATGCTCTCTTTGTTCCAAAATATCAAAAGACTGTACTGAGTCAGACAATAAAAGAGAGTTTTGTTGGATTCTTGATGAAGCTGTAGGAAAACAGCATGCCTGTCAAACAGTTTATGAATTTGGTAGAAAACAATGTAACATTAATTCTATATAGATAGTTGTAATTTATTAGAAGAGAAATTTCACGGTCAAAGTAGAACTTAGAGAGCCACGCCATATCAAACAAACTATGCATTGGCACGATTGTATCCTCCATGGTTTCGTGTGACATGCCGGCTTCGCCGACACAACATAGTAGAAGTTCTAATGCTGCTGCTCGTAAGGCAGACTCACGACCAGTCGACGAGGCAATGAGTCCGTGGCACCTCGCCAAGATAGTTCTGGCGCGCGCTTTGTCGTCGGCATTATCAACTGCGTACCCCAACGCTACCGAAGAGCCCGATGTCCCTGGAGCTCGTGGCGGTCCTTGGCGGTCGCGGGGCAGTGGCGCACCGTGCCAGCTCCGGAGGTGCTCGACGTGGAAACTGGAAACCATACTCTGGCTCCCGGAGGCCGGTACGCAGCCCCATCGCGACGATCACGACAGAGCTGGCCCGTGGCATGCCCGGCTGCTGGAGCTTTGCTCCTGGGGGACTGCTTCAGCAGGTGGTCGGACCGTTGAAGGAAATATGGCAGAGGAGCGCGAGCACGGCACTAGCGTGGACACGAGTGCTGATCTCCGCTGGCGTCGAGTTCTGCTTCTGCTGACCAAGCTTGGCTGTGGCCTGTGGGTGGAGGCTGGGGCGGGTGAACTGTAATTCGGAGCAGGGCGAGGACGCTCGGACGGGCTACCTGACTGCAGCAGGGGAGGCGGAAGCGCGGGGCAGGTCGTCGTCGTCGTTGAAGCAGAGGTGTACATGCGACCGTCGGAAGAACATTTGAAGTGCAAACTCCTCTTGGTTCCAGTGATACAAAATGAGAAATCCTGGCATCACCTCTAAAATAAACTATACTTCTACAATGTTAGTAATGTTATATGATAGTTCATTTCGCTTCAGATTGCTCTCGTACTGCCACGCAAAAAAAAAAAGATTGCTCTCATACTGCAAAATATATTTATTTTGCGGAGTTCATACTCCAATATATAATAGAAAATCATCTCATGATTGATATTTTTAAAGATGTCTCGAGAGAAAGTAAAATGGGTGGGCACTTCGATACAACAATATGATATTACTATAATGACTTCCTTGAGCTATGTTAAAGTTAGAGATGCTCAAATTCTGTTGGTGACGTTTTTGTCTTTGTCACAGAAGCAACATCAGAGAACCCCCCCCCCCCCCCCCCCCCCCGCCACACCCACACATACTGTCACTGAAAATTTCTACATAAAAAATAAATTTCATTTTTCAACACTAGTAATCATATTTCCTAAAGTTTTTTGGGTGCAATCAATAATAGGCGCCGATGTGTGGACAACATATCAAGAAACATAAATAGATATTATTTACTCTTATGTTTGGAATATTATGGAATAGTCAGTGAATAGTAGAATCTTTGTACACCCATTTCTAATTTTGTGTCTCAAATTAACCATCACTCGCACCTACCACCTCGTCGCCGACCAAAGAAGCCTTGCTGCAATTTTGAGGATGAAGCACCCGACCGTCATAAATGGCACTGGAGTGCATGCTACAAGCTGCATTTTGACCATAAGCTCCCCGTTGGTTGAGGCCTTAGCTAACCTGCACACAAAGAGCATTGGTGTTACCATTGTGGGAATGGGAATGAGGTCTTCTCAGCATAATCTTCGGGATGTGCGATCGAGCTCAAGTGACGTCCCTGCATATTGGGTTGAGTTGTAATCAGTATTGTACATGACGTGAGTGTGTAGATGTGCGGGTCTGCAGATGCATTCGTGTGTTTAGTTCAAACAGCACATAAGTGACTACATGCATGTATTCAATTGGCTAACTTTGTAGTATGGCCGTGTCTAAGACGATTGGATATGCTAGTTCTTCACCTGCCATGCAGGTTAGTTAGCGGAGTTGTTATTGGAAAGATTAGTGTAGCTCTTCTGGGTAAGTGATCCTGCATGGAAGCACTTTTGTTCGTGGAGCTTAACGTGTGTCTGTGTGTGTTTGATGTGGTCGTGCAGGCGGACGACGCCGATGTTGGTGAGTGACGGCCACAGCAGTGCGTAGCTACTCAAACGTGTGTAATCAGTTTGTGTTGGGGCCGTGAAAAGTAGAGAAGTGCTTGTCTGCGCGCTCTGGTGTGCAGCGCAGAAAATTCCCTCAAGAGTCCAGCTGTTGTTCATGTCTTCTGTCCTATGAATTCGCTGAGTGTTGTGTGTGTGTGTGTGTGTGTGTGTGTGTGTGTGTGTGAGCTGCTAGTGAGAGAGCTGCGCCAACAAGACAACATTACCATAGCCAGTGTTTCAACTGCTTCCGCGGCGATTCCTCTGTTGCATACGCATAGGCAGCACGCGCGAGCATGGCACTGGAATCAGCGCGACGGCGCAAAAAATTGCAATCCTCGAGTAGCCTTGCTAGTTGCCTCTACTATAACTTGTTGAACCCGTCCGTCTCCCAAGCAGGGCGGAGCACGCGTCCACGAACTGCATGAGAACACGCAGCGTGAGGAAGGCAGGTGTGTTCGCACTAATCCTGACTTGCAATTGTCCGGCAATTCTTGGTTCCAACAAGGTGCGCCTGCCACACGCAGAGCAGGAGTTCGTGTACGGGTCGCGATGGCGACACCGAACTGATCGGCTGGCCACCTTGCAGTAGCTTCGGCAAGTTCAGTGAGCAGATGCGTCGGTCTCTTTCTCTCCGGCGGCGTTGTCGTGCACGACCGCGTAGGCACACACCGCCAAGCAGCATGGGTTGCACGTCAAGCACCTCGATCATTTTGCCAGTCGACTGAACAAGCGTTCCGAGAGAACGGGAGCTACGTGTCCGCCGCAATTCACCGCTCGGCGTTCAAGAGATGTCCGAGATGTCGTCCGTGACAAGGTGACACCTAGCTAGGAGCCTGGTGTCCATAGAGCTGGTTGAGGTCCTCGGCGGCCTCGGAAGGTGCCGTGGCGTCCCCGAACCATTGGGCCAATCGCGGCAAGCATCTGGCCACAAGTTCATCGTACATAGGACGTGCGTCTGCCATGTCGTCGACTTAAAGTAGGGCGGGTACGGGTGGGCAGTGACTTAGGGCATGTTTGGCATGGCTCCAGCTCTGAGATCTATGCAGGAGCTGGAGTTTGTAAAATAGATTAAAATATTTTACTTTATTAGTTTTAATCTCAAACAAAAAGAAAATGACTCAACAAAAGATCCTTAATTTATTTATAGCCCCAGCTCCGAGGATTTCTAGAGCTAGCTATGAGCAGCTCCAAGAATTCCACGAAACTTTCTGGAGCTGGAGCCATGCCAAACACCCCCTTAGAGCAGGACGGGTGCTGGCGCCCGCGCCTAGCAGGCAGTCAGCCGGACCGGGGCAAAGGACCGAGGACGAGGCAGGGACAGGGAGACCGATTTCATAATTGGTATTCAAAACAGAATCGTTTTTGCAAATGCCCTATAAACTAGTATGCGCACATACCTAGTTACAAACACTAGTTGGGTTATATACGCATTCGCCTCATAAGGACAAGGCATTCGTCTCAGGTGGCCACGCCGTCGGCGGAGGAGGGAGGCCTGACATCTGGAGTCCGCTCATAGGTTTAGATAGGTCTTCCCACGGTGGTCGCTTTTAGCGGCGGTCACGATGGTATAGTTAGGGTTAGGATTTCTCTATTGGTTCGGTCAAAGAGGGTGGCGATTGTGGTGCGGCATCGTCAAATACTTTGTCGGCATGGAGCATTGGGGGAAGATGCGTCTCAGCGGTGATGACGAGTCAAAGGCGCCATGATCGATAAAGAATACGGTACTCTGGTACCTCCTTTGTATTGTAGTGGTCCTTTATGGCCTATGGTTGTGGGCTAGTGAGAATTTTGTTTTCAATGACATTCATCTGGATGATGGTCGGATTTGTGTTTTCCCAATACGAACATGGTGAGACGACGATGGGGGCTCGATTACGGGCTCAACAACGGCGAGCTCTTCAAATTTTCATGTGGAATATCAGTCTCTTTCGTGAAAGGGTTAGGTTTCAGTTTTTTGGTCAAAGATGAGTATGTCAATGGTGGGTGGTGAGATGGTCGTGTTCGTTCACATCAGAATTTTTGTCCGTGGCATATCCGTCAGGAATGGTGATACTAGATGGTGGAATTTACGGCCCTTTCAATGTTTCTTGTCTTTTGATTGGGATGCTATTATAAATTGGAGGTGTAATATGCTTCAATGTTAAGAAAATTCTCTTTTCACAACCGCAAAAGAAAAAAACCAAAAAACCTAGTATGTGCAAGGTCCCGAATTCGCTGCAGGGACCTTCGACGTTCTCTGGCGGACCACCTCTTCTTTGTAACCCAAATACTCCCTCCGTCCACAAATGGTAGCATTTGTTGACTTTCATCCATATGTTTGACCTCTCGTCTTATTAAAAAAATTATGAAATATAAAATAAATAAGTTATACTTAAAGTATGTCTAGTGATAAAATAAATTATAATAAAATAAATAATGTTATCATAAATATTTTGAATAAGACGGACGGTCAAACATGATGACGGGAAGCCGACAAATGCTAACATTTGTGGACAGAGGGAGTATGTAATAAGCTAATGAAATATAAAATAAATAAGTTAACATTTGATGACGTGGCCGTCGACAGCGAGGCGCCAGTGGTGACTTTGTCAATTTGGAGGATTTGCCGGCTCAGTCTTCGAAGATGCTCATAGGGGTAGGGTTTGCGTATATGCGTTCATAGGGTGAGTGTGCGTGCGTTGTGAGTGTATGAGTTGTACTGTGTAATAAAAAAATAATAATGAATCTTCGCGGACTCGCTCATTCCCTTCCTGACTGCCTATCAGAGTTTCAGACGAGGAAACGTGAACCGATGAAAGCTGCAAGTTTACTGACACCTGCGTTCATCCTGAACTGCATTGCTGCAGGCAGAGAAAAGCAGCACGGGTTCTCTTGCAGAGCAAAGCAAGAGTTTCATTACACCACTTTCGAGATTGAAGCAACTTAGCTCCTGCAGAACAGAGGCGGTTCAGATTCGGGTTCTAAGCTCAAGGGTACGAGAGCTGTGCTCAGTGAGGTACAGCAAGGGGAATTTGTCTGTTGGTTGGATTATTCAACGAGAAACGAAGGGAAGAACGACTCTGCTTGACCGTGCGCCATAGCGTCTTGCTAGTTGCTACGGGACCAGGTGATCAAAATGCTCACAGGCGTCTCCCTCGTCGACCTCGCCGTGCGGCGCGTGGTGTCCGCCCGGTGGCGTCGGCTCACCCAAGAGCCGGGTCTCACGGCCTCGGTTCTGACGACGTCTCGGGCTACTTCGTCCAGAGCATGACGGCGCAAGCCAGCGTGGCAGTACGGTGATGGTAGCGTGGTGGACTTCAAGATCGCCCGTCCTCCGCGCTGCGAGGTGTTCGACTCGCGGAGTTCACGCGGCTCCGGCCGGTGGACGTGATGCCGTGCCGTACTCGTTCAACCTAGCCTCACCGGCTCCGATGGCCGGACCAGCTCAGCGGGGCGCAGGACGTCTTCGCGTTCGACATGAAGAGCGAGACATCGCGGCAAATCCGTATGTGGGGGAATTGAGAAGCCGTTGGCGCGGAAGATGATCATGGCCCTGGAGAGGAGGCATTTCCTTCTGGTGAGTAGTGACCATGGATGTCATGGACGTGGAGGTTGCTGACTGTGTGGGACTGGGAGATGGACAACTAGGTGGACGAGAGAAGAGATAGGAGAAGAATAAGGCGTTGAGGTTGAAGACCCTCCAATTCAGGAAGGGGGCGCGGTCATCCTCGAGATCTCTGCTCCTCTGATGCTGCCTTCTTCGATAGCTTCTGCACCGTGATGCGGTAAACACGTGCATTAATCCTTTTACATCCAAGAACATCTATATAATGTTGCAGTCATCTGACCTGCGAATCTCCCAACTTGTGACCTGTGGAAAGCTGCGGCAACCTGCGAGCTGTGAAGAAATAGTCGTATATGCAACACTCTACGTTCTAAACCAGGTAAGTTAGTTCCACTAAAAGAAATATAACCAGTTGAGCTAAGCTCTGCTTGCAAATGCACAACATTTAACTTTTTTTGCGAATGATATTTAAACTCAATATGCTGCTTTTTACATCTAAAAGTTTTGACCAAAATATTATGTAACAGCATATTGAGTTTAAACATAGCATCATATCCTAATGCACCTCACATCTTTTCTACAAAGTAGAGAAACTCCTCTGTCATTTGTTTGTTGAGAAATTCTATGGTGCTTGGAATTAATAATAACTATCTGTTTGGTCAGATCCAACAGTTAAAAGTTAAGAGGAACTTATTAAAAGGAACTTTAAGTGGTGGACCAGTACCAAAAAATAGTTGACCCGGGACTAATTATTTTTGTGTTTTCTAATTCCGCAAAGGGTAGTTTAGTACTTTCGGTTGTTCATGTATTAGGCACCGGACTACCGTATCCACGATGATCAAAGCGCGCCCCAGTAAGACAGCAGCTTCGCTATTCTGCCGCCGCCGTTGTCTCGATCTGCCTCCTCGTGCACGCGGCGCCTGAGATGCCACCTCCTCAATGCTTGCACCGCCGACACAATCTCCAACCCCGTACTGCTTGCGCCTCTTGCCGCTGCAAATCAGTACGGAATCGCCGACAGTCTCGGTGGCCAGACTGCTTCGTGGCGGTTGCCGTCCAGGACTCCGACGGCTGCGAATCCTGGACGAGACGGCGGAGGATTAATTCTGTAACCGTGATCATTTGCTGCCGCTTAACGAACATGACGCACGATCGTGGGCGAGCGATGAAATCCTAAAACCGTAGTCCAGATAGAGTCACGCGAGTACCCCTGATTACTTCTGTCAAAGTACCCCTGGTTACTGAAGATGCAACTACCAAAATACCCCTAACTACGCTTAATGAGTTTCTTAAACACATTTTTTAATATCAATGGTTGGCATTAATCCAGAGGGGAGGAACCTCCGGTTCCCCTCAAGCACCGTAGCAAGTCTCTTGTTTCTTATGATCAAAAAAAAAAAAAGTCTCTTGTTTCATTGTGTGTGGATCATTAACTTTTTGGTTCTCAAGTGGTGGTCTTGTTCTCATGTGAGAAAGGAACATCGGTGCATGTAATGCGTGTCTACGGCGTTAGCAAGAACGTGATTCACATTGCCTTCAGACCTCTATTCCAGATTGCATATGGTCTCTCCGATTCCAAGGAAAATTATTGTGAAATATTCTAAACTGCTTCATGGACATAGAAGATGACAGGGTATGATCGAACCTAAAAGGCTTTGTTGTGGACAATAAGATTAATTAGTTTCAAAAGGTGTGCCATCCATTAGGTTTTAATTAGATGCGATCACGATGGAGGGCTAGTGAAAAGATCAGGATTATTTTTTCTTCTTCTTCGGTGGCAGAAGGACACAAAATAATAAGAAGATTATGCTAAATTGTGCGCACAAAAATGTTGGTGTCGTTCATTGGGGGCATGTTCTTCTCAGACTGTTTGTTTACTGAGTATTTCACTGTGCAGTCATCCATATGGATCGTCATATATGTTTGTGATTGAGTTTTGGCGCTACATGCTGAGTGCCTTTAGTTGTAATCTCTTTCTTACAAAATGCTTGTAACATCAGTATGTGCTTACAACATGGTTGTGACTTCTTTATGTTTGATATTAGCAGGGTGTGGGAATGTCGCAATATAAATCAAACTTTAAGTTTGTTGGTACTTTTTTACAATTCTTTCGGTCTAAAAAATAAAATAGAAAATAATTTCATGATTGATAGTTTCAAAGATGTTTCTAGAGAAATGGAAAAACAAGATCGGCACTTCTATACAACAATATGATTACAACAATTACAAAGCTAAGCTATGTTGATTTTAGAGATGCTCAAACTAGAGTAACTTCTTTGATTTCATGTTTTTTAAGGTTTTCTCTTTTGTCAAAAAAACAAATACATCATAGAATTCCTCCCCCAAGACTCTTTTCTTAATGATGAACTATTACAAATAAAATTTCATTGATCTACATTGAATTTCATTTAAGTCACTAGTAAACATATTTCTTTTTGTGGTTGCTCTTGTATATTCAATAACAGGTGTCAATGTGGGACAACAGAACAAAAAATAAACAAAGGTCTTTTTTTAAGTTAATATTTTTTGGAATGTCACACACTAAATGGAATATATTGTTAAACAATCAATGAATACTAGAATATTTGTACACCCATTTCTAGTGATATGTCTGCAATTAGCCATTGCTTGCGCCTATCGCCTACTCATCATCGGGAACTTGAAAAAAGCATTGTTTTTTCCTGTTCATCTATCCTCGCATCAATGGAGGGGCGCCCTATGAGCAAAATGTAGTTCAAGCAAGCAACTATAGGGGTGGCAGAGTTTGGGGCGCATCCCACTAGTGGTGCAGAGTTCGAGCAACACCATGCATCTAAAAAATATGATTATTATAGCTCTTTACTAATTGAAAATTATATTGTAAAGAAGGAGCTTATTTATGATATATGAAAAAAGAATTATTTTGACAAATAAGGAAATGATTGACTTATATGTTCAATTAATAATCTGAAGACCCATTGCATTACTCGTAATGTTGAACAGTAAGGCAAAACTAGTTGCATTTAAATTATGGAGTTATCTCATTTTCAAAATTATAACCAAGAGCAACCTTTTTGTCGGCGGAGGAGAGGCCTATTTTCAATGTGGTCCCTCTTGGTGGCAATTTGTAA
The DNA here is from genome assembly GCA_007726485.1 of Eragrostis curvula. NCBI lineage: Eukaryota > Viridiplantae > Streptophyta > Magnoliopsida > Poales > Poaceae > Eragrostis > Eragrostis curvula. The sequence goes on along the minus strand of CM017440.1, from coordinate 23,885,069 downwards.
GGCTTAGGGTTCTTCCAGTGGTCTTGTCAAAGAGCGTGGCAGTGGCAATGTGGCGTCGCTAAGTTCGTCAACATAGAGCAATGTAGGGTGAGGTGTCTTAGCAGTAGTGGTAAGGCGAAGGCGCCATCATCGAAGGATTGCGAGAGTCGCGGGTGACATCCATTTGGATGTTGGTCGGATTGTTCTTTCGAAGAATACGGTGAAGGAGGCGACGATGGGTTCGATGATGACCTCGACGGCAGCAAGTTGATCGTATTTGCATGTCGATCGTTATCAGTCTACCCTTCTTTTACGAAAGGGATGGTTTCAGTTTTCCCTGCCGGAGATAATGATGGCGGTGGTGGAAGGTGAGATGGCCATGCTCGTTCAAATTAGAGTTCTCGACCGTGGCAAACCCGAGATGGATGGCAATCCTAGATGGTGAAATTTGCGGCTCTTTCAAGTTTTCTTGTCTTCCATCAATGAAGTTGGAGTTTTCGGGGTGCTTTTGTAATCAGGGGGTGTAATATGCATTAATTAATGAAATTCTCTTTTTGCAAAAAGTTATCCTTTTCAAACATTCTTTGAGCAAAGGGCCTATTTTCACAATTGCCCGTCCACTACGTACCTATAAACTAGTATGTGTGCAGCACAGGGCGCTTGAAATTTTTAGGGTCCCCAGTAACCAAGGTACTCTGTAGATATTCAGGTTAAAATTTGCTTCAATTCGCTGCAGGGGGCTTCAACATTGCTCTGACAGACCACCTCTTCTTTGAATACCAAACATGTAATAATCGAATGGACCTTCGCAGACTCGCTCATTCTTGGTCCGGACTGCATATGAGAGTTTCAGGACGAGGAAACGAGAATTGGTGAAAGCTGCAAATTTACTGGCGTACTGCATTGCTTCAGGCAGACACAACGGATGATACCGGTACCGAGCTACGTCCCTCTCGTGGTCGTCACCTGCTGCACCTAATGCACCTCACATCATTATAAAATTTTTGACCAAAATATAATGTAACAGCATGCTGAGTTTAAACATATCATCTCGTCCTGATCCACCTCACATCATGTTTATAAAGTAGAGACACTCCTCTGTCACTTGTTTCTTTGTATGTGAATCGTTAACTTTTTTTTATTGTTAGTGATGGTCTTGTTGTCATGTGAGGGATCATCGGTGCATGTAAAGAAAATAACAATACGGCGTTAACAAGAATGTGATTCACATTGCCGTTGGACCTCTAATCCATATTGCCTATGGTCTCTCATGTTCCAAGGAAAATTATTGTGAAATATTCTATACTGCTTAGGGTGCGTTTGGTTAGGCTGTGGCTGTAGAAAAAACTATTGTGGCTGTGAGATGTGAAGAAAACTGCTGTGGTCTATGGAAAAAGCTGAAAGACCTAATTTGGTTGAAATAGCTGTAGCTGTGAAAAAGCTATAGAAATGTCTCTAGAGTCCCTGAAGATCTTAGAAACAATTTATATGGAACTCGATCATAAAGCATTGTCCTGTTCAGAGATTAATACGTAAATAATCATTATAGAAAACGAAATTTAATTTTTTAAATGTTGCATTCGACCATTCCTTGTAAAATGTCCCAATGGCCTATTTCCACCTTCTATCTCTTCTTTAACAGTGTCAATCAAATGCCTCACACTGGCCTCACACCAATCTGAATTATCAACCATTATTCAATCAAGCAAAAATAAATTACTTCGCATCAAATGGAACTACTTACAGTAATAATATGGCTTCTATTTGCTGCATGATGTAATCCGAATGACCAAGCAAATAGTTTGGAAATTGAATCAATACAAGCAGGATGCCTTATCACTAATTAACCGGATAGAAATTAACCAGCTAACAGGGGAGCTCGGCGTGCAGGAGGAGCAGCTGCAGAGATGCCACACAGCCCGTGGAGGTGGCGAGGGAATCTGCAGGCCGGGGAAGGTACGTGCGCGGATGTGCAGGCCGGGGGAGTAGGGGCGCGGATGTGCAGGCCGGTGACTCAGCGACAAGAGGCAGGGGCTGCGCTTCGATTGCCGATGTAGACGAGGACTCCGGGTCCGGACAGGGCCATCTGAGCCCGGCAACGTTGCGGCCGGAATCCGCTGCTCCTGCCGCGGGAGCGGGAGAGGCAGGGCTGCGCGGAGCCTGGCGAGGAGGTTGCGGCGCTTGGACGTCGCGAGGAGATGGGACCCTGCCACCGGCGATGAGATGGCGAGGAGTGGTGGCCACCGGACCGGGCAGCGTCTTAACCCTAGCGCCACGGGTGGCGGCTAGTCGGCCGTTGGAAGAGAAGGACGAGCTCTGTTCATGCATTGAGAGAAAGAAAATAAAGATCGAAGCGGTACGCACGTAACCAGTGGCATGGTGTGTAAATTTCACGAAAATTGCCTCCCACAGCCGATGAAAGCAGCGTTCGAGCTGTTGTGGAAACTGAAAAATGAACGCATGCAAAGCTGCTTTTCCTAGAAGACGCTACGAGAACCCAAGTCGTTTGGTTGGCTTTCTGCTTTTTTCAGAAGCCACAGCAGCTCGACGGTCAAACCAAAGGCATCTTAATGGAAACAGAAGATGAGAGATTGAGATCGAACCTAATAGGCTTTGTTGTGAACCTAATAGGCTTCGCCGCGCCCTTGGCCGTACCGCCCCCGCTCCGGCCGCGTTCGATCCCACGCGACCTCGGCAAGGAACACAAGCGCACTGCACACCTCGCCTTGCGGTGACGGTGTCGGCGATGACCATGAAGTGATTGAACGTGCTGCTGCTCGTGGGCGATCCGCACTTGTCGAGTCCTTGCTCTTGACGCTGTTGGAATTGACCTCAGTCAATACCTAATTGGACCGAAAGGTCCACCTTAAGCCCAACTCGCCCCTGCTAAGTTGCCTTGATCGGGAGGCAAACTCAGCCCATGAATTGGGCCCGGTCCCACGCCTACAGCACTATAAAACTTAAGGCAAACTCCCTGTTTAACCTAATCCGTGATTACTCACGAAATTAAGCCTAGGGTTACCTCTAACCCTAATACTACCGATCCCTAAGGTGCTGGAAGGTCTGGATGCGCGGTGTCCCTCGATCTACGTCGACATCCTGCTGCTCTACAACCTCTACACCTCTTCAACCCTTGCTGAAGAGGGAATCATGACGGGTAAGTCAATTAAGTGATTAATTAATTAATTACTAGGTGTGATCTACTTCTTGACTAGTTGATCCTTTAAGAATTGATCTAACAATTGGTATCAGTCGCCAATTAAGTTTGCCATGTCATGTAATTAGATGCGTAATTAAGCTACACTGGGTTTTCTAACCTAGGGTTTTTCGGTTATCTTTCAAAAGGTTTGCTAAGTCTTGCTAAAGATTGCTAATGTTTACTAAGCTAGGGTTTCGGTTCTTCATACCCTAACCCTAACCAAACCCTACCTAAGCTGAGATTAAGGAGATGAGGGTTACCTCATGATTGGCGCTCCGTCGTGGCCGTCGCCGCGCACGGACTTCGTCGCCACCTCTCTCACCGGCCGTCGACGAGGCACCGCGCGGCATCAGATCCGCCCGCGGCGTCTGCACCGGCGACTGGATCCGGTCGCGCGGCATAAGTATCGTCGCGCGCCATGCCAGCACGCACATGGGCTTGACGCCGTGCCGCCTCTGCTTCGCGCCGCCATGCCGTGCGCCGGCGTGCTGCCTCAGCTCCTTGCCATCGGATGCGCCACCGAGCGCTGCACGCTTCCGCAGTCAGGGCACCGCTCGAGAGGACCCTCGACGGCGGCGCGCTCCCTCTCGGGGGCGCGCGCACCGGCGAAGGACCCCGCGGGCGGCGCCGCCTTCAGAAGTGCGCCCTCAGTCCGCCGCGCTGACGAGCATCGCGCTCGCTCGCGCGCCGCGCCTCGCGCCCTCAGCTAAGCCTCGCCGCGCGGCTCCCCATCGCGGCTCGGCGGACTCTCGCCGCCGTCGGCACGTGGCTGCGCGGGTGGCTCGTCACCGCCGCCGAGCTCGCCGCAGCAGAGAGGGGAGTGAGAAGAGTGAGGCGCGGCGCTCGTGAGTAAGTGAGGAGGAAATGAGCTAGGGTTCGTCGCCGCCGCCGGTTTTGTTCGGCTGGTCTTCGCACTCGACCGTCCGATCTCCCCCTCGCTCCATCCGACCGTCTGCGCCCCGGCCGCCTATTGGGCTGGGCCAGTTGCTCCCCACGGACGCGCGTGCTCGAGGCCGAATTGGCAGCCCGGTCGCAGGTTTTCGGGCCTCCGGTCCGTTAGCTTTTCTGCTGCCCGCGTCGCACCGCGAAGCCCGACGGGCTGCGCCAAAGTTCGCGTGCGTATTGGGTCACATGCGCGAAGAGCGGTGCTGGGCCAATATGGGCCACGCACGCGAAATCTGTTAAGTAATACGCTGATGGGTCTCTGTGGGCCAAATTAAGATCTGGGCTCAAATAAATCTCTAGGCTGTTTAGCTTTATTCATTTCTTTAAGCTTTTAGGCATTATGTTTTCAGTATATAATTTGCCAAATTTCAGTGCCAATTCTAGATAAATTATTACGGTATTTTTTTAATTTAAGTTTTCAGTTTTAAGAAGAGTTAAGTATTTCATCAGCTTATTTAAGTTTAAATATTTTTTAGCTTAAGATGAGCATAATTTTCAGTATATCTTAGTTGGCAAACTATTTAAGCTAAATTCTCAAGCATATTTCGTAGCAATATTTTGCTATCTTAAGCTTCCGCTGTCATTTTAAGAATATGTGCTCATCCAATATTGAGTTATATTAAGTATATTGAGCATAATATTTTAAGGCATAAAATTTAAGATTAAATTTAGCTCTTAAGTTGAGCTACAAATTTTTGGGAATTTTAACATGTACTATGTATATATTTTCATAAGTACCATTAATTCTTCTGTTTTACACAGAATCATGAGATTTAAGATCTCCCCTTGATGATCAAAATAAGTATTGTCTCTGCGAAATTAACATAGTGGGGAAATATTTTTCATTAAGTTAATGCCCAGCATATATGATCTTTTCTCACCATGTTTAAGACAATATTTGAGTTTTATATGAGAATATTAAGTTGAGATTATTATTATGTTATATTTATTTTCGCTGAGAATATTAAGTTTGATCTATTAAGTTTGCCTATAAGTAAGTTTTATGCTACTTTTTTTTAATTATAAGTTAAACAAGTTTCGCTTGTTTTCCCCACCGGTGATGCAAGTTGTTACTTATTTTTGCATGATTGTAATCAGACCTCCGTAGGGTTATTCTCATGCTATTTAGTGCATCTTATTGTACTATTTTTAAGTTTCTAAGATTATTCCTTTAAGTTTTCAGTCACCATCCATCATGCTTTAAGATTAATAAGAAATGCATAAGTTTGTATTCATTAAGTGTGCTCTAAGATTAATAATGCTTCTCTTGCATATTTATGCTCAAGCACTATTTATTAGCAAATTAAGATATTTACTAAGAATTATTTTGGCTACACCTTTTCAGCTGAGAGCCACATGAGGATCATTAAGCCCTTCAATGGCATAAATTTCCTTTTATGGAAAGAGAAGGTGCAAGACATTCTCAAATCTCTGGAGCTTGATTATGTGCTTCATAAGGTCAAGCCATTTCCTCCCACTTCTGGCATTGAGGACTATGCTGAGAAGATGTATGGGTATCATTTCAAGTTAGAGAAATGGGAAAAGGACAAAAAGTTTGCCAAAAGGATCATTAAGCGTTCGATCTCAGATGGCACAAGGGGAGAATTTGATGATAATGAGGATACAACTGCTACTCAACTCTTCAATTTAATTGAGATAAGTCACAGGAGAGTCTGCACAAGTTTCCTCATCAAAAGGCTTACTACATCGCGTTATGATGGACAAAGTGGTTTAGTAAAGCACATACGCTGCTTGTTTGACTGTGCTTCTGAGCTTAAGTCTTTTGGAATGGACATCTCCGATTCATATTTAGAACATTGCATTAGTGAATCTATATAATCGAGGGAGTGATTCTTATAATTAGTCGATATAAATTGAAGTTTTATTCTTAAGAACTTCATTTAGAATTTGTTAGTGGATTCAATAGTTAGCTTGATGGCATTCAATGTATTTTAGTGAAACCTTTTGGTTCAATATATCATTGTTTTATGAGTATATTTCTCTCTAAGTTATGAAATTCTCTCTTATATCATCAAGTTTTAAGATATTATCTTAATTGCTTCTCTACAAGCAAATTTCATAATGTTAATTATGAATCTCTTACACGTGTGAGAGTTAGATGAGATAAGTTAAGTGATGAGACCTTGTCGAATATGTGGTACACTCACGTTTAGACCACAAATTCGGGGGGAGAATGGCATGTCTCATCAATTTAAAGATACTCCAGTTAATAATGTCATTTAGGAATTGCTCTTGTTAGTTAAGAATTGATCTTAGAAATATCTTCATAATTATCTCTATGATATTTTCATTGTCCATAAGTTTCAAGGACATAATTAAGTATAATTTTTAAGCATAATATAAGTATAAGTTTTAAACATAATATACTTGCTATATCTTATTGCTTAAATTAAGAATTTTAAGTTCAAGAGCTACGTTATCATGCAAGACATAATTATTAAATTACCACTGTGATGGGAGTTCATACTCTATAAAGACCAATTGTCTCAATAAGTGTGAGTTTTGTTTTATATTCTGGCCACCGCTATGTACAGGATAATTCTCACAGGTTGTGTTGTGTCACCCATTTTCTGGCCACCGCTGTTGTGGGTTGGTACAATGGAATCAGAGATGATTGAAGTATGATTGTGTTCATAATACTGGCCACCGCTGTTTTGTGGACATTTAATCATAACTTTGCTACTTTAGTTCATTTTCTGGCCACCGCTGATGTGTTCTAGTTTTGGCGAAAGAAGCTGATCAGTGGTATCGTAAATGTTGTGCCAAGATAAGCTGAAGAGCTGCCATTGTAAATACTTTAGATAAGTTTATGGGCCGACACATTTAATATTCTGATTATTCGGAGCTCAATGGAAGCTCATAAGAAAGGAAGAAAATGGAGGAGAAGAAATCTTGTTGAAATATAGGATAAGTTTTCTTATATTGATGATTTAAGATGAGATGTATATACATACATATATGTTTTCTCATATATATCGTGCCATAAAGTATTCCTCCATTATTTTCCTAATCTCTGTTTAGGATGTGCATTAGTCGTACTACAATAACAGAGACATATAATGTTTAATGATAAGTTAGGTGTTTTTGGCACAAAAGTAAAAGCCTCAGTTATTCCTAAGATTATGTAAAAGAGGTCATAAAAGGGTCTATGAATTTTGAACATAGGTATAGTTCATCTCATAGCAATTTTCTGATGAAGTCAAGGCAGTAGGCTGTAATCGGTCTGCAGATTTTTTGAAAAAGTGCTTCAAAAAGAAAATAAGATGTGAAGTTTATAACTCACTATAAGTTTGTACGTATCATGGGCAACCGTGATTTATCTTATAAAGTTAAGTTGGATTAATTAAGATCCTGATACTCTAAGGTGATTATTTTCTCCTTAAGTTAAAAGAAATAAGCTTTCATTCCAAGAAAGAAGAAATGTTTTCATCATATCATAAGATACATCTAGTGATGCTTTCCTAAGTTCTGGGGGAGTATGACACTTTGATGAGACCAAAGTAAGTATTGGGATTGTCACTCAAGCACAAAAGTTGAGAGAGGCTCTGAAGTGACATTATGTGAATGCAAATATAATTATGCCTGTAAGTTTTCTGTGACATAGCAAATTTTATCATAAGTATAAGATTAAGAATAAGATAAATAGGAAGACGTTCCTAAAGTTTCAGACAGAAGCTATGTGCTGAGCCAAATAAGAAATTGACTTAGCATGACAAGCCGGAATGCTTGACAAAGTTTTATTAGTCTTAGTCTAGGGGAGGTCCACTGAAAAAGGTGTTTAAAGTTAAAGGCACCATATAACATGCTTATTTGATTAAGTATTATTCAGATAAGGTTTTGTGAGGGTGTATGGATGTAAATGTGCACAATTAAGTTTTATGTCTTTTATTCTTACATATATGAGCGATTTTGCAGAAAGCTCTAAAACAAGATTAGCATTATTTATGTTAATTTTGTATGGCATGTTTTCAAGCAGGCATATGAAATATATTCCGGTATTATTAAGTCTACATTGATAGTACTCAATGTTACTGTATTTGATTACAGTATTCCTTCAAGTAATGACATAGTTGATGCAGTCAAGCCCATTGACAACTATATTGTTATGTCGTGAAAGAATAGTCCCAGGATCAAGTCATTTTAATGCTTTAAGTAAATAGCTAGCAACATGACTAATTGAGGGTGTTCTCTTCTATCCTATTTTCGCGAAATTAGTATGGATTTGGTGATTAACCTGAAATATAATTCTGGATTAGGCCGAGTAAATAAACTCCTAAATAAGATTAGTAAGTGTTCTATCGAGATACTGTAGTGGACTTTGGTTAATGTGTCCTGGTATATCTGTAATGTTTGCCGGTGATTCATTCGCTGGGTTTTGTTATGGTATTGAGTGTGAATATAATGCGAACATAAGTCTAAGTTTAAGATTAAGATTGTTCGATTAAGAGAGAGATTATTGATCTGTGTATATCCACCTGCACGTGATCAATAATATAAATATTATAAAGAATAAAGTATTAACCTTCGGTCAAGGGGGAGAATGTTAGAATTGACCTCAGTCAATACCTAATTGGACCGAAAGGCCCACCTTAAACCCAACTCGCCCCTGCTAAATTGCCTTGATCGGAAGGCAAACTCAGTCCACAAAATTAAGCCTAGGGTTACCTCTAACCCTAATACTACCGATCCCTAAGATGCTGGAAGGTCTGGATGCGCGGTGTCCCTCGATCTACGTCGACATTCTGCTGCTCTACAACCTCTACACCTCTTCAACCCTTGCTGAAGAGGGAATCATAACGGGTAAATCAATTAAGTAATTAATTAGTTAATTACTAGGTGTGATCTACTTCTTAACTAGTTGATCCTTTAAGAATTGATCTAACAGAGGCAAGCCGTCTCGGATCACAGCTTCCAGAAAGCAGTGCGACGGCAGCTCTGTGTGGAGACTCGAGAAGGTAATTTCCGTCTCCCTGCAAGTCAAAATAGACTCAGCCTCGCGTGCATCCTCTTGCCTCCCGTTCGTCAGCCTTTCGTGCCTCTTCCTCTTCACCTGCCCTTGAGTCTGACTTGGCCTCTGGACGTGAGTCCGACTACTCTTCCTCCTGATCGAGCAAAAACTTCTCCAATGGCATGGCGGCAGCACGCACTCATGCACCGTTTTTCAATTTTGGAGATGCCTAGAAGATGGAAAACATGGTGGTCGTTGGTGTGATTATCCATCAGCGGCAGCCAATTCCTTGGATTTGGTGCTCACCGGGGGGTGAAAAAGAGATACGGAAAGGGAAAGCATCAGTTAACAATGAGAGGGCTGTATTTTGCAGCTCAGTTCAAGCTGCAGCTTGCGTGGTAGATTCAGAGTGTGATGAGATCAGATCGCACCGACAGCCGTGACCCGTGATCACCACTGCTGCGAGCTGCTAATTATTGTGAGAAGAGAATCACGTGCATACCAAAGCAACCCTAGCGTATGCCATGCAGATTCATCGATTCTCCTTCATCAGCTTCCCAGCAGATCTCCGGATACCTGCTCCGACGTGCTGCTGTGGCGCTGCCGGTATTCGATCGCTAATGTTCATCATCTCAGTTAGATTTGTTTGCTACCGATATCCATGTATGGTTGTGCCTGAGCCTGCTTGATCAGAAGTGATCAGCTTTATTACCTCTACAATGATTCACTGATTCAGGATTCAGCATCTATATCCTAACCTCAATGTATGTTATTGGTTTTGCATTTGTTCTGATTTAGTCTTGGGATGGGCCAGGAGGAAGAATGATTTGTTTACCAAGGAAGTATTCGTGCAGTGCCATAGGCACTAGCTGTTCTTTTCTTTGTTAGTACCTGCATGTTTGCTAGCCCAGACTATGGATTGGTTTGATTAGTTCACTTTTGCATTGCAGTTCTGAAGATGATGTATTAAACCCACAAGCTCCAGAGTAGAAGGGTCATCTTGCGTCCTAAGGAATCATATTGGGACATTGAAGGCCCGCAGTACTGGCTTGGTGGCCATTGTGCTGAAAGCCTGAGGAATGAGGATGAGATGTGGGCACCCCTGATACCCGTTATATCTTTTTCCTCGGTTGTTCTGTAGTTCAACCTCTTCTGGAAGTTTTATTGCAAATACAGGCTGCTAATTTCAGTGAGAAGATGGCAGAGGTTTACTTCATGAATGATACGACTCCAGTAAGTGTAGAGCTGTGACAGTGTGATTAGGATTTCAGTGGAAGATACGTTATTGGTTTAACTGTAGGTCGCAAACGAAATCACAGCCTTTCATTCATGAGACATGTCACTGCCAGAAAAAAAAAAAAGACATAGATTTGAAGCAGCATGATATTCCTCCGTAGACTGAAGCCTCAAGGTACCAAGCTGCTGCTAACTAAAATAGGGCAGTGCTACGGTAGTCCCTCCTCCCAACTCTTGCACCCCTAAGGTGCAAGAGTAGAAATCAATCTGAGCATGATATTGGTACAAATACTTCCACGGTCTTTATTGTGCCACGTCCAGTATTATCATATTTACATCTTTTCCACACGTGAAGTGTTGAACATGTGTTTCATATAATGGGTAAACTATATCTTGGTACCAATATTTGTGTTTTCTTAGATATGAAGTGCTGAACATGTGACAATAATAGGTTGTGGTTGGTCATCATGTGTATCGTATCATGTAAATCTGTGTGAATTTATTCCGTGCTCATGATCATATTCATGTATGATTCCCATGTATTTTATCTCTTCTTATGTGCGTGTACAACACATTATATATAGAAAATGGGCGAGCAGATTTGATAATTTTTTTGCATATATACATACAATACATTGTGGTAATATAATGTCATAATAACACACAACCCTTCATTTTGCCTCTGACTTTGCTATTGTTCCATGAACGTCAATGAACTCATTAAGCTAAGATATGCATATCGATTTTCTATGACTTCTTTAAATGCTCAAGTTTCACGGTAGCATAAAACAATCTTGTCTAATATCAGTCGTAAATCTTCTAGAAAAGAAAAACAATTATGATCTTCCAGTGCGTAGTTGGGTAGCTCCGGCGAGGTCACTCCTGAAATAAATTGTACCTCGGACACACACTGCTGATCTGCAGGGTACAAGATATACTCAGAATATGTAGAACATTATAATGCAACACAACATTAAAAATGGGCAGCTCCAGTAATGTAACTTTAAATAATCTGATGACTCAAACAGTACGGGGAAGTGAATCAGAACTTTACATGCTGCAATATGAGATACATTGTATTTATCCTATGTAAATATCCGTCAAATTAAAAGAGTTCTAGGTTTTCCTTTAACCAAAATAGAAAAAAATGTAAAGAAATATGGACAATAGTCAAGTCAAAGTACTCCTGCACACTCATAGTACTTGCAACATATTTCATCTACAGAAAGATGACTAGAACAAAAGGTAGTACTATATAATTTTCAGTTGCGTGTTCAACTGACTCATTTTCTATGAAAAAGGTGTTTTGAATTTTGAAGCTCCATATTCAGGTGAACTTGACACAAGTTCTCAGTTCAAATCAGTATTAAGAGTTCCTATCTATCGATTCATCTGAAATTAACATAAGTTCCCAGTTTACTACAGTGTGTTGTCTCAAAGAAGGCACTCGTACTTTCTTTAGATATGTTTAGTCCCTTCCTTATTGACCCTTTACAAACCCACAGTCTATAGAAGAACTCTACACAACACAATTTCAAGCAAGATAACTCTCGCTCCAAAAGACACCCTGTCTCGCCAAAGACCAAGCACTACGGGAAACCCATGCTTTGCCGAGTGCCAGAGGCACTCGGCAAAGCCCTGTTTACACTCGGCAAATAGTTTGCCGAGGGTAACACTCGGCAAACTCCACTCGGCAGCCAGCTCTCGGCAAAGACGAGTTTGCCGAGTGTTTTCTGTCGGGCGCTCGGCAAAGATTTTGCCGAGAGCCAGGAAGACACTCGGCAAAAAAAAGTAACGTGACGGCAGGAAAACGGCGTCAGAAAAGTTTGCCGAGTGCCATGACGTCTGGCACTCGGCAAACAAAAAAATTTGCCGAGTGCCAGGCGCTCGGCAAAAGCCCATGGTTTGCCGAGTGCCTTGAGCCTGGCACTCGGCAAACAATGGCCAGTTTGCCGAGTGCCAGGCACAAGCACTCGGCAAACAATGGTAAGTTTGCCGAGTGCCTCAGGTTTGGCTCTCGGCAAACTTCTGAGGCACTCGGCAAAAAAATTTCGCAGAACGCTATAAATTGTCTAAAATCGATGCAACCTGGACCAAAATCACACCAAATCATACATACATGCTCACCATCATCACATACACATATATATCATCACAAACACATTGAAATCACCACAAACACATTGAAATCCATCACAAACACATATTTGTCTCCAAATACACATAGAAATAGCTCAACTTGACGTCCACAAGCACAAGTTCATGAAATGGTTCACAAACACGTCGACAACTAGTTGGTTCATGCAATTAAAGTACATATACAACTACAAGCTACATCGGAGGAGGACGGGGATAAGGAGGGAACTTTTGCGAAACTTTTTCTATGATTTACCATGGCCTCCACATATGATTTCATGATACCAGGACGAGTCTCGTAATTTTTAGACTTTGTTTGAATTAAATAAAAATAAAATACTATTTCAACCAATGTTCGCCCTTATATTTCATGTACAAGATGCGCGATTTTTCCATTCATTTCATGTTTACGGCCTCAAATTGAACTCTGAAACATGAATATCATTTTTTGAGTCACTATATTTCATTATTTGAATCACTTGGAGTTCAATTTTGAATTTTCTTCAAAAAATACTTTAAATGAAATAATTTACTTAAATATAACAAATGCATAGAGAAAAATACCAAATTTGCACATGGAGTAACATGCATACGTATATTGATGTCAAAAAAAAAAAGAGACAAAAACAAGTTTAAAAAAAAAATAAGTTTGCCGAGTGCCTGCCTGTAGCACTCGGCAAACACCTAATTTTGCCGAGTGCCTGACGCGTGGCACTCGGCAAACATTGACGGCGACGGCACCGTTTCCCACCTGGCGCTCGTGCGTGGCACGTGCCCCTGTTTGCCGAGGGCCAAAAACTTTGCCGAGAGCCTTCTTTGCTTTGCCGAGTGCCTTCTCTGTTGACGTTCGGCAAAACGAAACTATGCCGAGTGCTAGTTGTTTGCCGAGTGCCTGCGCCTTGGCGCTCGGCAACTAGATTGTTTGCCGAGTGCCCGAGTAAAAGCACTCGGCAAACCACTTAGCACTCGACATAGGCCCGGTTTCCCGTAGTGAAGCTCGGCATCAAATTTATTCAGTATAAGCTCCAATCAAGTACAAAAAGCATTTTCTCCCTTAAAACTATACCCAAAAAACTGAAAAGCACAATTTTTTCGTTACAAACTTAAATGTCTACCAGCGGGGGAAAGAAATTGTATAGTTTTAATTCAAAAGGCTCGGTTTTATCATGGCTTAGCTTGATTTTGTTTGATTGTTTTATATCTTATGAAAAAATGATTGAAATTATCAAAAGAAATTCATCATGTTATATAAGTACACGAGGAAGTCATTAGTAATTAACAAGGGTACAAAGTGAATATACTCATATAGAAACATGTACCTATTCCTAGATACAACATGGTGCAGTCTCATTCAATGTTTTTTGCATTCAAGTTCAGCTCTTTAGCCAATGCCATACATTTGACAAACCATAACATCAGATTTGATAGATATACGATGTTAATTACCTTTTTTGCATGCATGCGATCTTGTGTAGTCCAATGTCATGCCTCGTCTTTCCTCTAGCTAAGCATCCATCCTTTTGGCATTTGATGCCACACCATTGGTGTGCACTTGAACAATGTCCCATTTTGTAATGTGGCTCCATTTCATGATCTGGCTTGAATGTGAACCGTGGCAGCCTTGGGTTTAAGTCATGTGATTATGAACTGTGGCAGCATCTGGCTAGAATGTTTGTGACACGACGATTTTATGATGAAATATAGATGGGCCCACTACGGCCATGTGAGCCAATAAGAATATGACATGTGGAGTAACAAGAGTACGACATGCAAACCAATACAGAATGAACATGCAGATCAATAAGAAAAGGACATGTGGCAGTTGAAAAAGAACACGTGGCCAATCGGGAGAAGAAAGGTGGACAAAAAAGAATCGGGAGGGGACACGTGGATTAATCAGGAATATACATCTGGATCAATAGTAAAATAACATGTGGACCAATTGAAGAAGGAAATGTCACACACATCATCGATCTTTGAGTAGCGGAGTGACCTTTCCTCCCTGCTTGAAGAAGCGAATATCACACAACTCATGGTTCTTATTCTCCTGCGTGCAATGCCACTAGTGCCAACAGTACATAGCGTAGGAGAAGGGCAGCTCATCTCACTCCGATGGCTGCCTGAAGAGGAAGTCCAGGAAGTAGCTTTGTGTCTCGTTCGGATCAACCAGAGGACCAGGAGCTCTGTACTTGCCCAGCGTTTGTTGATTTTTGGTAAGGTGGACACGGTTTCAGAAGTGCGCATCCTGCCGCCATGCCCACGGTGGCCAGCTTGGCATGGCTGTCACCACCCTTGGCCCTCTGCGGGAGCCCCTCCATCAGCCCAGCCTGGTTGGTGCTGGGGTTGCCGGAGTTGGCATTGGCGCACAGCGCGGCAATGCCGTTGCGATTGCTTTCGGCCGAGGGCGGAGCCCAATGTGGACCGGATTGGTACTCCAGCCAGCGACATCAGCACCCGGCCCAACCTGGTTGGCGCACGCCATGGCAACGGCCTGGAACATGGTCACACGGCCAAAGAAAGAAGGAGGACTAAGTATTAAAAAGCTATCAGTACAGAATGGTGCACTATTGATGAAATATCTACATGAATTATTTAATCATGAAGACATACCTTGGGTGCACCTACTATGGAACAATTACTATAATGGCAGAGTTTTGCCAGGTCAAAGGAAAAGAGGGTCCTTCTGGTGGCGAGATATTCTAAAGCTTCTGGATCAATACAAAGGGATCAGTATGGTTATCATTGGCAATGGGAAAAGTGTGGCATTTTGGGATGATCTATGGGCAGGAGTGGTTCCTAGGAATCAATATCCAGAGCTATACTCTTTCACAACAAAAAAAAACTCATCTCTTTACATGTAGTCAGGCATACAGAGGATCTATCAAGTATTTTTCAACTGCCCTTATCTGAGGAAGCTTATGCACAGTTTCAGGAACTCCAAGTAACTATACAACACATTGATTTCACCAAACACAATGACCAATGGAGTTATATCTGGGGCAATCCGTTCTTTTCATCATCAAAGGTTTACAGAAGAATGATTGGTCACATACAGGTTCATCCCTCAATACATTGGCTGTGGCAGTCTTGCTGTCAAATGAAACACAAGATATTTTTTTGGCTAATTATGGTGGACAGACTAAATACTAGGGGAGTTCTTCGAAGAAGAAATATGCAGTTGGACGATTACAGATGTGAAATGTGCATCCTGCAGTGGGAAGAATCTATCTACCATCTCTTCCTCAGGTGCCCTTTTGCACGGAATTGCTGGAACTCAATTGGCTTGAATGCTCCGATGATTGCTGAACCAGGCAGAGCAGTGACAAGATTAAAGAGACAGCTCCAAGTACCTTTCTTTATGGAGATTATCATCTTAATGTCGTGGAGTATTTGGACTACTAGAAATGATTGGATTTTCAATGGCCAAGACCCTTCCGTTCAAAATTGCAAAGAGATATTCAGACGTGACTTCGCCATGGTTATCCATAGAGCGAAGCCTAGATACCTACCACAAATAAGAGAATGGCTAGAAACATTAGAATAGATTTCTTTCTTTTTGCTTGGTTTGCTTTTGTTTACTCCTGAATTCTTTTTCTGTATTGAATTTTAACTTTATATAAAGAAATATAATCAGTAGGGGGGATTCCCCCTCCTGTTCATTCAAAAAAACACAAGGGGCAGCGTTCCCCTGGCGGCGCAGTGTTTGCAGGGAGTCCCGCACGCGGCGTGGCGTTGAGCGGCTCTATGCATGACAGCGAGCGCCCTGTCGCCGTGCTCCAAAGCGACCAGCGTGGCATGGCGGCCACCACCCTTGGTACCCAGAGTAGGCGTTGCCCCCCGGATGTGGCGAACACGTCGAATGAGGAGGATGCGCCCTTCGGTGGGCAAGGACGAGCTCGGCATGGTGCTTGGCGCTGGGAGCGGTGTCCCTGTGTGGCGCAGCGTGGCAGGCGACGGCACGGAGTTTCTAGCTATGTCATCCTGCGGGCGACGCAGACTTGGAGCGACGCGCCGACGCCCCGCGGTCGAGGCGCGGTTGGGGGCGTCTCCCGGCGCCCGAGCAACAGCTTAAGGACGTGGCGGTTGCAGAGATCGTACGCGGGGTTATCGATGGCCTTCTTCTGACCCCGTTGTCAATGGTTCGGATGCCAACGATGCCGACGTGACCACAACCGTCACTTGTCTGAATGATGAGTCGCAGAGCACGCCATTAAGCAAGGATGCGCCGGAGCATGGCTTCGGCGTCGAGCAGCTCTGGGTCCGCCGCGGGGCGCCTAGCCTCGGCTGCAGTGGTATGGTGGTCGGCTGCGCAGCCCCCCGGAGGTGGTGGTTGATGGTGACCGAACGGGTAGCCAGACTTGTCAACGCGCCCCCATCCGCTGCGGCGCGCGAAGCCTCGACGGTCGGCGCGCGCCACCGCCTTGCGCCAGAGCGGCGCGCGTCCCTCAACGCACTTGGCCCCAGTTTTCGGCGGCTAAAACGGCATTCTCAGCACCTTCTCAGGCCCGTCGAGGGCTGCCACGAGCTCTGATCTAGGGACACTCCGGCTCCTCCGCTCGATGCATGGCATTGGGGTTCGCGTGCGGCGTGCCCATACCAGCGCCGGCGCCGGCGTGGCTACGAACGTGACCTATACGTATCGTCAGATTGCAGCGCGGGAGGTCGTCGACTCGGGACGGCGGCCCTGGCGATATTGGCGAGGTGCCACGGGACGGAGGCGGCAGCGGCTGAAGTGCTGTTGGCGTCATCACGAGGAGTAGCGGCTGCACTTTCAGCTTTGTGCCAGCCCATTATGGTTGTCTACTGCGAGCTGCGCGTCAATCCGGCCCAAATGGGAACTTGGCTGGGACTTGTCGAAAATATACCACTGCTCTTCCGCTGCTGTCGCAATTCTTCTATCTTTTCTGGCCCTTAAAGATTGGAGATCGGTTATATATGGACAGCAGGGGTGAAAACAGGACGGATAATATCCGCCCGACCGACTGCCGAATCCAAAAAAAATTAATATAGGCAAATACAAGATGCATCAATAATTACCCGACACTATCCGTGCCCGAATTCGAATCGGAGTATCATGTGATCTGAGTAATTTTATAACGATTATATACCTAATAATAGGGTGTAAAATTGAGAGATTAACATAAATAAGAGTTAATTTGCTCTTTATCATGTATATCAATGGTTAATATATCCTTCTTTACTCTAATTGTTTCTCCAAACTTTGATTTTTCATCCTTCCAAACTTCATGATAATACCCGTGTCCGACTTCGAATCCAAACAAAAAAATATGAGACAGGATACGGATGGAGAAATAGTTATCTAGGACTATCCGCTCCGACTCCGGATCCGGGAAAAAATATAGGATAGGATATGGGATGAGCACTATCCGTCCGTATTCGACCTGTTTTCACCCCTAACGGACAGTATTAACGCATAGCTCAATGATCCGCCCATGCCGACTCACCCAGCATGGGCACAATTTGTTTTATTGCTTTTAACCACCGCCTCAATTTACTAATTAGAGTTTTTGTTTTAGACTTTATAGCGGAAGGAAGTTCGTGTTCAATTCAAAATGTGCTGGTTGTTGTGTTCCTCCACGTATGTGTCGAATGTGCACTTGCTACCACAGAGTCCGTAATTGCGAGCCCCTATGCAAGCTCGTGGAAGCCCTCGACATCGACAGTGTCCTTGAAAGGTTCTTCTGAGAACGCCATTGACAGGCGCGGCGAACGGGGGGCAATTAGACTCGGGTACGTAGCGTCAAGGGGCTAGCTTACAATATATAGGCGTCCTTGGCACGTCGCTCCGGCGCAAGGTAATGGACGACGGGCCCTGAGATGTTCTCGCTCGACACGTTCCATGCAGACGACAGTGAAGGTAGGGGCAGCGGCGTCAACGCATTGACATGGATGACGTCGCTCCGGTTACAACGCGGACATTACCTGTAACCGGCCGGAGGGGATGATGGAGTCCATTACCATACGTGCAACACGTGCAGCGTGCACTTCTATACCATCCTTCAAGCTTAGTTGCATTAGTCTGAACGCGATAGTTTCTCTTGAACAGATCAAAGTAAACTTGGCTAAGTTTTGCGGTTGTTGTATTAGGTGTGAAGGATATGGTTAGAGATGTATCTAGAACACTAGCTTTAGCTGAGTTGTAACATGTAACTTAATTATAAAGGTAACTTGTTCCTCTCACTAAACACACTCACTTTTGGCACTGGATCCCCCTATACTGATGTGACATTTCACAATGCATTTCTATCTGCAAAATAGTAAATACACATGCTACTAGATAATATTCTTCATCCTCTATCAGTTGTAACGAAAACGATAGCAAAAGTTTTATTTCTTTTACTAAATATTATTCATGAAAATAAAAGATACCATAACTGAAGACAACAAGGCATTGGTTGGAAACTGGATACATGACACCAAACAAATTCAATAAAACTTTGTAAGCAGAAATTAGATCATAACTGATGTATTATTGTTGGATATAAGTTCATAAGTCTCACTAGGTGCAATATACAGATAGTAGATGGAAAAATCGTTTAACACAACACACAAATAAATAGGTATCATGTGAATCATCAAACACTTACATGGCTACTGAAAAATATTTTTTATTCGGACTGCACATATCAGTCATCAATCATCTCGAGTCAATCCACTAGGATACAATATTTATTTATTAGCTAAAAAATTGCTCAAAAAATCCAAAGAGCTTTCTAAATGTGTGGTAGCATTATTAACTTTATTTTAGTCATATATTATGATTGGTTATTTGAAGTGAATGCTTGTGGGAAAAAGTGATAGACCAAAATTTAAAAAAAATCAGCGTCTTCCCAACCCAGAAGTTTATATTGCCAATTTTATATTTCAAGGCCATAGTCTTAGAAGTGTAATGTTTCAAGAAAGGTAGTGTTTTTTTGCGTTAATACTCCTCCATGAGTCCAGAAGGGTGGGTTATGCGAACCAACATGTAGTGTTTTTTTTTTTTGCGTTAATTCTCCTCCATGATAAATACCAGAACATATATAAGGATTTTTTTCCTAAAAAAATTAAACATGCCACCTGATTAATTATTCAGCTTTAGGGAGATACTTTTCTAGATGTGAAATTAGAAGCTGCTATGTGTCACCAGTATGTTAGTTAAGGGCAATATAAAAGGGGCTTCCCAAGTGGAATGACCAACCACGAACTTAAAATTTGAATTAGATGATGATAACCTTTGAGTAACTAGTGTGATAGTACTACTTGAATTCTTTGTTTTATATGGTGAGATTTGCAATTAAGTCTTGTTTTATTTGGCAAACGGATTTGCTTTGCCTGTTACATGCCTTATTTGCATTGAAATCGCCGGATGATTATTTCCATCATCATAAAAGAAAAAAAGAAGTATTATGCTAGTTGCCAAGTACTAGAGCAGATTTGCCAAGTAGTAGGGCATGCACTGTGCACTCCTTGGAGTTAACGGGGAGGGAAAGCGTGGCAGCGGCAAAAGATGGACCAGCCCTGCTGTTATTCCTACACAAGCTAAGCTAAGCAAGAGCACTCACATCTCATTTATGTTCTGCACCATTGATACACTCAACTGCTAGATCAGGTGCTTATCTTGGGCATTTTATTTATGCCAGATGAGTCTTACACATTGTCACTTCTCGCCTTAAAGTGTACTTCACTCTTGCTCTGTATTTCTTACCCAGAAACCCAACAATGCTAAGCAACCAACTTGGCAACTTTGGTCGCGAAGACAGGAACACCATCTCGCATCAACCCTACAGAGAATGATCAGGGAAGAGAGTAAATGATCTTATTGTGTACCTAACCAAACAAACAGTTCCTAGTTCACATGTTATTACTCACCTTCTACCGGTTATGATAATTTTTGTTCCGTATCTTGCACCTCTTGATACCTCTAGGTATCTTGCAAACATAGTCTTTTAAATAGAGAGTACTCCCTTGCTTTTGTATTCAACAAATACAGAAGTAATAAAACTGTAAACTTGCGCCCTGTCTTAATGGTAAGATAATCGAAGCTGGAGCAGACGATTTGATATGTGAAAACTCCAAAAGCTATACAACACGCGTGCTGAACTTGAGGCCAGTTCGGTAGTTGCCGGTGTGGTTGGCGCGCTGCTGCGACGCTCCACCGCACATATGGAAAGAAGTTGTGGTACAAGGGGTACGTGATTACTGGGTCTGATCCAAGAAAAAAGAAAAAAAAATCTCGCGCTTTTACGGTGAACTCATTGTTTGATTGACGGTGGCCTCCTTGGCACAGAGCTGAGGCTGATACGGTGGGTTGCAGAGGAGCTGCACATGGCACATCGAATTCCTCTTGCATACATCTACAGCTGTGGCCTTGCTCTGCCATCCATCGAATGCCTATGTCATTGGTGCCAATAAAGCTTTCCGTATAAAGATCCATCCACTATCAGGATGGCCCTTTTTGCTGAGTGTCTGCAGTACTCGGCAAATGTCAAATTACACTCGCCAAAAGTTTTGTCGAGTGTAGCACTCGGCGAGTCCATACACGGCGAAGACCATTTTTACCGAGTGTCTTTTCTCGGGCACTCGGCAAAGCTTTTGCCGAGTGTCAAAAAGTACACTCGGCAAAAGTAGGGACCTTTGCCGAGTGTATTTGAAATTACACTCGGTAAAAATAAAGACTTTTGCCGAGTGTATTTGTAATTACACTCGGCAAAGTCTCCACTTTTGCCGAGTGTTAATGCAAATACACTCGGCAAAAGTGTTTGTCCAGAACATGTTTTATTTGTTTTTTTCGCAAATCCTTTCAAAAAACACACAGGCATTATACATATATATGACAATATGCATCCATTTCACATCCATATCACATCCAAATCCTCAAATTGTCCACAATCCAACAATTAATACACATTTAGTCCATATATAGTCCACAAAGTGTTCACAAGTCCACAAATAGTCCACAGACGGTCATAAGTGCACAAATAGTCCACAAACGCTTACAAGTCCATAAATAATTCGCAACCATAAACAAGCCACACATATAGTTCATAAAACACAAACTATGGATCAAAGGGTGGAGGTGCTTGTGAAAAAAGATTGTGAGCTGCCGATAGATCCACGTCTCCCGCCCCAACCCCAGCCCCAGCATTCGACCCCGCTGACCCAGGCATCGGCTGCACAAAAGAAGACATAACATTTGTGATTCAATATGTATAGCACAACTCTAAATTTTCTAAGTCTCTAGGTTTTCTAATTCTCTAAGTCTGTCTATGTTTCTAAGTTGTCTAAGGTTGTGTAATGTTGCCAATACACTCACCGGAGAAGAAATGGGAGGACGAGGAGCCCACATCGGAGGTGTCGGCAATGGGTGACCTATCGCCGCGAATTGAGCTTGAAAGTAGGAGAACATCTCCTGTGTCTGCGCCTGCAACTGCGACTGCACCTGCGCCTGCACTTGCGCCTGCACCTGCTGGGCCAAACTTGCCTCGAGCTGCTCCCGTCTGGCCCTCTCTTCCTCAAGCTGGGCCTGCAATATGAAATCAATTGTGATACTCGAGTGCAATATTGAATGAAATGAAAAAATTAAACAAACAAGGAATGTAACAGTAATAACCTGGAGGGTCTGTGTAGCGGTCGGTCGTTCGCGTATGCTCGGGCCACCGCTAACGGTCCATGCTCGAATCTGGGAGAGCGTGGGAGTACTTGTCGTGTCAATGACGCTGTCACCGAGCCATCAGGCTAAACTGGGACTTTACGGCCATCAGGCGCGCAATGGCATCCAGTTGAGAAACATTGGTATGCCCGTGAAGGGGCCGCTGTGCTAAATCCAACATATCATAATACGCCTTTGCAGTTGACTCTGGCGGCTCCGGCTCCTCCTCCCTGTGGCTTTCCTCGAAGTTGTGTGCCTCTGCATAGTCATTCAACATGTCTGCTACCCCGGCATCCTCGTCAAAAGCCCCATCGATGCGTGGTCTAATGACCTCGTGTCGCACACGATCGGCCTCACCATGACTGGTCCACCGTTTGTAGTTTTCCATGAATCCATACTTTATGAGATGTTTACCCATATCTGTCTTTGTCTGCTTCTTACGGTTTTCACATTCACTACATGGACAAAAAGTCTGACGATGCGACCCTTGAACATTGGCAAATGCTTGGTTCATGAAAACTTGAGTCTTTTTAATCCATTCTTTAGTCCACGAACTCTGACTTTGGCGGCCCGTGTACATCCACTCACGGTCATCCATCCTCTAACATATCACCGAGTAATAGATAAATATATTGCATCTACCGTTCACTTATACAGTCTAATAGGTAAAGATAGATCATTATCCCACCCGAGTATGTGTAGATGAGGTTAGTTTTCATGCTCTATTCCTATCCGAGACAGAATTTCGACAGCATCTTCCCGCTGTTCTCCAAATACACGTCCTAACAAGGAGATTGTGTATCCAGAAAACAACTGGGAGATGGTGTCGAAACTCTGTCTCAGATAGGAATAGAGCACGAAAACTAACCCATCTACACATCCTTAGGCTGTCCAAAAAAAGTGGACAATTCAAAACAGATACGGCTATACATATGCAAAGAATTGTATATTTTCAACCGTATCTCTTTCGAACGGGAGACGCCTAACTAGGTTTCGCATGACCTACTGACATGAATTGAAAAGAGGGGTCTTTTATGTCTCACCTTGCTATCCTGCAAAGTGCCGACTCGAGGACGATGCAACAAACTCTACCTGAAAATTAAAGAACATAGTAGTGTCAATGGATGTAAAATTCGGCAGCACCTCCCCTACACGTCGAGGTTTCCCAAACCTGCAACAATACAACGGCACGATGGCCGACAACCACAACTCATTGCAAAACGATCTAATATGACAAGGAAAAGAAAACCTTCCTTTCATAATGGGCAGCACATGATTCATTTCGAAACATTACTTCGCAGGATTGGCACTTCAAAAGAAATTAACATGATAGCCATTACACATTTTAGAGAATAAATATCATTCATATTATGGATTGTACCAATTCTTCACCGTTTTCATGCTACATCAATACAAAATATATTTAGGACTATACCAAGTGAACAAAATTAGAACTAATTGCTCACTGCCCAATAAATAAACAGAATTGAACATCTCAAAAACAAAAACAGAATTGAAAGAAAAGGAAAACAGCCACGGTGAGCTGCTCACCTTGCCGGAGGGAGCAAGCCAGCGACGGGGCAGGACGGTTGGGGCCGGGGAGTGGCAGAGGAGGAGCCGGGACCGGGGCCCCGCGACGGCGTCGCCTGCCGGGCCGAGGCGGCGTGCTGGGGTGGAGGGCCGGCGAGTCCTCGACGGCGCTCAGGGACGGGGCGGCGCTGGGGAGGGCCGGGAACGGGGAGGAGTCGGCGTGCCAGTGGCGGTGATGGGGGCGGGGGCCGCCAGCAGCGCGGCGGCGGCAGCACGGCGGGGGCCGGGGTACGGCGCGGCCGCCCTCGGCGGCGCAAGATCGGGCCGGGCGCGGTGGGTCGCGCGGGACCGGGGCCGGGCGCGGTGGGTGCCGCGGTGGGCGGCGCAGGACCGGGGCCGGGTGGCGCACCCGACGACGTGGTGGGTGGCGCGGCGGGTGGCACAGTGGGGGGCGCGGTGGGCGGCGCGGTAGCGTGGAGGACGGCGGCGGCGGCCGGAGGGCGCGGTGCTGGCGGCGGAGAGAGGGAGCTGCGGAGATGGGCGCGAGGAGGAAGAGGAGTGAGAGGCAGAGGAGGAAGACAGCGCCCGCGGGCTGATCTGGCTAAGTCCCGTGACCACCACTTTCGCCGAGTGCCAAGATCCGGGACACTCGGCAAAAGTACTTAGAAAATTTTTGAAACGCGGCGGCGACCTTTCCCGAGTGTAAAACATTTTCCGAGCGTTTTTTTTTTACACTCGATAAAAAATGCGACCTTGGCCGAGTGCAACGTCCAAGGGCACTCGGGAAAGGGACTTTTCCTGAGTGTATTTATTTATACACTCGGCAAAACATAAATCGTGTCATATTAAAAAAAATTAAAAATTTCAAACAAGTTCAAAAAATATCCAAATTTTGAAATTACACTTTTTAGGTGATCCATTGTCTATACAAAAAAGTGTGAATGCAAAATCATATTTGAAAAATCATTTCACTCTAAACCTTAATGACCTATCTCAAATTCTATGTCGCCTATTCGAAGATTCCTCATTTTGTGAACAATGTATGAGACAACTTACACGAATCATCCTCTACTATTTATCACAACATCCCCGTATGATACCATGACATCCGAACAAGTCTCGAAATTTTCCGGCAACATTTGTATTTTCTATAACTTTAAAACAATTCGTTGACACGCTGAAAATCATATTTCATGAACAAAATTCAGGAAATTTCATTTCATTTCCTGGATACACTATCGCGTTCAACTCAATAACATCAATATCGTTTTTTAATTATCTCGATTGCATTTTTCGAGTCACTTGCAGTTCAATTTTCACTCATCACCAAAAAATACAATAAACAAACATAAATAACTAAATTTAGAAGATATGTCCTGAAATTAACAAAAAATTAACATGATATACAATGAACAGTATATGGGTGAGGGAAAAAATTTGGTTGACAAAATGTGAAGGAAAAAAAAAAGAATTGCCGAGTGCACTGGCTGGCACTCGGTAAAAGTCACATTTGCTGAGTGTCTAACGGGGGACACTCGGCAAATGTCCAAGTGCCGTCAACAACCCGACGCCGTCAGTGGTGTTAGGTGGGGCCTGGGACTTTTGCCGAGTGTCGCCTCACCTTGGCACTCGACGAAAGAATTATTTGCCGTGTGTCTCATCTTTGCCGAGTGCGTGCTGAGCAGGACACTCGGCGAAGCTGACTTTTGCCGAGTGTTAATGTTTTGCCGAGTGTTATTGGCGTGGCACTCAGCACAGCTATCTTTTGCCGAGTGCCCGATAGAATACACTCGGCAAAAGTTTCGGCGCTCAGTAAAAAACCGATTTGTGGTAGTGATCTCCATCGTCTTTGTGGCTGATGACTGATCGATGCCATGAACGTCCTGAGCCGTTGCAGTTGTCGGGCACCTGGCCCCAGGTTGCAGCCATGGTGCGCGGTGCCATCACGTTCGTCAACTCACGATGGCGTCTTGGACTATGATCATGTCTTGCTCAAGGGGTGGAAGGCACAGCGCGCGTGGCAGAAGTTCTGTGGCCTGTGGGTCTGGCCTGGAATGCTCGACGAAGCACATGTCGCCGATCGGCGACCACTCGATATGTCTCGCGCTAGTGTTAGCCGCTGCACGCGGAAACGACGCGGACGCGAGAGCATTAGCAGCCGGGACGGAAAGGTTCGGCGCGTTCTTCGATTGACAACGACGTCTTCCGGGATCCCTCCCTCCTAGATCAGGCACGACGCCGATTTGATTTTAGGCAAGCTTAACGGCAATGGATTCTGTGTTGAGGTTCTCGATCGCGCATGTATCATGGCAGTAAGAGAGACCTTATTACGATGGAGAAGTGAAAGTTGAACTACCACAGTCCACAGCTCGATCGACACGTCATGTCCTTGCTAGCTAGTAGCTAGTAGCTAGTAACTACACAGCGAACTCTCTCTCTCTCCATACCCCTACTAGTGGCATTTGATTCCACCGTCCATACATATATACACGACGCGTCCAAGCTTAACTCCGTCGCCTATCTCTTGCTCTTCCACACTAGAAACCACATGGCCACCACTTTCTCCGTGTCCGAGCTCGCCACGAAGGTGCGCGCGTGGCTCGGCGGCCAGACGACGTCCCCCAACGTGGCGCCGGAGAGCTACAAGCTGGAGACGACGGCGGCGACGTCCGAGAAGTACGCCGTCGTCCTCGCCGCCGTGTACACGGTGGGCCCGAGGAGCCTCGACGACAAGAGCTCGGCAGGGAGCGAGGAGCCGCTCCTCCGCCGCGCCAAGCTCCTGGCCCCGCCGGACCACGTCAGCCCTGCCGGCGGCTTCCCACGACGCGTCAGGGACCTCCTCCAGCGCCACGTCAGCGCGCTCGCCGCTGGCATGAGCACGGAGGAGATGTTCGTCATGGGCCGTACCAGCTTCGTGAAGGAGGCCCTGCGCCGCGTGAACCTGGACCTCCTCGGCAACTCCGCCGGCGGCGGCGGCGGGCTCCTCGTCTACCGCGCCAGAGTGGAGCGGCTCGCCGTCGAGGTGCCGTGCGACACGGTGAGCCTCGCCGTCGTCGCCGAGGAGGGCGCCGCCCCGAAGACGGCCTTCACTCTTCACCACGTTGTAAAGCTCATGGTCAACCTGTCACTTGTCCCCGGGGAGGCGTCGGTTTCAGTGGACAGGGCCGAAGGCGAACCGGTTTCAGTGGTCAAGCTGCCCGCCGGCGGCGTCGGGGCCGAGCTCCACACGGAGCTTCACGGCAAGACCACGCTCCGCCTTCAGTTGAAAGGCCCGATCAGCGTCAGCTAGTCATTAGCTAGAGTCGTATCTATCATCCAGCCGGTTGTTTAATTAGCAAGGGTTCGGTGCACGTCGTTCGCGGTTTATTAGGTGTGCTTATCTGCGTGGAGTGGATGAAGTCTGCTTAAATTACTTTATAGAGTCGATTTATCTGATAAATGTTGTAGGCGCGCATGAGAGCTTGTTGTATCTTCACGAACGAGTGATCTGTACCGCAAACGAGGCAAATACATGTTTGCAATTACGTCTACCTTCATTTCATTTGCCCGTGTGAAAGATGAACTTCTGTTCTCAATTCGCACCCCCTGGAGCTAGGAATAAAGCTGGCCTGCCTTGGCCGATGATCTTGTCTCACTTGCAGCTGCGATCAAGTGATCAACGTCAGCTCGCACGGCCGGGCTGGGTCTGGACATGCTTGACGTCGACGAGGCACTAACAAGACTGCGGTGGCACATGCCGCTATAACTGGCGAGCGACCAATTAATGTGTCTCGCGCTTGTGTTAGCTGCGCGCGGACGCGTAGAGAACCAGTCGGGCCATCATGGTTTGGGCACCTTCGTTTTCTTGGACAACGGCGCCTGCGAAGTAGTAGATCGATGCGGGACGGGTCCCTTGATCACACGCACGACGGGGACTTGATTTCAGGCACGCTTCACTACTTTACATCCATTGATCGTAGCATGAACAGCAATTCTCAATGGCGGAGTTAGAGAGAGAGACTGACCAGGCTTTCACATGGCCGACGATCGCGGAGAAGTGAAAGCTGATCATGAACTATCACGGCTTCATGTCCTTAAGATAGAACTCTCTGCTGGTGGCATTTTGTTCTTTGCATCGTCTGGGCGAAACGTTCCACCCATGACACGGTGGCCATTTTGTTAGGAACAAGCCCCACACGGTGGTACGGTGCTAAGGATGGCCCCTCACAAGCAACAAGCAAACCAGCCTATCAGCACATGGAGGTGTGTGAACAGGATGCAGTCAAGTCAGCGGTGCCCTTGAAAAGCAAAATGTACTAGAGCACCTACCTACTTCCTACAAGTGTGATGAGCAAAAACAGAACAGTTTTACTATCCAAAATAATGACCAGTACTAGTAGTTTCTCAAAAATAATGACCAGTAGTTTGATCAGATGGTGTAGATCTAATATCAGAAATCCTTCCCCGCTTAACGGCAGCGCAAACGGCATCACCTCGTCTCTTGACCGTTCCCAATGCTTCATCCCAGACGTGCTCTCTATGCCCATGGGGATCGGACCTCAATCTGGGATTCTGGGTAGCACAATGGTCTCCTCGACGGCGCAAAACTCCGTGGGGGTTGCCCTGAGCTCAAGGTCGATGGTTGTGTCTTTATTTATACAGCATTAGCTCGATGGGAACTGGCGATCGCAAATTCCTCAGTCTGTGCTGCAACAAGCTCGAGCTCGGCATCTGAGAGCTCGATTCAAGAGGCCTTAAACTCGATTTTGGTGGCATGGATTATGATTCCGACATTTCCTCATCGAGTATGAGATCAGTGGCTCATCGAATTGGGAGAGGCATCGATTTGTTCTTTTCCTGCAAACTCGAGTTCGTCGGCTTCTACATTGGTTGATTTCATGCAAACGAAGGTGAGGTCCTACATGAAGCAAGTTTTTTTTTTTTATTTGCTCTATGTTAGTATTCTTGCGCTTTTTTCCTGAGACAGCGTTGTTCCGTTCTAGGTGGCGGAGGGGAATGTAAAATACAGCATGCCTGGCTCCTGACTGGCGCTCAACCGATACCGTCCATCTAGGTGGGCACACGGATCGGCACATGCTGAGGGCACAGGGAAGCCGCAGCCGAAACTTTAATAATATAAAATTGAACCTACTAAAATGTTAGTAATGTTAAATGATATAGTATAATTCCTTTTAGAATGCTCTACAGAAAAATGTTTTCTTTGACAATGACACATACTGTAAATTCTAATAGAAAATCATCTCATGATTGATATTTTCAAAGAGGTTTCTAGAGAGAAAAAAAAAGATTTGGCACTTCTATACAACATTACGATTAGTAAAATTACAAAGCGACTTTAATGTTAGAGATGCTCAACCGATAGGAACATCTTTTTATGTTCTAATATAGCATCTTCTTCTATTTCGCCATTATGGATACAAAGTTTCATGTTTATAATGTTTTTGCCTTTGTAAAAAAGCATCACAGAAGCCCGCCCCCTCCCCCCCCCCCCCCCCCCCCCCTGGCCTCACCTCAATTGTCCATGATATTTTACATAACAATGTGTCACTCATCAATAACAAATTTCGTTTTTGTTACTAGTCAATATGTTTCTTGTAATTGTTGTTCTGGTATATTTAAAAATAGATAGCTAATGTGTCAACAACCAACATGCACATATCTTCTTTAAGTTAAAACTAATTTTTTGAATTATATGTATTGTGAAACATTTCTTTTTCATCACCTTCCAGATGACATATTAGGCAAAGAGTAAATCATTTCCTCCAAGCTAAGACCTTTTTGACATATTTGTGATGAGCGTCACACTCTGGTTCGACTACTTCAACATATTCTTCGTTGTCTATTAGCTGTCACGAAGATGATAACAAAAGTTTTGTTTCTTTTACTAATTTTTTGAAACAGCACATATCAGTCATATTTTATGTCTATATAAGCTTTCAGACACTTGGCGACCAAGTTTTCGCACCAGAAAAAAAAAAATCAGCTATACATATATGTTACCAACAACCTACTAGTTCACAACTCTGTCAACCAGATGCTTTGAGCAGTAGAATAGGGATTGTGTTGTTCAAACTATCTACTGTAAAAGTTTTACAGCAAAATTGAATAAAGGTTCAACAAGGATCAAAGGTTGTAAGTGCACATTCATTGTTTTACTGTTAGTTTGACTAAAATTCTGTAAAATATTAGGATTCATTTAAATCGCTACTAGGAATTTTCATTCAGACTTAACAAGGTATAATAAGCAATAGATAGTGATGAACATTCGGGTCTTGCAACTGTGACAGATAGGACTGGAGTAGCCAGATGAAATTACATGTTGACTGAATCTAGAAAGGCCATCACCATTGCTTTCATCATGCGGTTGATCCAAGGACGTGTACGCGTAATAGTTTTAAACCAGAACTAATCAACATTGCACGGCTAGTTAAGCTCATAATCTATATATGTACATTAGTTCGTATGCAATTCCATATTTCCTATTGGTGGTTCGAGTTGTGATCCTATTCTCCAATATGAATGGCCGTGGCATTTATAAAATATAGAATAACAATAAACAAAGTCCATGGTACGGTTACTGGTTAGAGATGGATGTCAAATGGCAAGTTTGAGTTGACCATTTGGTGTCGATAATAAGCTTACGTGGAAGAAAAAGAGATGAGAGGTCGAGCCACATCTACATGATAAATTATGTCCTAACAGGGGATCTAGGAAGGGGCTCTCTACCTGTCACTCGGGCAATTTTAAGTCCCCTGGCACCCAGGTATTCCAGTACAAGGAAACACCTGACTTTTTGCATTTTCAGAATCCGGTGTTTCTTGCATCCTTGGCGCCCGAATTTTGTGACCCTTAGATTTTGAACGGAGGGATCAGATCAGAGCATGGTTTCAACAAGGGGCTGTCTGCGCCCCACCCGGGCATTTCTTAGGTGCGCGACACCTGAATTTTCAGCCGTTGGATCAAGAGACCTAACGGCTGCCAACCTTTATTCAACCTCCAGCTCCTTCTTTCTCTGGCACTCGCCCACCCGCCGCCCCATGCGCCGCCGCCGGACAACCGCCCTCCAGCCACCTCCCACCCCGCCGTTGTCATCCACACCCCCGCCCTTCCCTGGCCTAACTGCCATCTCCCGCCGCCCACTCCGACGGCGTCTCCGCCGCCTCCGCCTCCGCCGTCTCTACCACCACCACCGCCAGGCCGGCCTGCCTCTCCCCTCTTCTAGGTCCGACAGACACCGGTGAGGCCCCCAACCCCAACCCCGAACCTCGCCGGAGATGAGCTTGGCCTGCCGAAGTTGGAGAAGGAGGTGGCGAGGCTTCGGAAAAATTCGGGTGGTGGAGGCTTCTCAAATGCCGGAGCGGGATATAGCAATCCCCTTCAACAACGTTTCAGGCTTAGATTGTCTACTATAGGCTTCATCGACATCAAGCTTGAAAAGAAAAGAAACCCACAGCTATTATAAATTCGTAACAGCGCGTTGCTCACTGAAGGTACAAGCAAAGCAATGACATAATAGCTCCTTAATCACAAGTCCTAATCAGTTTGAAATCTAAACGAAGGTAACCATGACAAAATAAAAAGGCTACAGAAGATTGAATATACATAAGTGCATAGCATTCAGATAATAGGTTCAGAAGACAATTTGTAATACCAAATTGGTCCTTTACAACTGCTAACACCAAATTGTAAGTAGGACTACATATAAAAGGTTCTGGACACCCAAATAAGGCTCATCCTATTGCTGCTTGCTAATTAAGGTACTTCAGCCAGATTTACAGCCCTCCTAATGTACATCCTGAATCCAACATCCTACGCACTTCATCTGGCTGGTAATAGAGAGCTCAGATTCATGAAGCTCCATAATCAAAAGATACAGTCCTTCTCAGAAATTTAATCATGAAGGAGAACAACCTTTGGAAAACAGTAAATGGTGGCAGATTAATACAAATGACAAACGCCATCCCAAATTAAAAGCCCAGTAGAGCGATAGATACTATGTCCAAACCGAAAATGCCCAGTAGATCAATGAGTTTTGAGATAATACTCAATGTCCAAGCTGGAGGTCAGTGTGAGGAACGAACATCGGTTCACATAAAGCGTGTCACAGTACAGTGTTAGCAAGAATATGATCCACATTGCCTTTTGGGCCTCTAATTTGCATTGTTGTCTATCTATGGTTGGTTCTGATGTTGACAATAAATTAATCGGAAAGTCTATCGCGCGGCAGGACGCGCGCGAGCGCTAGCGCACGTCCTGCCGCGGCCCGGCCCGCGGGAAGGTGGCGGAGCGCAGTAGAAGGGCGGGCGGTGAGGGCGCGCGGCGCCGGTGGTGGCGTGGGGGTGAGGTGATGGTGGAGCGCGGGGTGGGGATGGGCGGCGAGGGCGTCGCCGGTGGTGGATTAGTGCCGGCGGTGGAGCTCGGGGCGAGGCGGCGGCGGAGTGCAGGATGGGGGCGAGCTCACCGCCGCGTCGCGGGTGGCGGTTATCGCCGGCGGTGGAGATCGGGGCCAGGTGGCAGCAGAGCACGGGGTGGGGACGGGCTGTGCAACGTGGCGGCGCTACTAAAGAAATTCGGACAGTCGAATTTCCAACTTAATCGATGGAAAAAGAGAAAAATCTACACCATTCATCGTTTCAGCACTAATCATGACCATTAGATCTTATGTGCTAAAGATAGCATTTGATACGTAGACATACACACGTTCCAACTAAAGACTCCCACATATTTACGAAGTTATCTACTCGATTCTCTAATACAAACGCACGTCATCGACTCTTTGTCGTGAAGCAGCAAGATTGGTCGGCGACACCGCCGCACAACCAAGCGACCATGGCGGGCTGCCGTTTTCCGGCATCATCCAAGCAGCCGAGAGTGCCAGGAGCTGCATGCCCTGCAGATTGAGTCATTGGGACTCGCTCAACCCAGAACTTCACATGGTCTCAAAGAAAAAAAAAACAACAACGACAGCAACAACAACAACAACACAGAACTTCACGAGGAAGCGAAACAATCTAACGTTAAACCCAGAACTTTGCGGGTGGTGGTTATCGCCGGCGGAGTTAGGAGTTTGGGTTGCCGGAGGCAGTGAGGACCTCCATTTCCGATGACCTTAGAAGGAGGAGTTCGTGGCGGCCAGCGCGGCGGTGGGAGGCGGCGCCGCCTCGGCCACGGATGGTCGTAGGGCGGTGGGCGGGGCCGGAGAGGTTGGGGCAAGGAAGAAGATGGCGAGTCCGGCCGGCGCTCCGACCGCCGGTCGGACGCGTGACGCCTGGGGGGAGGGGACGCGCGCTCCGCCTAAATTAATTATTTTAGAAAGAGTGCAGTCGTATGCATCTGATGTACCAAAAATGTTTCTTTCCTTCTTTCCAAATTCCTACCCTACCATAAAATCCTCAAGTCACGTCTGAAACTTTCATAATTTAAAAATAACCTACTAAAATAATGTTAAATGATATAGTGTATTTCATTTTATAATGCTCTACAGCAAAATGTTTTCTTTGACAAGGACACATACCGTAAATTCTAATAGAAAATCATCTCATGATTGATATTTTCAAAGAGAGGTTTCTAGAGACAAAAAAAAAGATGTTGGCACTTCTATACAACATTATGCATTAGCATTATGATTACTAAAATGACAAAGCGACGTTAATGTTAGAGACGGTCAAATGATAGGAACATCTTTTTATGTTCAAATATGGCATCTTCTTCTATTTCGCCATTTTTGATGCAAAGTTTCATGTTTATAATGTTTTCGCCTTTGTAAAAAAAGAACAGAAAGCAGCCCCCCCCCCCCCCCCCCCACCCCCCAAAAAAAAACAATTGTTCACTACATAACAATGTCACTGATCAATAACAAATTTCATTTTTTGTTACTAGTCAAAGTGAATATGTTTCTTGTAGTTGTTGTTCTCGTATATTTAATAATAGATAGCTAATGTGTGAACAAACAACATGCACATATCAAACTAATTTTTAGAATGGCGTGTATTATGAAACAGTTCACCAATACTAGAATATTTGGACACTAATTCTAATTAATATTGTGTATTTCACCACTAACCACAGCCTCACCCAATTCTAATATTTGGACACCCATTTCTAATATTGTGTATTCCATCACTAGCCAACGCATCACTCCATTCTAATATTTGGACACCCATTTCTAATATTGTGTATTCCATCACTAGCCACCACATCACCAGCCATCTCCCTCCCGACCAGAGCACATGTGCGAAGATTCCCGCAAAGCCTCTTTAGATTAGGGCAAAGCGGCGCCCGTGTGGGCCGGTGAGGCCTCCTTGAGCGACCCGTGGTTCTTGGCGCAGCCGGCGGCGTCCTTCCGCTAGCGACCATTGGAGGGTCAGGAGGACAGGAGGAGAAGGTCCTTCTCGTTCCCAGCAATGGTGAAGTTGTGCACGTAGGGTGGCGGGCGGGGTTCTACTTCTTTTTTGAACTGAAGATCGTTGTGTCGTGGGAGTTCAATTGGGGTTTGACTTGAATAAAATCTGGAGTTATGTTGTATAAATAAGCATGAATTTATTATCATTTAATTAGCATCTTGTATTTCACAAAAAGTAGGGGGGAGTATGGAACATGGATTCTGGCAATGCAACGGAGTTGGGTCCTCTTATAATCCGAATGAATCAGTCTTTCTACAGAGGTCAATCTCTATTACTATGAAATTCATAAATAAAAGTAGGAGAGGGGTCGGGAAGCAGGCGCAAGGCGGTGGCCAGCTCTGATGGCCCCACCATGTCCCACCCTTTTTTCCTTTCTTTCTTTTTTTTAGCTCTGATGGCCCCATGTCCCACCCTTTTTCCCTTCCTTTCTTTCTTTTTTTTTTTTTGAAATGTCCTTTTTCCATTCTTGCACACCATCACTCTGCGTAGAGTTTAATTTTTGGTATTCAGTCCATTTGCAATATCCTGGTATTCAATCCGTTTGCAATGTGATTAATAACATGGTGGTGCTACAAAGCTAGAGCCAATCGAGCTTATGGGTGTATATTAGACAGCGTGAGAGTCGTGAAAATTAAACGGTGGGCAAAGTTGAGAGAAGATATGAATGCCCTTTCATAAATAAATATACATTATGCTAAAGAAAGTACAAGTCTATGGTACCATTTCTAACATAACATTGTGAGCAAAGGTGTATTGCAGCAGGCAGCACCGAGGTAGAAAACATGAAAGCTTCGCTCAAAGTCACAACAGAATGGAACATGATAAATTTATATAGTCTCAATGACAAACAGCTCTCGAGGGGAATGAACCAACAGGCAGAGTTCATTCCCGGGAGATATCCTATTGTTAAAAGAAACAACAAAATCGCTAACATATGCGCCCAGCTAACTTCCACTGAAACGGACATGGGTGCTGCTGGTGGCAAATCTTGACGAGGACCCGTGCCTCCGTGCATTTGGAGAATAGTTTGAGCTTGGGGACGCATAATCACGATTGCGCCTTCTCGAGGATTGAGGGGTGAAGTAGTCACCGTCGCCCGAAGAGAACTGGTGATTGTTGTAATGCTTCTTGGGAGTCGATGGAGAAGCCCATCTGTTGGGCTTGTACTTCTTGAATGGTAGATCATCCAGATCATCATCACCGTTCCAACCACCCCTGGCTTTGGATTTATGCCAAGGTGAGTCCATTCTGTCCTCAAAATGCGGGCTTTTCCTTTTACTTGACTTACGGGCGTCATAGGGAGCTGATCTTGCACTGAAGTCCTTCCCCTTATCCTTTCTCCGACTACGTGCTGAAGACTCCCCTTTGGATCGACTAGACTGCAGAGAAAACAACATAAATGTTCACAAGATATAGACACAAACAGTTTTATTAGTTGACAGTATAAGAGATGCTAATAACAACCTTAGCATTCTTTGTGCATCCACGTGCGAAGTGACCTTCCTCACCGCATTTGTAGCACACGGTTGGAGTGGTAACAGCACTGGTTTCTCTACGCTGCTTGGCACAGCCCTGTAGTAGAAGGTTCAGCATTAATCACCTGCCACTAGAAGCAACAAACGAAACAGCGGAAATAATTCTTTAAGCATTGAAACTTACCAAACCAGTATGACCAGATTGGGCACAATTGTAACAGGTAAGATCCTTGGGATAAGTATCAGAGAAGTTGGCACAACACAGATGACCATTTTGCTTACACACATAGCATTTTATTTCCTGCATTATCCAAAAGACAGGCGTTAACGGGGAAGCTACTCTCTGCAATTCATAACTAGGACCCAGGAGAATTTAATATTGCAGCTGGGATACTATTGCATCACATCAGTACATTAAAAACAACAATCATCATAGTATACATGCCATGAATTGAAATAACTGATCCTGTGGATTCAGGGATCGGGTCACAATTGAATGGCAGGAAAGAGCACACATCAAACATGCTTGATCTAATCTATATATAACCTAAATCCTAACCATCTACCTCAAACAAAATCCGCAGCCAAAAAGGAAACATTAGCTGAGATTAATTCATTTATATACCTTACATTTCAAAAAAAAATTACTAGAGGAAAACCATGCCTTTGTACTTAATCAGGCAACCAAGCAACAAAGAAACATTAATTTTTGGCAGTAAGATACAAATTTGAGGGAAAATGGCAAACAAGAACTGACCTTAATGTCATCTGGTGGATAGTCATTGAAGCAACCAAACATATCATGACCTGTCTCTCCACATCTTAAACATAAAGTGGATTGCTGATTATGCTTCTTGTGCTTATCAGGGCAGTCTTTCGCCATATGACCACCTTTCTTGCAGATGAAACAGTCTTGACCCTGTCAAAAGTATTAAAGAACTTTTATATTTTTAACGACGCCAAACACCAGCAAGAGTTGTGCCAAATCAATACAAGTGCCAAGCGATACAGATCATACTATCAGAACAAATGTGCAATGAAGAAAATTACAGCAAGTAATCAGGTTTGAGAAAGCAAACAAACATGCTATATCAATGAAAATTTTATCATCCTTTACTTCAAAATACACGGCATGCATGACAGTACAACGGACACACCAAATCATTAAAAAATTTGTATCAAAGGAAAATTTGATCATCCTTTACTTAAGAATACACAGGTAATGTGGTGCAAAGGAAGATATCACGAAATCATTTAGAATTATGTATCATGAAAAACGTATAACACTCCCTTTCAAATAACGTGGAATCGAAAGACATATAGCATTATGACTGATGAGTACTTAAGAGTTGTTTACATCAATGCTAAAAGTAGACTGGTAGCTGCTATTGTTTCACATCCATTATAATTTGGAGACAAAATAATTAATATGATCATGGTGTCCTCACATGTGCTGAATTTGATTCTTGCCTGGAAATACAAATGTTAACAGAGATGCCAGGGCTCAACAGGAATCAGATATTGTTAAAATGTTCCAAGAAACAAGCCTAAGGTAGAGTTCCTGAAGTATGAGCACACATGTGCTGAATTTTGTTGTTGCCAAGAAATAAAAACGTTAATAGAGTTAAACAGGAAACAGGTATCGTTAACATGTTGAAGAAACAAGCCTAAGGTAGAATTCTTAAAGTATGAGCACACACAAGCACATTCGAGTGAGTGCATGAATAAATATATAAAGAAGGTGAGCATGTTAAAACAATATGTTGAAATAACCTCCGACACAGAAGCACTACACTCAAACAACAAAAAAGACAAAGAGAATGAGCTCGTCAAGGGCATGAATGGACATACCCAAGTCACCGAGCGATAATCCCTCGGAGCAAGGGAGACCAACCTGCGTGCACTGCTTTGCCTGGTGCCCAAACAACCCACAAACAAAGCAAGGCTTCTTCCGCTTTTCCATTTGGCAGTTTGCAGCTACATGGCCTTCCTCGCCACAATTAAAGCAAGTCGCCAACAAAGTTTCCCCAGGATCGAAGTATCTTGGTATACGCTGGTCATAAGCAGATGCAATATAAGGAAGGATCAAGTTATGTCAGTTTCCCAAATACAAGAAATTCATTTGGCACTTACAAGAAGCTTCCGCAGAACTATGTTCTCAGAAGCAGGGACATCAACCCCATCTTCAGTCAGCACTGACTCAGCTGTGCCAGTTTGTGCCTCCTGGGTGCCACCAACCTGAAGCCCAAAAGAACAAACCCACTTATCACAGAGTGACCAACAAAAAGGGAAGTGCGGAGCGAGAAACAAAATGTGACCGTTTAACCGATATTTTGCATGCCATGGTTTCCATTCCGCTTTTAGAGTCACAAAAAATTCATCATAACAACAAAATGGCAGTTTATATTAGTCGTGTTTGATTGGTTACTCCTGTACGAATATTATAGAAAAGAAACAGCTACCTTGTTATAGTCAAAATTTAAACATTCAGCCAATGTCCAGCCCAGCAACAGAAGGACAACATAAACTTCTTTTCGGCTACTAGTTGCAAATGTTATCAATAGCTTTTGCTAAGCACATACTTGACGCAGTTCAATTCAATCACGCAGCTCCAATGTCAACTTCATCCTACCTCGAATTGTTTAGCTACAACCTCCCAATCCTCAATGCATTCGACCGCTGAATCAAACACAACGTACCGCAAGGGCAGGAGCATACGTGAAGGGGAATACTCAAGCTTACCTCCTCCTCCTCTTCGCCGGCAGCCACTGCCGGCCCGGCCGCCGCTGCCTCGCCAGCCTCCTTCCGCTGCTTCTTCCTCAGCTTGCGCCGCTGCTTCTTCCTCTGCTTCCTCCGGGACTCCGGCGCCTCGCCGAGCTCCACCACGGCGTCCTCGTCGACCTCCTCGCCGGACGACACCGACAGCGCGTCCGCCGACTCACGCCGCCGGGACCGCCGCTGCCGCCGCGCCGCCCGAGCCACGATTTCGAGGCTGAGGTCCTCGTTCCCCGCCTCCTCGTCGTCGTCGTCGCCGTCGCTCCGCCGCACCTCCGCGGGAGGAGAGCCGCCGCCGTCGTCGTCCAGGTCCGGGTCGCGCCTCGCCCTCGAGCGCCAGCGCTGTGCCATCGGCGGCGCGGGAGGAGGAAGCGGCGGCGAGGCGCGATAGGCGCGGAGGAGCGAACCCTAGCGCGCTCGATCCGGAGGCGGCGCGCGGGGTGAGGTGAGGTGAAGCCAGAGCCCGAGCCGTCGGGCCAGGGTTTGGGTTCATCTGTTCGTGCGGCCCGGGAGCCCGTGTCTCTGAAGTGGCGGGCCCCGCACGTCAGATCGGTGTACCCTGCACTGGACCCACGTCAAATTTGCTCTCTTGTCAACCCCATTCATGGTTTCATAGGGTCAAAGTCAAACAACGTACTACTGCTCATATGATTCAGCCTTTTTTTTTCGATAGGTACTTCATTTGTTCTTTTAATTGGATTCAGTGGGAAAAAAAAGATAAAATTACTTGCAGTGGAAAATGGTTAAACCGCCTGCCATGAAAAAGTGGAGACTGAGATAATCTATACAGTTCTCATCTTTAGCTCATGACTTAAGGTGATGATCACAACTATTGATATCCTTTGTTTTAGTTGTTTTGGACACCGTGGCCAAATAGTACTCGCAATGTTGTCTACAAAGACGTATTTACTTTCTTGTACGGACCAAAATAACTGAATATGTTAATAGCCTAATAGTACTCAATGTTGTCTACAAAGATGTTTTAAGTAATTTCGCTTAAAGGTATCATTACTACATCATATCAACTTTCTTCTTGTTGTTTCATGTCCAATCTCTTATGATACTCACATTACAGCCTATTGCAATAATTTTCCATCCTTTTTCTTTTTTTGCAGGCTGCTGTGGACCATCACAAGTGGCTTGTTTGTCTCATTTGTTCTTAGTTGCTAGCCACATTTTGTCACCCCTAACATTTGACAAGTTTGACTAAATTGGTAAGTGTTTGGTTGGTGACAAACATTAGGCAAGATTCTATTAGACTCCACATGTCATAGAGTTGAAAAGTGTGGCAAGATTCCTTTAGACAAGGCAAAGTGTGGTTTCAATTTTCTTTGCCACATTTGCCACATTTTTTGTGGCTTGCCACACTTGCCTAACCTTAGGTGTGGTAAATGGTGGCTAGCAACCAAACATGCCCTTACTCCAATGGCATGTGCCTCAATCACAATACTTGATCTTTTTCAAAAAAAAAAAAATGCACCTTTGATACTGCCTTTGCTTCACGCATCTATATTCTATGGTTCTTAGAATGGTCTCCATTTTGCATGATACAAACACAGATTAGTTTCGTGTTCATATAGTGATTAGCTTTGTATTGCGTTACTTCATTATTTACTTTTCTTTCTTTCAATTGACGTCACCATATGGTTTCAGTATTTTTATTGAAAAAGGTAACCCACCTGAGTATACTACTGGTATTCACAATGTTTTCTTCGAAGGCATTTTTAGTGATTTGGCTTAAAAGCATCATTACTGTCGAACAAATTTAGTTACCTTATTTTCTCTTGATGCTTTATATTTCCTCTCCTGTCATATTAGCATCTGTTATAATCCTTAATAATAACTTTGCCTTTTTTGTGCAACCTGCTATGAGCCATTAGTTTAAGCCTAATGAACATGCTCCTTATCCGTTATGCTCTGTCAAGGTATGCAACACATGAATAACAATATGCTACTAGCTGACACTATAAATGTGTTTCATTCCATTTTTCTTCTTTCTTTTTTGGCCCATGCAGTATGCCTTACTCTGCATTGTTTCTCACCAAGAGACACTCACGATCCCTAAATTGGATTGGAAAAGTGTTTTTTTTTTACTTTTTTCTTGAATATAAATATCCTATTTACTGTTGGTGATTATTTGGTGCGCTTTTGGAACTGTGGTAAGGAAAATGGTGCCATTTCACTATTGGTTGTTTAGTTGATTCAACTAAAAGGGAAAATGAATGATGTGGCTGTTAATGACGAGTACTAGTTAATGTATGACATGATTTGACGACGTGGTCGTCTTTGTTTCGCAAGCACCTATTCCCATGGAGGACACACAATATCTTTGCAGACTGTAACAAAATTTAGCCCATCAAATAGTAACATTCTTAAATTCATGTACAGTGATGTGATGGAAAAATTCCCTCATTATGGATTATGTATATGTGTCAACTAAATATGTAAATTTTACAACCGCATGTATGTAGTGCATGATTTATAGCTTTTGAAAGGCCGTCTTAGTTTCTGGGTTTTCAGGTGGTAGCCTAACCTAATTGTACATGTGATTTCTTCTTTTTCAGAAGTCATACACTAATTTGTTGTGAGCTTGGATGCTTTGTTGCCTCCAAAAATGCAAATATTTTATGCTCTGCAACAGTTCTAAAAGTTACTACTACTTGAAAATTATGGTTCATATATTGATAAGCTTATGATGTGTGTGGTGCTTTTATGAATATAGGCGTTTTCTAAACGAGTTTCTACCACAGTTGTGTGTGTGCCATAATGTTTGTTCATTGAAAAGTTTAAAATTCATGTCCTTAAACGAGTTTCATTATGTTTGTATGGCCACATAACATCAATAGTGGCTGCAGCAACG
This sequence comes from Eragrostis curvula, assembly GCA_007726485.1. Taxonomy (NCBI): domain Eukaryota; kingdom Viridiplantae; phylum Streptophyta; class Magnoliopsida; order Poales; family Poaceae; genus Eragrostis; species Eragrostis curvula. The sequence goes on along the minus strand of CM017440.1, from coordinate 23,843,910 downwards.
CGCGAGGCCCTCAACTAACTAGTATATATTATTTATTATTTTTATTTTATGGCACTCATATATACCTAGATTTGATAATACATGGCAACATTGATTTCTAATGTTCATTTTAACAAAAAAAATTCATATATGTAATATGACTTTAAACTTATGACATTTTGAACAATGAAAAAACTATGTCGATAGCTAGTCTGGACCGAGTCGTCTGACCCGTGCAAGCCTTAGCCATTGAAGATTGATTTGTTAAACGATTGAATTAGTTGGACGGTTAGGTCCCTAGCCGTATGTATAACAATTATTTTTGAACAAGTAATTATCGAAAAGACAAATAATGAAATAATGAATAATGTTGTATGTTTAATTTGAAACCATATAAAAAGTTAGACAAGGAGCAATTTATGACAAGTGTATATAACTACCCTAGAAGATATAAGAATTCTTTCTACATAAATATCTTGTCTATAAATATCCATAGTATTATGAAAAAATTATAAATTACTCTGAGTTGTCAACGTTCTAGAATATTTTTCATTTGTGGTAACGTGCTTTGATGGTAAATTTATATATTGGATAGAGGTAGCACATATAAGTATTAATCATAAATTATTCACATGTAAAAAAAATAAAGAACCTGGCTGGTGGCATGGACTAAAGAAAAGACAACTCCAATATCATAACCTTATAAACACGCGATGGTCTTAAAACGTCGCCCAAGTTATATATTAAAGATGTGATTAGTTGGAGGGTTTGGACGATACAAGGCGAGCTCATCTTAGTTTTTTTTTTGTGATACCAATATCACAACCTTAATTTCTGTAGAGCTCATAATTACAATTTCATATCATTTTGCTTTCATAAACAGATCTTACATCCAAATTGTAAGTAGAATTGAACATATGTAGACAAACAACTAATTTTTTCACTTCAAGGTAATTTTGTGTGAGAACCATGTTTATCATTTTGCTTCATGTTTATTGCGCATCAGAGCATCACTTTGTCCTCCTCTATTTCACGGCCGCACCTGCTCGTGGGTTAACAACATATTCAAACTGTGTTTACAAACTACGCATGTTCTAAAATTTATAAAATGTTGTCTATCTCATTCCTTTCATCAAACTAAAATGTCTCTCGGGATGTTTTCGTCCGTGTAACATTTCATCAAACAAACAATCCTCGTGATTCCATCCCTCTAACAAAATTGGAATTGTTACATTCCGTGCTCAGAGCAAACACAACCAGAAAGACTAAGACCTCCTTATCCCCTTGTCCTTCCATCGATACAACTACCCTCCCCGGTGGAAACAGATCCGCTGCCGTGCAGGAGGCACGGCAACACGTAACGTGCCTCCTCCTTGCACCTTGCATGGCTGCACGGGCCTCTTGAGCTAGGCTTTCTTCTTTTCCTTCCTAATCTTTCTCTTAATCAGTGATTTGTGGGGGGAAATCGCTACATAAAAACTTTTAACGCCAAATGCAGACTGATCATGCATATCCAACCTTAACAAATCAACTGCGATGCTCGCCGGCATCCTCGCTAGGCTCCGCACATTCTTCTCTCGTTGCACGAACGTTTCTTACTCTTGTTGACTTGCGTTGATTTGGCTTGCCTTGTGATTCAAAGCACATTAATCTGGCTTCCATCCTGATCCAAGTTGACAACCAGGAAGAGAGAGGAGAAGTAGAGCCCGGCGAGGCGGCGGCGATGGCAGTAGCTAGCAACGATTACGGTTAGGTTAGTTTTTGTTGTGACTGGATACACAGCAAGAAGATCGGTCAACGATGATATGCGCCCAGGAGATCGATCCTTTTGGCTCTAAAAACTTTCCATGAAGCTTATTTCCCCGCCAAGCTATTAGGCTAGTCCCAATGAGAGATTTCATTTTGTTTTTTCCGAAAGTGTCATGTCAACTCAAATGATTTGAAATCACAAATGAGACAAACTCTACAATGCATGGTTTCATTTTAGAGTTTCATAACATTTAGTTCTATGTGGTTTGATTAGTTGAGTATGGGATGAAATAAAACAACTCTTTTCCAATGCTAGTTTCATGTTGTTTTGTGTCTAGGTAACTGTGCATACTCAACCTCCTTTCATCTCTCTTCATAAATCTTTTGCTATGTCATCAAATTTTCTTATGTGGCACCTTATTTGTTGAAAATAAAACCCTTCACTGGGAGTAGCCTTAGATTAAATTTTTTAAGCAAAGCTATCTTTACTCCTTATTATTTTCCTTCCGAGTCCACTCCCGTGCCCGTGCCGCCGTGCGTCGCACCCTTATTCTACTGTAGAAAAAACCACGCGAAGAGCGTACGTACACGCACGACCGCGCCCGCAATATCAAGCCGCACTCCGTTCCGTATGTAACTCAATTGCCGGCAGCGTGATTCGTTTACGTACGTAGTAACGTACGTGAATCGAATTGGATTTCAAATAGTATCCTTCACGTTACGTTCCAGTACGCGAGTTGTTCCTTTATGTAACTCGCTTCTCGCACCGCTGCAATATATCTCTCAGGCCTGGACAAGCCGCCTCCATACCCTTGGCCCCCCACCGTGGTGGTACTGTATGACCGCCCGGAGAAGATCGGCGCCGGCATGTTCTCGGAGGTGTACAAGGCCGTTCCCGCGGCGGAAAGCCGTGGTGCTGAAGCGCCTCCGGGGCCGCACCGACTGCCGGTTCCTCAAGACGCGGCACATAAGGCCATGTCTCTGTGCGCGCTCCGCGGACACCGCGCCGTCGTCGGGATCATGGCCGTCCATGCCAACGCATCCTGCCCCGACGGCGACTGCTTCCTGGTGATGGAGTACGTGGGGCAGCGGAATCTGTTTCAGCGCTGGGCTCTGCTGTGGGACGTTCGGCGAGGGCGTGCTGCACTGCACCGTACCGCGACGTCGTCTGGGAGCGGTATGTCATGATCAAGATCGTCTTGTTAAAATCACTCATGTGCTTTCTCCTTCTTTCTGAAGTCAAATATGATCTTAGTTCTTCTTATGTCAACAATATATCAGTGAATGAAAGACCATTCAACTGGAACTGTGCTTACCAATATCATGGGTATCTGCTGTTTAAGTTTGGTTCATGTGTATGTAAATTGCAGGAATGGTTTCATGGTTATCCATGGCGATGGCCGAAGCTCTACTTGACGCCTTGACGGATCCAGGATGTGGTGGTGCGCTAGGGTTCAGGTGCCGAGCGCGGGCTCACGGCTTAGTGTCGTGATGGGTTGGGCGCAGCACGATGACGACGACGACCGGTGTTCCTGCGTTGTGATGACACGACGACGCTGCAGCTTCATGATTGGTGCAAGTCCTCCCAAATTCCCCCGCCTCCATCCCCTGTTCTTTTATTTTCTTTCCATCTTGCCTCCCGTCTTAAATTAAATGATGCTATCATCTTGCACACAGGCTTCTCCATCTCTTGTCTGAATGATGCTGATTTGATTGCACGAAGTCAATCTTAGGTGAGAGATTGCCTGAAATATGACCACCACTCACTCACACAATGAAGTTTTCAGATATGATATATGAGGTACATATTAAGTTTCCCTATTGGTTGTAATTGATATTTATGTTTTGTTTAGAGCTTCGCGTATACTGTCAGTGTAAGCAACCCAAAAAATAATTCCCGCATGTGGGTTCATGAAGTAAGGGTTCCCGGTTTGTCTGAACGAGGTACATATTACATTTACCTATTGGTTGTAAATGATATTTATGTTTTGTTTGAAGCTTCACGTACATTATCAGTGTAAGCATCCCACAAAAATAATTCTTGCATGTGGGTTCATGAAGTAAGGGTCCCTGGTTTGTCTGGATGAGTCTTAGGTTGAAATAATTAATGTTCTCTCCAATAATATTTGTTGTTTGTCAGCTCTTCAGCACCCAAGTAGAAGGTGCTTGTGTTTTCCAAATTAAAAAGGGAATGAAACTTTGTAGGCTAAACGTAGAAGTATATATTCTATCAATTCTTTATTCAATCGTCCCATGTGAGAAATAAATTTTGTTTTTGATATCTTTACATGTCAAATGAGGAAAAGGACACATGAATGAAGAAGTAATGGAAACTATGGAGTTGTTTACTTGGAAGCCATCTGATGAAGATTTAGAGCATGTGAGAGCAGAATGGAGTAGGGATTAGGAGATTGTTAAATCAGAGAAACAAAAAGGGAAATAGCAGACAAAAAAGTGAGTAAAGCTCTTGCATGTCTCAGCGTATTCATTTTAGTTCCAGGAATTTGTACCTGCCAGATTTTGCTTCCCCAGACCCAAAATCATGCCACCACCCCTCCTAATCCAGTCATGTCCTCCATTGATGCATGCCACCGTCATGATCCACCGTTGGTTACCATGGGCAGCCACCTCAGTGATCGTCTGGTGAAATGCCTTCCCGCATTTGCCCAATTCTGGATGGAACTGCAATTGCCATAGTTGGTATAGGATGAAAGAAGCTATGCTAGAACTGAATGATGAATCTGGGAAGACCATTTGGAAGAACAGGGTGGACTGTGGAAGGAAAAGTAGAAGAAAGAGACTCAGCCGAAAAGGCTGCTACAAAAGCACAATCTCCACCTGTTGTAGAACAGATCATGGAAGAAAAGGAGTAAGAATCACTCATCCATTTTGCAAAAGCACATTCTCCACCTGAATAGCTTTCACTCTTTGCAAAATAGATGTGAATAGATGTCACTCACTGATGAAAAATGAGTCTTCTAGCACTAAGGAAATGCCTTTACCTGGAGAGATCTCCAATATGTGGGTGGCTAATTTTGTTATTCTGCAGAAACTTTGACTAATTAGTGTTTCTGTATGATAACTGTATTTTTTGTTGCAAACAAATTATTATGACTGTTTGGATAACATGACATATTTTGATATTTCCTGACATGCTAAAATGTTTTGAGATTATGTGTACAAGTGGTACCTTTCACATTACAGGTTGCCTGATTGTGGTAGTTCGATACGAAAAAAAAACAGAAATGCTATGAAATTTCATATTTTTTAATGCAAGTGAGAATATTCCACTGGTGCTTGCACATTTAGTTGGACACTTTGGTAGTTAGGTCAAATGATGCAAGAAATTATCATTGATTATTCTTTTCTTTCTGACTGATTCAAAATACTCAGTAAAAAAAATAAAAAAAATTATCATTGGTTGTTCTTTTCTACACAACGTCCAAACTTTTTCTAAAAGAGATGTAGGCAACTGGTGTCTGGTGATGTAACATGGCTGATGATACTTGTGTATCAACGATGAACTTCACAGATAAGATCAAAAATAGATGCATAACATGTTGAATTGCTAATCAAATGAAGCCTCATGTCTTTTATAAAGTCACATATTTAATTCACCTGATCCTCGACTTCCTTGTCGAGATCCTGCTTTGCTGCATCTTTCTTTAGAAAGTCACATCTGTGAAGCAAAGCACTTATGGACATGATCTTTTTCAATAAAAAAACAAAAGAAAAGGCGTTGGCTAGAAGTGAGATGACTTGTGTGTCGAGGAGACGAACAACCTCGATGAGAAACACAACGAGCAGCGTGATCATGGACATGATCTTTTTCAATAAAAAAATAAAAGAAAAGGCGTTGGTTAGAAGTGAGATGAGTTGTGTGCCGAGGAGACAAACAGCCTCGATGAGAAACACAACGAGCAGCGTGATCATCTCCACTGGAAGCGTGATTAAAAGGGAGGATCCTGACCTGTGTTAAGCATGATGATTTGCGATGGTGACACATAAGAGAAGAGGAGTGGCGGGATGACGCGAGGAGGGGCACGGCGATATGAAGGGGGGTTGACGAATGATTCATTATCAATATTCTATACATTATGGCAGAAGATCTTACATGGAGAACTGGTGTGATGTTATGTAATTTTACATTATTTTGAATGCAATATATATTGTCTATTACTCTCTTATAAAGTTATGAATCATAAGGTTTTAAACAAATATAATATGGTTGTAAGAGTAGCATTAATAAGTCTATTAAAACAATATCGATGGTGTTTTTTCCGATAAGCCCGTGGTAACGCACGGACACTTTTGCTAGTTAGATTATAATGGAGAAAACTTGTTGAGTTTGAGGGAAAAGAAGAAAGCCTAGCCCAACAGAGAGAAGGCAGTGTCCGTTTCCCTGCCCGTAACAGAGGCAGCTCGTTCTTTCTCCCTCCCAGTTTCCTCTTGCTCGACTGCTCAGAAAAAAAAAAAAAGGTTCCTCTTGCTCGAGGGGTCGAGCGAGACCAGCATGCCGGCGGCTTCCACCCCCCAGGTGAGAAACGAGATCTCCCTCGCCATCATCCTCTAGAAAATCCTCCCCCTTCCTTTTGTAGTTGACATTTAGGCTGGACGTAGTGGTGATGGATCGATCCCGAAGATTTCATACCAATCAGGGATGATATGGGGATTGGGAGGGGAATTTTCATCTCTCGGAGGAGAGGGGTTTCTCTGCTCTGCTGGCGTTAGGTAGGGCGGCGGCCCTACCTCGCCCTATTGCTCGGTCCGCCTCTGTTGATCGGGGTGGCGCTCTTCGGGACCTAGGGTTTATGCCCCCGTGCCGGATCTGAACCTTCATCCGTTTGCTCCCTGCGTTTGCAGCAGGAGGACGAGGAGATGCTCGTGCCGCACCAGGAGGTCGCTGCCGCCGACGCAGATGCCGCACAGCCCATGGAAGGTACCGCGACTGCACTCTTTATCTCGTTTCCCCCCTTGCTTCACTCTGATGTATGGTGTGGTTCGGCAATGTGTGCGTTAGGTACATGAGATAATGTGACTGGGTGATTCTGATTCTTAATATGAACGTACTTGGTGTCTGCTGGCAGTGGTGGCACAGACGGAGGCTGCGAGCACCGCAGAGGTGGCTAGCACGGCAGAGAGCCAGCCAGCCGAGGACCCACAGACATCGCGTTTCACGTGGACGATCGAGAACTTCACCCGGTTCAATGGGAAGAAGCTATACTCGGAGGTGTTTGTCATTGGTGGGTACAAATGGTGAGCACTAGATCCCTTCACTAGTTCCACAACCATAAAACCGCAGGGTTTTTCTCCCCTTTCCCAGTGATGTTTATGAGTATTTATGACGCCGTGTGGGTTTTTCATGCAGGCGTGTGCTGATTTTCCCCAAGGGAAACAATGTTGACCAGTTCTCAATGTACTTGGACGTTGCTGACTCATCTAACCTCCCGTATGGCTGGAGCCGCTATGCTCAGTTCAGCCTGGCTGTTGTAAACCAGATCCAGCCAAAGTATTCGATACGCAAAGGTACAGTCTCGCTTCATGCCATGCTGCCCACATCTCCATATCATGAATGTGCACACAAATAGGTTGAATTAAAAAATGTAAAGGGGAAAACAAAAGTCTAGAATACATGCCAAAACAGAGCATATAACACTCGAATACTGGGATTTTAACATGCTGTTATTCTCCTCTGAACTATCATTATGATAATGTATGAAAAAGTCGGCCCATTTTTGAATATTTTGGTTACGCCAGGTGGATAGATGTGCTCAATTGTATGGTTCCATGTTGGATGGGCCGGTGGTATTTATGGCTTGGTTTCACATATTTTCCTCACATGTTCTAATTGATAACTCCATAAAATCTTTATTTATATTTTGGTAGGGTAAATTGCGCCCAGGACTCCTGACCTTGTAGCGGAGTATTAAATCTCTGAGTTAAAAAAATGAATTGCGCTCCTAAATTTGTAACTAGGCCCTAGTTATGTCCAATTTCCATTGCCACTTGTTCCCTCCCCAACCTTAACCCCCTTATAAATGGGACTAAAATTGTTAGCACTACTAGTAGTCCAGCTGTGTTAAAAATTGACAACTTACTCCATTCATCACCTGATTAGTCGGTAATACTGGTTTAATAATCAAAATTTGTATATTTGGTTGATTATTACTTATTAATGACATTGAGAAATTAATCAGCTGCATAGCATGACTAATCATCCAATTTCCTTTTTAATCAATTAAAATGAATACTTTTGCTTATTAATTATAATTAGTAGGTTCATAATGTTGCACAATACTCCCTCCGTTTGCTTTTTGTTGACGTTAGGACAAAGCAATTAGTTCAAAAATGAACTAGCAATCCTGTCTGATTGTCAACAAAAAAAAGTCCGGTGGGAGTAGTTCTTTGGACCAAAGTAGCACTGATGCAACGTTGCTTTTATTTCTGCAGATACCCAGCATCAGTTTAATGCTCGCGAGAGTGATTGGGGTTTCACATCCTTTATGCCCTTAAGTGAGCTCTATGATCCAAGTAGAGGTTACCTTGTGAATGATACTGTTGTTGTGGAGGCTGAGGTTGCTGTCCGCAAAATGCTTGACTATTGGACATATGACTCGAAAAAGGAAACAGGTTATGTTGGTCTGAAAAATCAAGGAGCTACATGTTATATGAACTCTCTTCTACAAACTCTGTACCACATACCTTACTTCAGGAAGGTGTGAGACCATGCCCTGTTACATTCTAGACTTTATTTCTGATCAATTTCACTGATTTTTTTTTTCTTTTTGTGCAAGGCTGTGTATCATATGCCAACCACTGAAAATGACATGCCATCGGGAAGTATTCCCTTGGCTCTGCAGAGCCTTTTCTACAAGCTCCAGTATAGTGACAACAGTGTAGCTACAAAAGAGTTGACCAAATCTTTTGGGTGGGACACATATGATTCTTTCATGCAGCACGATGTACAAGAGCTGAACAGAGTACTCTGTGAGAAACTTGAGGACAAAATGAAGGTGGCATATCTAGTAGAAATTTGCATATATAGTGCACATTAACTTTTATTAACTTTGCCAATTCTTAGGGAACTGTTGTCGAAGGAACAATCGAAAAATTATTTGAAGGTCACAACATCAATTACATTGAGTGCATAAATGTTGACTATAAGTCCAGCAGGAAGGAGTCATTTTATGGTTTGTCCTGTCTTCATTACTTGGTTCAAAATAGGTTGCGTTATGATCTTTCTTGATTAGCTAATTATGTATGACCTTGCAGATCTCCAGCTTGATGTCAAAGGTTGTCGTGATGTCTATGCCTCCTTTGATAAATATGTTGAAGTTGAGCGTCTAGAGGGTGATAACAAGTATCATGCAGAGAATCACGGTTTACAGGTAACTTAATAAATATCCTGTTTTTGTGTTAAAATGGAAACTTAAATCAAAGTTGGTACGCATATCTTTATGACTTCTGGACCTCTGTACATTCATTTACTAAGATAGTATAAATATATAAAGGAATCTGTAAACTACATATCATATAACTTAAATACTACAGGATGAAGTTACCTTTTCTATTTTGATGAAGTTTGCATGAACCTTTTTCCACTTCTATTCGCCTTGAACTGACTTGATGACTGGGTTCAACTTTGATACTACAGGATGCAAAAAAGGGTGTTCTCTTCCTTGATTTGCCCCCTGTTTTGCAACTTCAGTTGAAGCGCTTTGAGTATGATTATATGAGAGATACTATGGTTAAGGTTTGTTCTTTTGATAACTTTGTGACTTTGTTCAATTAGTTATATTAGTCATGTACATGTAAGGTCTACTGTGCCCAACAATCATTTAAGGTTTGCTTGATGTTAATAACTTGTAACATGTAAACTGGTGAACACAAAATTGAGCTATTATCTTCAAATCAAAATATTTCGAAGATTGAATCTTTTTCATTATTACAGTTTGAGGTCATCATGTCTGTTATGTTCTTGCTTGCGCAGATCAATGATCGCTATGAATTCCCTCTGCAACTTGATTTGGATAGAGATGATGGCAAATACCTTTCTCCTGATGCGGATCGAAGTACACGGAACCTTTATACTCTTCACAGGTAACGTCTCTCAGTTACATGTAACACTCACTATAAGATCCTTTCCTGCCTTTTCGAGGCTACTCTCTGCAAGATCTTTCTATGGATATAGGACCGGTTAACTGTTCAGAAGACAGTGATATGTCCGTTTTGCTATTATTTTTTTAATTTTTTTTTTGTTCCATCTAAATGTATAACTATTTGTTTCATCGACAAGCTATTTTGTGCGTAGGCTATTTCACTATGCTTAAATGGATATTTCAAAGAAACTTGTTGATCGTGTGCAATGGAGCCATTTGCAAATGCAGCTTGTTCGATAATCATTATTTACAATTCACAGTATGTCATATTTCATTATGTAGATCGCTAGTGGTAGCTACCCCTCCTCAAACTGCAGGAGGGCTGCGTGCCATTTCATCATTAAGAAGATAGTAAAGTATGTTTAGGGACTCTGGGTGAGCGACCGTGCAGCATAATTGTAGCAAAGGCTTTATAAATCTTTTCCTGTTTAGTGTAGTTGTGCTGTGTGATAATGTCATGTTTCAAGGATAGTAGGGTACTTGTGTAATATGTACCTATGTGGTACCACACGTGTGTCAGGATTTTATGTATTTCACTGTACCCCAGGGTTTCATGTCCTGTACACTATATGCCCTTTGGGCTCTACTGAATTGTAACTTACTAACTTCAAAACATACCTAAGTTAGCACTTGCTTCATGCATGTTTCCTTTGCGCTAATACTGCTCACTTGCTTTTCAGTGTACTTGTTCACAGTGGTGGTGTACATGGTGGTCATTACTATGCCTTCATACGGCCAACTCTATCTGATCAATGGTAGGCTTTTGTATTGACTTATTTTCATGTCCTCATATTGCGTAACTACTTTCTGTATAATTTCGTAGCAATTTCTCTTGCATAACCACCTGTTGATTGAATAGGATTAAACTATTCATTCATATGTCCTAACATTCTTAAATTTGAGAACCAAAGTTAGCTGAGCACATGCTCTGGTTGTTATGTTCTGGTAATTCTGCTAAACTCAGCTGTGGCAGCATATATCTTTGGTAGCCGGTGTGTAAACCCATTTTAAGTTCCCCGTGCCGCTTTTCCCCATAACCAGTTTGGTATTGGAAAACTGCCCACTTAGTTGCTTCTGAGACTTAGGATTTCCGGTTGGCAACAGTAACCAGTTGGCTATCACAGGAATTAGATATATATTTCACAATTACACCATCTACTGCTCACTCTCCACAAGCCCATATACACTGCTCAGTTAGTCTTTGTTTAGGGCATTTTCTTTCCAGATACTGGAGGTGGATGGCTGTTCAGTGGATGATTAGTTAATTACACTTAAAAAAATAGCCAACTCATATAAATTAATTAAATGCATTGGTTAATCATCATTATCTTCCACTTGCTCCTTCTCAAAATCCATATTGATCACATCTTGTTGGTCTAGCCAATTGTCCAGACGCAAATTAAGCTGTCTAAACATGTCTAGAGTGTGTTTAGAGGCCATGTCTACACGGTCAAAGACCGTCTAGAGTCTAGACAGTCTTAGACACGTTTTGTGTCTAGAGTAGTGACTAGGGCCTAGACTCAACGTTAACCCCAAGTCTTGTGTCTAGACACCGTCTAGACACACTAGATGTGCGTCGAGAAAAACAATGATTACACTGTACCTCTAGCGATAACTTGCTTATGAACCACTTGAACCATGCATACTTTTAGGACGCTGCTCTTGCCCCCAGATAATTTGACATGAGCTGTGGAAAGTTCAGGCTTTGCTAGAAGTTTCAGTTTTACTCTAGATTGAGAAATATGTTGTAGACTACCCAGTGAATGTGAAAACATTGTCGAGAAAGAGCTGAAGAACATTGCAGCTTTACTGTTGAGCTTATCGGAACAGATGTACGGGAAGATACATATTTCCTGATCTATTTTATCCTACACATATTGTAGGTCTTTTGGTGCTTGTTTGACTAGATTAAGTTTTATCCTTGACACGAAGAACAATGCGCATAGAGTTTCAGCTTCTTGATAAATTATTGTTCTACTCCTTCCGTTCCCTTAATATAGGGCGTTTAGAGTTAAAAAATTGTTTCCAAATAAATGGTGTTTTAAGGATAGGACAAATTTTGGGGTTGGTGGGAGGCTTGCTAGGGGGATAGGTTGAGGTAAAATGAGGGGATAGTAGCCATTTAACTCCAACACTAATTTTTGTCTCGGGAAGCTAGGATAGGACAGAGGTAGTAGTGAGTAGTGACAAGTTTGAACCTTTTCAGGGATACCAAAGTATCCTTGTGATATGGATCATATGAGGGTAGGGTCCTGTGGTGTCTAGCTTTTGAATAACTAGAGAATCATTACTGCATGACTTGTGGCTTGGGGTTAAGCCATTCAAGAAGATAGGAAGGAAATACACTTGCATGACTTGTGCTGTGGGTAACTTGGCAAAGCAGGGTTGTTGTGCTTAGTGGCCCAAAAGATGGATCTGGTCGTACCTAAACTCAGTAGATCTTCTGAGCCGACAAAAAAGAAGAAAAACTTCAGAGCAGTAGATAAGGAGCAGAATATAAGATTGGGAATTTGCTGGAAGTAAGTTCATCAAACAGAAAAGAGTAAAGAGACAAATTCCTCTCCACCTTCCCCTTCGTCCCCGAGGACCCTAGATCTCCCCTTCTTCCTCAAGACTCAAAATCTCCCCTCTTCTGTGGCACCCCGTCTGTCCCCTTCTTGACGCACTTCCTTACGGTTTCCCCTTCAACCTGCCCCCCTCTGAATCCAGTCCCAGTACTCCCAAATTCATCCATGGATTTTTGAGATATGTAACACTAGGGTTTCCTGCAATGAAACTCAGGTCTTAGTGTATTTTTTTTACTTTCCTATTTAGTTGATGTTATAAGCTTTCCTGTGTCAAGCATCTGTTGCCTAATCCGCTTTGTGTCATTCTCAGGTATAAATTTGATGATGAGCGTGTAACAAAAGAAGATGCTAAGAAGGCACTTGAAGAGCAATATGGGGGCGAGGAAGAGGTAAGTTCTGTTAAAAATTTGCTATTCGAGGATAAATCTTTGTCAACATTTCTATTTCATTTACTTATTGCCATGGTAACGTTTCTCTATTCTGGACTAAACAGTTACCCCAAATAAATCCTGGTTTCAACAATGCCCCATTTAAGTTCACGAAGTATTCAAATGCATATATGCTTGTTTATATCCGTGAGAGTGACAAGGAGAAAATAATGTGTACTGTTGACGAAAAGGACATTGCCGAGCATTTAAGGGTATGTACATCTGTAATATTTTGTTCTCCCTCCATTTTAATACTATGTACTTCATTTTGGTACACTTTGTCTGAATGCTGCGGGTTTGCAGATAAGGTTGAAAAAGGAACAAGAAGAAAAGGAACACAAAAAGAAAGAAAAAGCTGAAGCTCATCTATATACTATTATTAAGGTCTTGATCTTTGCCTCTTTATTAATCATGTCCTAACAATCTGATATCCTCTCGAGTTTAGCCTTCTATAGTTCTTAATATGAACCAATAAATCTAGGTAGCTCGAGATGAGGATTTGAAGGAGCAAATTGGGAAGGATATATATTTTGACCTGGTGGACCATGAAAAAGTTCGTAGTTTCAGAATACAGAAGCAATTGCCGTTTAGTTCGTTCAAGGTATTGTCTGAGAACTCTACCTAAGTTCTTTTTTGATGTCAATTCCTTATTGTGACTTTGGAACACGGAATATGCAATCCTTTTTTGTTATTTATGTTTGGAATTGAGTTCAAAATTTGTTATTTAATTATTGTTAAATAAACTGTCTAATAGGAGGAGGTTGCCAAGGAGTATGGCATCCCTGTGCAGTTTCAGCGCTTCTGGTTGTGGGCTAAGAGGCAGAACCATACATACCGTCCTAACCGCCCATTGACCCCTCTTGAGGAAACACAATCTGTAAGCTATTCATTGCCTTGAAGTGTTGGAGCTCGTAGATTGTTATGCAGATACTTTGGAAAATGGTGATTGGATTTGCAATTTGAATTTGCATGCCGATTATAACAATAATGAAACTGAATTGAAAAAGGACTAAAAGATGGAAGTGTATATATAGAAGTACTAACCACTATTTGTGAAAAGGTTTACAGTTGTCGATTAGGTAACTGGTGATGAATTAATATGCAGATCTCAAAAGTATTTATTACGAAGTCTGTTATTTATCTGACGGAATTTCTTTGATAAAGGGAACTACTATGATAAATTATTTGGGTTCATGTACTGCATTCTGTTAATACTCAGTAATGCAACATGTTATGATACTTGTAAAATAGTAGTGACATAAGAGACATGGAAATTTATCATTAATTTCAAGCCTTGGTGCTTTTTTTCATAAAACGACCCTGAGGAATGGGTTAACCTGTTTTGAGAGTTTGTTTTGCTCAGCTGTACAAATATGTAGCTGAAAATCAACTAAGTAGCCAATCCATTCAGCTCAGTTGTTAGCATGTTTATTGTAACCTTCCAATGTTGTTGACGACATTTATTTTTTACTAAGTTTCTGCTTCACAGGTGGGACAACTGAGGGAGGTATCAAATAAGGCACATAATGCCGAGCTGAAGTTGTTTCTGGAAGTAGAATCTGGGCTGGTAATGATATGGTGGCCTTGTGCTTTATTTCATCTTCATTTTTGTTATGACGTCTGTGTCATTCAGTTATGGATAATAGAGTGTTACCTATCTCTGTTTACTCATATAGGATTTGCAGCCTCTCCCTCCTCCTGAGAAGAGCAAGGAGGATATTCTTCTTTTCTTCAAGTTATACAACCCAGAAAAGGAAGAACTTCGGTACATCTTCTACCAACATGGCAGAATCATCTTTTTAAATACCAGTTCAGTGTATCATACAACTATGACATTTTTTCATTGTTTAGTTTCCTCGGGCGGCTTTTCGTGAAGGCCTTGGGAAAGCCTTTGGAAATCCTAGCAAAACTTAACGAAATGGCTGGATTTTCTCCAGATGAAGAAATTGACCTTTATGAGGCAAGTTTTGTATCATGATTATCTGTTGTCCAGATGAAAAATCCTGAGCATCTGCTGTTTCTTCATCTGGCCTCCAGGAATATTATGCTTAAATTGTTCCATTGTTTCATGCAGGAAATTAAGTTTGAGCCAAACGTTATGTGTGAAAGGATAGACAAGAAACTTACTTTCCGCTCTAGTCAGGTCTGTCAATGTGCTTCATCTGTTCAAAGAGATGAGAATTCAAGTTAAATGGTTATATATATTGAATCGTTACCAATTTCTCAATGTTGTAGCTTGAAGATGGGGACATTGTCTGCTTTCAAAGATCATCGGCATGCTTAGATACACAAGTGCGATATCCAGACGTTCCTTCATTTTTGGAGTATGTTCATAATAGGCAGGTATGATATACTGTATATCCACAACTCAGTTTGAAACTTGGTACAATAACATAAAGACTTTCTCTTCTGACTTCTATGTTTTTTATGTTGGTCAGCTATCATTGCACACTGTTAATTTGCCATTTCATTTTGTAGTGTAATTCTGCATTATTTTGCTATGCTTTAGGTTACTATGAATACCCTCTGGGAAGAATTTTGGTAAGCCACAGCCTTATTTCTCTTCCAACAGAACTATTCGATCTAGTGTATTCCTTCTAACCTTCAAATACAAGTGTATCCACCTTCAAACCATGGTCAAACCCTTAGGGGCCATGAGTCTCTGCTGCGTTATCACCCTTGTTGAGCCTCTTCTGCATCTCCTCCTGCCACAGCCTGATGTTGTCGTTCCCTCGAGTTGTCCCCCTCACACAGCCACACCCCCTCATGATGCACTGCTGTTGGGACATTTGTCCATTATGTGTCCGCATCCTGTTTCCTTTTTGCCATAATTTATTTCATAGTTTCTTATTTTGTTTGTCAAAACTGTGGTTTATACTCAAAGATGATGCATCTCCTTTTGCTTTATAATTTATTCATGGTTAAACTTTCTTTCTCGTCCTGTTCCTCACGTGGCTAATATATTTTCTACAGGTTGTGCACTTTCGGTCTTTGGAGAAACCAAAGGAGGATGATTTTTCATTGGAATTGTGAGGATTTGAAGATTGTAACAGATTACTCATTTAAGGTGTTTAATTTGGTTAATTACCTCAGCCTTTATATGTTTTTTCCTTCCATTGCTTCAGGTCAAAACTTCATACCTATGACGATGTTGTGGAGAGAGTTGCTCGTCAACTTGGATTGGATGATCCATCAAAAATTCGGCTTACATCCCATAATTGTTACTCTCAGCAGCCTAAACCACAACCAGTTAAATATCGAGGAGCGGACCATCTATTGGACATGCTCATCCATTACAATCAGGTTAACCTTTTTATTCGTTGGGGCCAATATGAGCATGATTCTGCATAAGGCAAGATGAAATAGAATTGCTGCTAAAGTATCGTCTGTCTGTTGCAGACGTCCGACATCTTGTATTATGAAGTGTTGGATATTCCACTGCCAGAATTGCAGTTCCTGAAAACGCTTAAAGTTGCATTCCACCATGCTACAAAGGACGAGGTCTGTTTTGCTGCAAATAGCATATTTGTTTACTGCCTAGCGTATCATGAGTATCTTCTAATGATATCTGTTCTCCAGGTTGTCATTCATAGCATCAGGCTTCCAAAAAATAGCACCATTGCTGACGTGATTAATGACTTGAAAACTAAGGTCATTACTCCTACATTTTCCTCGGCCTATTTTCTTTGATTTATTTATTATTTCCGATGGTGATATCTTATTGGAAGTAATGTACACCAATGCGCTGGGCCATATATCACTTAATGATCCTTCTGTTCTTTTTTTATTTGATGTCTTATACTTGTGCCCATAAGATTGCTTTATGTGGCATGCACCTACTGAATTGTGTTCCTTGCTTCCTCCTTAAATGTGCTGAACAACCCCCTAATGACCAGTGCACCAAATGACTGAGCCCTTTAAAATGTTGCAAACACTAAAGGAAGGTGGGGCCGTGCTAAGAAGATATAGGTTGTCTCGTTGGAATCTAATGATGTCAAATTAAAAAGAGTGTATTTCTACTTGTACAACATCAAACAAGGAAGGAACAGATGGAGTGCTAGTCTGGGTTGTTTAATAAGAGTCTAGCGAGTCATATTTGTTATATTATCATTTGTGCCATCAAAACCATAGCAAAAAGAAAAAACTTACTGGTCGTACTTATTATTTCTTTATCTTCGCTAGGATGCAATCTAGCATCTGTAAAGTGGGTTGTTATGTTTATATGCATGGTTTCTTGCCTGATTGCCCGAATAACCTTTTCCATATCTTATTGACAGGTTGAATTATCCAGTCTTAATGCTGACCTACGCCTGCTAGAAGTATTTTACCACAAAATTTATAAGGTACTTGTGCATTTCAGATGTTCTATCGCTAGCATTGTACCGTGGTTCATAAAATTTTATGCCCTTTAACTAATGTTTCTAGCTACCATAATGTTCGATTTAAAAGCCTATTATTTATTTTTTCTCCGTATTTTTCATGTCTTTCTAATTTAATATTTATCTTCAGATCTTTCCGCTGCATGAGAAGATAGAGAATATAAATGATCAGTACTGGACGCTACGTGCTGAGGAGGTGTGTAATGATTTTGTCTGTTTCCTCAACCGGAAAAGTTCCATGTAGCCTGATATATGCTTCTATACATTGACTTAGGTTCCAGAGGAGGAGAAAGATATCGGTCCCAACGACCGTCTAATTCATGTATATCACTTCATGAAAGATCCTACTCAGAATCAGGTAGTTAACTTAGTTATAGGAGAAGATAGCTATTATATTTAAGCTTATCGAAGCAGCTGACACTTTTTTGACCTACAGCAGATCCAGAACTTCGGAGACCCTTTTTTGCTTGTGGTTCGTGAAGGTGAGACATTAGCAGAAGTCAAGAAGCGCATACAGGGTAAACTTCAAGTTCCTGATGAGGAATTTTCCAAGGTGATTTATTTCTTGAAGTTTCTTATAGCGGCTGGGCTCATGGAATGATTCTATTTTAATAATCACAAACAGTACTAAGCTTTCTGAACTTTTGGTGGTTATTTACCGAGCATTGTTCACATGTCATACTGGACTCCTAAATTTTCAGTTGTTCTTCAGAAAAAAAAATGTTCTGTTGATCAGAAGCAGATTAGTTGCACATACGTTATCTGTTGTATATTAGTTTATAAGTACTGTTGGGATATTCAATTCTCTTTTGGACAGGGTCTTCTTTCTTGTCTTGTCTTTTCAGCCACCTTGAGTTGTATTGTATATGATGCAGCTAAATAACTATCGGCCTATATTAATATTTTTCTGTGACCAGTGGAAATTTGCATTCATATCAATGAATCGGCCAGACTACCTCCAGGATTCAGATGTTGTACCTGCCCGTTTTCAGGTAAAATATTTATTTTGCTAACATTCTTCTGTAGTTCTTTCCACAGGCTTGTTCTTTTTCTTGATCATTGCTTTTCTGATTGCTAATTTGCTACAGAGGAGAGATGTCTATGGAGCTTGGGAGCAATATCTTGGGTTGGAGCACACGGATACTGCACCAAAAAGGGCCTATACAGTGAATCAGGTATATAGTCTTGTGTTTTGTAATGGTGTTATCAAATTTTGTAGTCGCTTTGGAGCATCACAATTCTTTCACTCATGCTTAGGCAGAAATAAGCCATTGTGGTCTTGGTAGCTGCATTGTCCTTGACATCATTGCAATTTTCACTGAATCTATGCTTGAAACCAGTTGTTCAGAATTTTCCATAGTATGTTGTACTGTTAATTCGACATCATTGCAATTTTCACTCAATTTTCCATGGTATGTTGTACATAGCTTGGCTGCTATGAAAATCATACTTGTATTAAAACTCGTAGATGTTTGCTGAGAGCATTGCTTGAACTTGGCATGCATGTTTACATCTTCACTTCCAACTTCTATGCATCACTATTGCGGTCCTATGTATAGGACCAGATCCCAATACTTCCTACTATTGGTGTAACTCTTTTATGCTCTGACGGTTCAACTATCTGCAGAATCGTCACACATTCGAGAAGCCAGTCAAAATTTACAACTGAAAATTCCTTATTACTGAGCTGGTCTCAAAGGCCTCGATCCAAAGCAGCAGCCAACAAAGGAGGATCGGGAATTTAGACCGATAGTTGAACATCAGAAGTTTTGGGCCATGTTAGATGCCACGGCCCTTTATTATGTGCTACTGGCTGCTGCCATATGTAGCAGTTCACTTGCATTGGTGGTCCATGATGATGAATTCTCAGAGTTTTCCATTTCGCCCCTCGGGGCAATGGGGGCATGCGTGTTCGTTTCTATTTGGGTGCCCCTAGGGTAGCTATTGCTTCATTTGTAGCGCAAAGTTGGGTACATAAGATTTTGGTAGGGGCAATGTATACATGGAGGGGTATAGTTGTGGTTTGAGACCGACATGATGATATTTGTTGTTTTGTAATATGGTAATAATGAAAGGAGACTCTAATGGGTCTGGTGTTTGTTTCAAATTTTCTGCTTCCATCAAAGATACCCGTGCAAAAATATGTTTTGCAGTTAGTGGAATCCAGAGTTCCAATATAGCTATGTATATTTATCTGAAGAGTTTTTTGATTTTTTATTATTTATTTTTAAAAATGTTTTGTAATGTGTTCTGATCTGTGTATGTTTCTTATGTAAAAATTTCTACTATGTTCTGATCCGCATTTTTGAATTTCCGGTTCTTTTGTAAGTGCTCCAGTAGCCGGCGTGGCTCTGACCCGCTATTCTGCAGGGCGAGCCTAGCCGAGAGCTCTGTAACCCTCGGCTACAGGGGCGACTCGGGCATGACAATGCTAGCAGCACCAATGGAGATGCCGATATGGTATGGGATGGGAGTATTTGCAGATGCCTTCGGAGTTGGAACTCTCGTATTTGCAATTTGCAAAGTACATTCAATCAAACAGTTTTGAAGATTATTTCCAGCTGAGTTGTCGAAAAGCTTGCCCTCACCGCTTTGCTCGGCTGGAGTTCAGGACGACAACCCATTCATAGATTAAGTTCAGCAAGCCTGCAGCCTCCTGTTAAGTCATCTCAATATTTACATGCCAACGTGAGAATGCATTAGTCGGTAATAATGTACTTGCCTTAACATGTAAAGCCCATATGTAACTTTTTTTGAGATATTTTTCCGGTGTTATGCTCAACTTTTTTTTTGTCTGAGTTTTGAATTGCGAGATATTAAGTACATAGCTATTCTCTTCCTCTCTCTTTTTTTTTTCTCTGCAAAAGAAGTACACAGTTATTCTCTGCTCTATCACCATTTGTGTCTAGCTAGCTAGTTTGTGGACATTTCCACAGGCTTATCTTTCGCGGCGTCATTTCCATTCATGCCCGCGTCAGTGACGCCGAACAAGTTGCCCATCTCCTCCAGCGTCCGGTCACGAGTCTCCGGCAAGTAGGTGAAGACGAACACCCAGCCGAGCGCCGCGACGCCGGCAAAGAGGAAGAAGGCGCCGCGCCGACGGTGATGGCTTTGGACAGGGACAGGAAAGTCATGATGACGACGCCGGAGGTGGCGCGGTTGGTCGCCACGCCGAGCGCGGAGCCGAGTGCGCGCACGCGGAGAGGGAAGATCTCCGAGGCGTACACGAACGAGGTGGGGCCTAGGCCGGCCGCGTGGGAGGCCACCAACGCCAAGCCGGACGCGACGCACAGAGCGAGCGCCCACGTGGCCTTGTTATTATTATCAGAGCCGTCCGGTGGTGGTGGGTACTCCTGTCGGTCCACGACGACGGTGAGGCCCACGCCGAGGCCGACGAGCGAGACGACCATCCCGCCGATGCTGCCCAGCAGGAGCGGGCGCCGAGGAGGAGGCGGTCGTTGCCCACGACGCCTGCCTTCCGGAAAATGCGCGGGCTGTATTGGAGGACGGAACCGATGCCGGAACCCGGAAGCCTGCTGCAGGAACTGGATGCCGAGCGCGGAGAGCAGGATGCGCCGCGTGGCCGGGGTTGGGGACAAGATGAGCTCCCTCCCTCCACACCCGGCTCTCTTGGCTGCCTTCTTCTCTCACAGGCACGGCGGCCACCTCGTCGTCGCCTTCCTCCTCCACGATGCCCGCCGCCGCCTTGATGTCGGCGAGGCGTTCCGCGGCCTCCTCCGGCGTGTCCGAGGTCTTCTCCAGCATGACCCTGGCCTCCGCGACGCGGCCCTTCATGACGAGCCACCGGGGCGACTCGGGCATCATCCGGAACGCCGTGAGCGCGAGCAGCACCGACGGCGCCCAGCATGACGCGCCAGCCGAGGCGGAGCGGCAGGCGGGCGAACACGTAGTTGGAGACGTAGCCGACAGCTCCGGGAGAGACGTCAGGAAGCCCCGGACCGACGCCGGCGATATCTCGGCCGCGCGCGTACACGGCCACGATCGTCAGAGCGTAGCCCGTTCCGACTCCGGCGCCGCGAACTCGCCGGCCGGCCATGAGCATCGCGTAGTTGGCCGCGAGGCCCATGAGGCCCGCCGCGACTAGGAGGATGGCGGCGGTGAGCACGATGGTGTAGCGGCGGCCGATCCAGTCGGACGTCCGCCCCGCCGCGAATTAGGAGCCCACGAGCGAGTAGAGGCTGATGGTGCCCATCAGGATCTCCAGCTGCACGTCCGTGATCTTCAGGTCCTCCTTGATGTACAGGGAAGCCTCGCTCATCACCCCATAATCTGCACACCATGCATGCACACATCATATAATTTTGGAATTTTACTACTATTTCCTCGGAAAAAAATTATGAGTGTGAATCTCAATCTCTAAGTGACTTATGAGGTGGCTTTTGTAATTAAGCCAATAAAAAGCAAGAAATGGTGATGACTTGGCCTAACCATTTCCATGTCTCGATCTCAAAAAAATAAAAAAAACCCAATGTCCATGTCTCCTGGATAAAAGCCCCGGCAATACTGCTTCATGACTGTGACTTAAGCTTTAGTGTCTACTCGAAACAGGCGAACCGCGAACAAACTCCCCGTAAGCCACGTGAGCTCTCGAAAATAAATATAGGAAGCAAGGCCCCGGAACGCCAAACTCCCGCCATCACGGCTGCGCACTGGAAATAAACTCACAAGACATTTCTCCTCGCTGCTCTGCTCTGCTCTGTTCGACCTCCTCTGTTCCTCGCACCCTCAAGACAGAGAAGATGGTGATGATGGCAGCGAGGGACACTCTTGCGTTGGGGAGGAAGAAGCCCCGGAAACGGTACACGATCTCAGGGCCGCGCGACAAGTGGACGGCCGATCGACGAGCACGACGACAGCTTCGTCCACGCGCTGCTCGTGTTCGACCGCGACCGGAAGACGATCGATCGAGCAGTTCGTCGGGACCAAGCTAGACGGCGACGAAGATCTGGAGCCACGCCCAGAAGTACTTCCTCAAGGTCCAGAAGCTCGGCCTCGCCGCGGAGCCGTGGTGGCACGCCGCGGCAAGTCGAGGCGCAGCTGCAGAGACTGCAAGGCGGCATGGATCCTGTGACGAGCTTTAGCATGTGGTAAGGTCACGGGCACGGCCGGGTCAGCTCGCATGTGCTCGTCCAAGTGAACGCACCATACAAACAATTTGGCTTAGCTTAGCATTTTTCTGCACTTCAGCTAACCGATCTAGAGCCGAGCATGGTCAGCTTGATTTAAAAAAAAACCCGCTTGTGCAGAGCTTATGTTCGATAAACATTGATCTCCATTTCCAGAACAAGATGAAATGTGTACCGATTGTACGGCTGAAACAAAAGTAGAAATATCTGTCACCACACGAAGTTCGAAGGAAATCCTAAATAAAGCTTATGACTTTCAATCCTGGCCGTGCATTCTTGATCCAAGGGCCCGGCTTGCAGCAGCATGCAGGTTGATGTTCTTGAAGTAAGCTTAAAAATGCCGCACGCGTTCGGCGTTCCAGTTCCGCCGCGCGTCGTCTCTCTCACTCACACTCGTTCTCCTGCGGAGCTTCTCGCTTCAGCTCTCCGCGCGCGTCTGTTCCCCGCCTCAACAATGCAGCAGCCCCCGCCACCGTCGTCAAGTGCCGCCGCCCCCGGCGGAGGCGACGTAGAGGACCCATTCTTCGACTACGACATCGTGATTCCGCCGGACTACCTCCTGGAGCTCGATCACGACGACGACGGCGTCGGCTGCGCGTACGGTGCGGCCGCGGAGGACGCGCAGGCGTGCGGCGGCGCCGGCGGTGGAGAGGAGGACGAGCGGCTGTCGCTGGTGTACAAGGGGTTCTCGTACGTGTTCGACTCCGTGCCGCCGCAGAAGGTCAGGGGTTGTGTGTTTCGTTGGTTTCTTGGCGAGGGATGGGAAATGATCAATTAAATTCCAAAACCGGATTAATGTTTCAATCGATTGAGCGGTTTTGATCGATGTTCGCAATTTGTTTGAGTTTTAATTTTGCCGCTTCTTGCGCCATGTGCTTGTTTCTTGACATTTCCTGAATTTTTCCACGAGCAATGATTTTTTTTTTCAAATTTAAATAGTTTCTGCTCTTCGACAACTGATGGTTTCTTTAGTTGAGAATTCGTCCTTTTCGAGTTCTCCTTGCATGTTTGGTAATTTTAAGGAGTATTTTGATCATGCATTGCATTTGCATATTAGAAACAGACTCTGTTTCATTGGATGAGAGTCAAGTCACTCATGAAATGCATTCTGGTCTGGGACAACTGCTAGTTCCTTGGGTTGAGAACTCAATCTTTTTCGACTTCTGCTTATAACTTTGTCCATCGTCACTTATGAAAGCCTAGGTCATCGTGCATTGCAAATTAGAGAATCTGTTTCATTTGTAGTTTTTGGTTTACACTTCCTTTCTGAAATGTCATTTGCAGTTGCATGCTATTGCAGAGTCCAGTACCTCACAAATGCATAATTGCCTCAGAATTTATTTGCCTGCTTCGACTCGATGTGATCTTTTGTACTGCCATGTTCAGCACTTCACTGACCTTATCCTATAACAAAGTTGGTCCCTTAACAGAATTTTATCAACATTGCCGAACACTTACTGTTGGCCGTAGTTAGCACATTTGTGCCATTGTTGTGCCGGAGTTTTTGATAGATGCCTCCAAAAAGTAAATGGTTCTGATATATGCCATTAGGTGTGACATACGGGACCGGAACTTTGCATTGTCATTTTTGGCTGAATCTTCAACTTTGAATATCGGATTGTAATCTCTCTGTTTTTTTTAACCAAAGCCCGATTGCAATACTTATGCAGCACTAACAATCCTTTTAACGCAGGTTGAGACCATCCTCTCGTTTCTAAACGGTTTTGACATTACTCCTCAAAACGCAAGACCGCAACTCACTCACCTGGTAAACCAGACTGTTACTCTTGATGCGTCCGGAATAACCTGCATCACACAGAATTTCTGGTTGCTGTTGCCCTGCTAACAGAGAAAAAAAAAATGCTCTGAACATTTCACCAGGTGCAGCCGATCGTTGTGCCCCAGGACTTCGACAGAACGGCAGCTGTGTCGCGTTACCGGGAGAAGAGGAAGACCACTCTGAAATTCGACGTTAAGGCCGATTACTCCATCCGAAGAGAAATCGCTTCAAGGTATGTATGTTATGATCAATTGCAGCTCAGCAAAATGTGACCTGATTGGTTTTTCGTGCTGCAAGTGTTGGACACTGATAGAGATGGATTGATGGTCGCCTGCTAACTCATGCAAATTCGTTGGTTCAGGATTGCACGTAGGAGAGGGAAGTTTGTGTCTACAGATAAGAAGCCTGAAAATTCAGTTGCCGCCGTCTCCGCCAATACACACTGCCAGCAAGGGGAAACAACTGAACTTGCATTGTAAGTAGTCATCACAGTCCATGGGGATCTGCTCTGAAGCGACATTGCAGTTGCAACTGCAACTGTTGTGAAGCTCTGTTGCCTGCTTATGAAATCTTTTCGTGCAGCTGCGACAACTGCAAGGCAAGCAGTGAGGTGACGCCGATGATGCGGCGTGGCCCAAATGGATACAGAACATTCTGCAACGCTTGTGGGTTGATGTGGGCGAAAACGGTGAGCGCTCCTCCTTTCATGCAATTTTCCAACCCCATAAATGTACACTGAAATTCTTAAACTGTTCTTTGCTGAGTCTGAAGATTTTCCCTCAAACCATAATAGTTATCTCATCTACTTCTCATAACTGAAAAGACATCTGGATTAATTTGTCTAACCAGGATATGTAGATAACGTTCAATTGCAGAATAATTATAGAAAGGACGCTTAGACAATCTCCTTTTACAGAAAGATTTAATACCCGTGATCACTAACATATAAATAGTGCACTGCTATTGGTAGTTTCATGGATCGTTTCCACGTTGTCTCGGGTGATCCATTGCTAAACCATCTTCTGTTCCATTTCGTTCTTCGCCTGCAGAGAAAAATCAGAGATCTCACGGGCCCAACCAGCGGAGGCTACGGAGGTGGATGACGGTGCACGCAAGACTCCTAACTGACCAAACATCAGCGGCGCTATGGTTAGTAATCATAGTAACAGTTTTACGAGAAGGCAATTGGGAGACTTATTCGCTGTGGCATATGCCTGGGACAGCTTGTAACTGCCGTTCGGTTCATTCATTTTGGCTGGTTTAAGAATTGTCCGATAAGAGACAATCTTGGTTATGTGTAAGACGTCTAATATTCTTGTAAACTTGTTATTAATATGAACCATGACATGATTTGAATTTGGTAGCTGGCGCCATTGCATTTGCAGACTATTCCTGCTCATGACAGCTAATGAGCTACTAGTTACTACAATAATATCAATAAGCTCTCAGTAATTCCAAGCAACCGCGCCTGTAGCTCAGTGGATAGAGCGTCCGTTTCCTAAGCGGAAGGTCGAAGGTTCGACCCCTTCCTGGCGCGCTTCAAAATTTTTTACCACTTCGCTTCTTATTTTTTACCACTTCTCACCCTGACGTTCTTCTTTTTGTCCATCAACAGTCAACCGATAGGTTACCACTGATTACTGTGATAGTAATTGGACAGTACGTCAGCTGCACCGTCATTCGTGTTGCTCGGCACTTACTAGTGTTTTTTTTACACCGCTTCTAAACTGTGGCTAGGAGTTCAAACCAAGAGAGCCAAAACGGTTTTGATTTTTTTTAGGCTTAATTGTATATTCTACCCCATAACTTGCTTCTAGTTTGATATCCTACCCTACAAGTTCGTTTGTTGCAAAAACCACCACACCTCAATCCAGTTTTAGTTGAAATAGCCCCCCGATTCACACGTGCCGGTGGCGCGATGCGTTCATGTGCAGTTAGTGCTTAATGCAAGATAACTTGCTGGCAACTCTCTCTTCCTCCCTCACGGGTTTTCATACTTTGGGAAAGAATCAGTGATGGAGGGTTCAATTGTGTAGAGCCTTCTGTATATTGTATGGTGTAGGATAATCCATCGCTTGCAATGTCAATGCACTGTAGTCTCTCTGTCAGTGGCGAAGGTAGAGATCCAGCGACCCGAGTGCCGCTGCTTGGGTGGTGCCAAGAATTGTGCTAGGGTGGTGCCATTTAGGTGAAATATCAGTGCTAATCACTGAATTTAGCTCTTTTTCCCTGTTGCCGGTGCACTCGGGAAGCACTATGTAGCTTCGCCCCTGCTCTCTGTTATCCCCGTCGTATTTCCTTTTGATTTGCTCCTGCACGGATAGCGTCTGTTCACATGGCATGGACGATGGTGCTGCCGTGCTTTCCAGTAACGTAATAGAGATAAAAGACTGGTTCACTTGTGGTAGCAACAAAGCGCCTGTAGCTCAGTGGATAGAGCGTCCGTTTCCTAAGCGGAAGGTCGAAGGTTCGACCCCTTCCTGGCGCGTTTATTATTGTCTTTTTTTCTGGGGCACAATTCTAGGTGTAGCAACGAGTGGACTTACCTGACAGTATATTCGGTGCTTCTTAACGTGAAAAATAAATTTTGATAAGTTTTATTTTTGCCTTGTTTGAGATGAACGTTCAAAATCTGGTCAGTCGCAATTACATCTGCCATGGTCCGAGAAGCCGTCACAGAACCACTGGCGTTCATACTTCGGGCTTGTTTGGCACCGGCTTCTCCACCAGCTTCTTCACCTGCTTATTCACGCGCTACAGTAAAATCACTGTTGCTACAGTGAAAAAAGCTGAAAAAAGCACCCCAAATGCTGCTTATTGTGGCTTATTCTGTCAGTGAACAGTGAAAACACTGTAGCTACAGTACGAAAAAGGCATTAAGCTGCAGCATAAGCCGGTGCAAAAAGCAGCACCAAACACACCCTTCATGACACGACTAGAAAGAACGCGTCTGACGAAGCAGGATGCATCGTAAGGGAGTGCGCACGGTTTCGACAGAAATCGTTTGGCGCGTCTGAGTAGTGGTAGGTGGTCATAAAAGTTTGGAATATTATCCATTTCACGTTCGGTTCCAGTGCTGGCGATCAGTGAGGTGAAGAGGAAGATGTGCATCAGGAAGTCCGGATTGTTGGAATTATTGACCTCGGTTAAGTGGTCTAAAAGGTCCAATCTGACTCTAATTAAACCCTTGGTTAGTTGCCTTGATCGGGAGGCAAAACTTAGCCCATCTAAGGGCCCGGCCCCGCACCTACAGCACTATATAATCAAAAGGAGATCCTCTGATTTCCCTTATCCGTGTTAATCACGAAATTAAGTCTAGGGTTAGCCCTAACCTTAATCTACCGATCACTAAGGTGCTGCAAGGCGTGGAAGTGCGGTGCCCTGATTCTACATCGACCTGCGGCGCCCTCTACCTCTTCTACTGCTTCTGCCGTCTCAGATTGGTGGCTATGGACAATGCTACCACAGGTAATTAATCTCAGTTTAATCTGATCTAAGCAATTAGCTAAGTTCTAGGCGTGATCTACTTCTGACTAGATGATCCCATTAAGTTTATGATCTATTAGTTCTAACAATTGGTATCAGACGTCTAAAACTAGTCGTTTTAGATCCCCTAGTCTCTGTTTGCACTAGATCTGATCATGTTTTTAGTTTAGATGATCTAGCTATGCAATCAGAGGTGATCATCATGCTAGATCCTGTCATGTTTCAAGTTAAGTGTTGTGATCTAGCCCTAGACAGAGATGAATTAGTTCAGTTTAGTCAAGTTTTAGTTCATGTTTAGCTCTGTTTAGCCCTTCTGCGCCCTAAGTTTTTAGTTCATGATTAATTTTTATCTAGATCAATCTCTGCGCACTAAGAATTAGTCATGTTTAGTTTAATTAGATTAAGTTTTATTCAGTTTTAGTCATGATCCTGTTAATACAGTAAGTAATTAAGCTAATTAGTTCATGTTAAGCAGTTAAGGTTTCACAATTATGATCTGCTAAGTTGCCATGGCACAAAATTGATGCGAAAATTAAGCTAATTTGGGCTCTAGGGTTTTATGTTGATCACACACCCTAACCCTAAGTCAGAGAGGCTTACCTCTTGGTCGCCGTCGGTCCCGCCGCGCCATCAGCTTGTGCACGTGCGGATGGCGGCGATCTTCTCTCCCCGGCCACCAACGAGATGCGCCGCATCTCGGCGGCCATCAGAACCGGCCCGCGCGGCATCAGCTCCGTCGTGCGGGAGCCCTAACGCACCTCGGCGTCTCGCCGTCGTCGTCGTGCAGGGCCGCCGCCGAGTCGCCGTCGGCCCCGCCGTGCCATCAGCTCGTGCACGCGCGGATGGCGGCGATTCCCCTCCTCGGCCGCCGACGAGATGCGCCGCGACATCAGATCCGCCGTGCGCGCGCATCTCGGCGGTCCTCAGACCGGCCCCGCTCTACCGCGCGGGAGCCCGCACGCGTCACGGCCTCGTCGCCGTGATGTCGTTGCTGTCCCGCCTCCACCGCCATGTCGTCGCCTCTGCGCGCGACGGAGCTCGCCCTTAGGGCACCACGGTGAGCAGCTCGACGGAGCCGCGCGCGATTCCTCGCACGCGCGCTCCGGCGAGCAGCTCCTGTGGCGTCACGGCGGCGGGCTGGCGGCGTCGCCGCGCTCCACGAGCGCCGGCTGCGGGAGAGAGGACTGAGGAGTGAGCGGCGGGGCGGAGGAAAGCGAGTGACGCTCGCTAGGGTTTTGGACCGGTTTTTTATCCCGCGTCGACCCCCTCTCCGCCGTCCGATCGCGTCTCCTCCTGATCCAACGACCCAGGCTCCTGCCATAAGACGGGTTGAGCCCTTTACGCGGCGCGCGCGCGCCCGCGTCGGGCCGGATTGATGGCCTGGCGGCTGGTTTTCGGGCCCGAGGCCCAACGGCCTTTTCTGCCGGCCTGCATGGCGCTGTGACGTGAGCTGGGCCGCCTCGAGCTGGGCTACCACGCTAAGAGTCGTGCGCGTTTTGCGCGCGTGGCGCACTGGGCCAAATGCTGACGGGCCAAGCTGCGTGAAATAAGTCTTGGGCCACATTCAGCGTTTTATTCATTTCCCTTTTAGTATTTTTTCAGCATTAAGTCTTGGGCCCAAATTTCAGTGCCAAATTTAAGATAATCTTACAGCCTTTTATTTAAGATTTCAGTATTATTGCTTTAAGTTTAAGAAGAGTTAAGTATTTTGTCAGCTTATTTAAGTTTAAATTTTTTTGCTTAAGATGAGCATAATTTTCAGTATATCTTAGTTGGCAAACTATTTAAGCTAAATCCTCAAACATATTTCGTAGCAATATTTTGCTATCTTAAGCTTCCGCTATCATTTTAAGAATATGTGCTCATCCAATATTAAGTTTTATTAAGTATATTGAGCACAATATTGCAAGGCATAAGTTTGAGATTAATTTAGCTATTAAGTTGAGCAAAATTCTTTGCGAATTTTAATATGTACAAGGCACATATTGCATAAGTTTAATTAATTCTCCTGTTTTACACAGAATCATGAGATTTAATATCTCCCGTTGATGATCAAAATAAGTATTTTCTCTGCGAAATGAACATAGTGGGGAAATCATTTTCATTAAGTTAATGCCCAGCATATATGATCTTTTCTCACCATGTTTAAGATATTATTTGAGTTTTATAAGAGTATATTAAGTTGAGATTATTATTTAATTTCGCTGAGAATATTCAGTTTGATCTATTAAGTTTGCCCATAAGTTAGTTTTATGCTGCTTTAATTTTAAGTTTAATAAATTTTCGCTTGTTTTCCCCACCGGTGATGCAAGTTGTTACTTATTACATGATTATAATCAGACCACCGTAGGGTTATTTTCATGATTTATTTTTAGTGCATCTTATTGTACTAATTTTAAGTTTTCACATTTAAGTCTATTCCTCTAAGTTTTTCCATCCATCATGCCTTAAGATCAATAAAAATGCATAAGTTGCATTTGCCATGCGCATTTTAAGATCAAATAATGCATCTCTTGCGTTATTATTGCTATTTTATTAGCACACTAAGATATTTACTAAGTATCTTTATTTGGCTATGTCTATTCAGCTGCAAGCCACATGAAGAACATTAAGCCCTTCAACGGCATTGACTTTCCTTTATGGAAAGAGAAGGTGCAAGACATTCTCAAGTCTCTGGAGCTTGATTATGTGCTTCATAAGGACAAGCCACTTCCTCCCTCTTCCGACATTGAGGAGTATGATGAGAAAATGCATGAGTATCAATTCAAGTTAGAGAAATGGGAAAAGGATAATAAGTTTTCCAAAAGAATCATCAAGCGTTCAATTTCAGATGGCATAAGGGGAGAATTTGAGGATAATGAGGACATGACTGCTAGTGGACTCCTCTCTTTGATTGAGTCAAGTCATCGGCAGGTCTGCATAAGTTTCCTCATCAAAAGACTAACCATCTCGCGCTATGATGGTCGCCGTGGATGCGCATGGCATGTACGCCACATGTGGGACATTGCTTATGAGCTTAAGTCTTTTGGAATGGATCTCTCCGATTCATATATAGAGCATTGCATTGACACATCTATAAGATTTCAATGAATCGGGGGAGTGATTCTTAGAATAAGTTAAAGTTTCATTGTCATAAACTTCATTTAGAATTTGTTAGTGGATTAAATAGTTAGTTTGATGGCATTCAATGTACCTTAGTGAAATCTTTTGATTCAATATATCATCGTTTATAAGTACATTTCTCTCTAAATTGTGAAATTATCTATTATATCCTCATGTTTTAAGTTATTATCTTAATTGCTTCTCTACAAGCAAATTTCATAATATTAATTATGAATTTCTTACATATGTGAGAGTTAGATGAGATAAGTTAAGTGATGAGACCTTGTCGAATATGGCACACTCACGTTTAGACCACAAATTCGGGGGGAGAATGGCACGTCTCATCAATTTTTAAAGATACTCGAGATAATAATTTCAATTAAGAATTTCTCTTGTCAATTAAGAATTAATGTTAATAAATTCTCTCCATGATATTTTGTCGTCCATAAGATTTAAGAACAAAATTAAGCATAAGATTTTAAGCATAATATGAGTATAAGTTTTAAGTATGATATACTCGCTATATGTTCGCTATATCTTATTGCTTAAATTAAAGATAAGTTCAAGAGCAACTTTATCATGCAAGACATGATTATTAAAACTACCATTGTGATGGGAGTCTAAACACTCCACAAAGACCAATTATCTCAATAAGTGTGGTTTTATCCTATATTCTGGCCACCGCTGTTTACGGGATAATTCTCACAGATTGTATTGTGTCACCCATTTTCTGGCCACCGCTGTTGTGGGTTGGTACAATGGAATCAGAGACGATTGAAGTATGATTGTGTTCATGATACTGGCCACCGCTGTTTTGTGAACATTTAATCATAGCTTTGCTGCTCTAGTTCATTATCTAGCCACCGCCGGTATGGGCTAGTGGTGGCAAAGCAAGATTATCAGTGGTATAATAAATGTCGTGTCAAGATAAGTTAAAGAGCTATCATTGTAAATTTATTTTAGATAAGCTTATGGGCCGACACATTTAATATTCTGATTATTCGGAATTCAATGAAAACTCATATGGAAGGAAATAGGGGAGAAGAAATCTTATTGAGATGTAGGATAAGTTTCCTCTATATCGATGATTTAAGATGAGATGTATATATATATACATACATATATAATTTTCTCATATCGTGCCATAAGTGTTTCTCCATTATTTTCTAACTCTGTTGAGGATCTACATTAGCTGTTTTTCAATAACAGAGACTCGTAATATTTTAATAATAAGTTAAGTTTTGAGCACAAAAGTGAAAGCCTCAGTTATTTCTAAGATTATGTAAAAGAGGTCATAAAAGGGTCTATGAATTTTGAACATAAGTATAGTTCATCTCATAGCAATTTTCTGATGGAGTCAAGACAACAGACTGTAATGGGTCTGCAGATTGTTGAAGAAGTGATTCCAAAAGAAAAATAAGATGTTAAGTTTGGTCAAGGGGGAGAATGTTGGAATTATTGACCTCGGTCAAGTGGCCCAAAAGGCCCAATCCGACTCCAATTAAACCCTTGGTTAGTTGCCTTGATCGGGAGACAAAACTCAGCCCATCTAAGGGTCCGGCCCCGCACCTACAACACTATATAACCAAAGGGAGATTCCCTAATTTCCCTTATCCGTGTTAATCACGAAATTAAGTCTAGGATTAGTCCTAACTCTAATCTACCGATCACTAAGGTACTGCAAGGCGTGGAAGTGCGGTGCCCTGATTCTACATCGACCTGCGGCGCCCTCTACCTCTTCTACTGCTTCTGCCGTCTTAGATTGATGGCTATGGACAATGCTACCACAGGTAATTAATCTCAGTTTAATCTGATCTAAACAATTAGCTAAGTTCTTGGCGTGATCTACTTCTGACTAGATGATCCCATTAAATTTATGATCCATTAGTCCTAACAATTGGCTGATGCTCGCCGCTCTTTCTTGAAACCTAGTACAGACACACGCATTGAGAACGTGGCGCCCATGCATTGCGCGCCGGTCGGTCCCGACGCCGCCGTTTCACCGAGTAAATGCGGACAGCGTTTTGCAGGGAGGACGAGTGGACGCCGCGCCGGGCGCCGACGAGCCTCCCCTCCCCTCCCCTGTTGACTTTGGCGCTGAAGATGCTAGTCCGGGCAGAGGAGTCGACGAACACGCAACGCACGCGTCGCGTCGGACCGCCGTTCTCCGCCGTCGACGTCCGGATCTGCCGCCGTGAGCTCCCCGAATTAAGATCCCGCTCACACGCCGTCGACCTCCGCTCTGTGTCGTCGTCGGTGCGCAGACAAGGTCCTGTCCTGCTCTGCTCGGGCTCAGTTCATCAGGCGGTGGGTGGACTGACTGAACATACCGAGCGGTGAGCATGCATGGACGCCGACGTCGCGCAGACAAGGTTGTCCCTGCTCTGCTCGAGTGAACGAACCGAGTGCTGAACGTCGCGGCGGTCGATCGGTCGGCGGAAGCCGGTTCGTCCCGGGGCGCTGTCGTGCCGATGACGTCGTTCCGATGCGGTAAGAACTGACATTGTTGTTAACAATGCGTTTTCAGTCTCGTTCGATTCTGTAGCATTGCTGTAGCATCACTGTAACGTCACTATAGCAAACATAGATTAATTAGGCTCATTAGATTCGTCTCGTAAAGATATACCCATCTGTAAAAAGGTTTTGTCAGTAGACTTTATTAGTACTAGATTCTTTTAGTTTAGACCCCTCTAAATTTTAGAGGGTCGTGCGCCAAACGCACCCTAAAACCTCAAATCTATTTATAAATTACCCACCATGCCCTTATGAATCCAAAAATAGCTAAATTTAGAATAAAAAAATAGACAAAAATACTTTTCATATTTATTTCTAAATTACCCATCATGCCATTACGAGTAAAAAATTCGCTCTCGCGATCAGTGAGGTGACGACGAAGAAGAAGTGCATCAGGAACTTTTTGGGCTTTTGCTGGTGGACTGGTGGTCCGTGGCAAGGCCCTGTTCTGGTGCTGAACCGAAATGGCTTCGGAAAATGTACATGGAGTTGTGTGAGCGGGAAACGCATCTTGGCTGGTGCTTGCCGCTCGCTCTTTCTTGAAACTCAGAGGCGTGCATGAGCACGACTGCACGAGCGACCATGCGCGCCGGCCGGTCCCCATGGCATTGATTGCCCTTGGCCTTGGGTCGCCGACGCGTCGTCACGCCGCCATGCATTTCACCCAGCCAGGTGCGCGGCCTTCAGTTTTGCAGGGAGGACGACACGCCGGCCACCGACGAGCCTGCCCTCGATCCCCTGTGGGATTGGGCGCTGAAGATGCTCCGGCCGGCCAGCGGCATCGATCGATGACGACGCATGCAGCCACGAGGGACGCGTTCCGCTCCGAGCGACCATGGCGGACGCGCGCGCTTCCGTATCAAGGCAAGGCCGTCCTCGAGCAACGAGGAGGTCCCGCGCGGTCCTCCGTTCTGCCAGAAAGCGTTGGAGTACGGTTGCCGAATCTGGGCGGCACGTGTCGCATCGAACGGCGCGAAGGGTCCCAAGGCCATGGGGCGGTAGCTATTTCAAATAGCGTCCGACCCCGTTCCCGCGCGTTGCTCCTCGCCGTTGTCCGGAGCAGAGCAGAGCTCCCTCCCGCTCACCCGCCGTCGATCTGTGCCGGTGCGTGCGCTGTGTGGTCGCAAGCCCTGGTGTCGTCGTCGGCGGCGGCGGCGGACAAGGGGACCCCTGCTCTGCTCGGGTCGCATGCATAATGGCCGCCGGCCGACGTCGCGCAGACAAGGACCGAGCGGCCTGCTCTGCTCGAGCCCGCGACCCTGCACTGCACGTCGGCTCTCGGGCGGCTGCGCTGCCACAGAACCCCACGCGTTAAGGAGGTGTTTGGTTCGTTGTTTTGTAACGCAATCAGATTACGGAAGGAAACAGAAACCGATACATGTGTTTGATTGATGATGTCCCGTAATGCGTTACCGTAATCACATCCCGCGTCCGTCTCCTCCAGCCGCCGCACACAGGCTGACGCGTCGTCTTCCTCCTGCGGCCAGGAAGGCAAGCGGCTCCGTCCCTCATCCATTCCTCCGACGCGCGAGAGAGGCTCGCTCCCTCCAGCTTCCATGCCCGCGGAGCTCCGCAGGTTACCGATGCTCCACTGCTTCCCTCGCCTGTGACGATCCTCCTCGCCCTCTCTCTTATCCCAGATGCGTTCTTCTACCAAGCCGAAATTGGAATTCTGATGGAAAGATCTCACGACGACGATGCCAATTGTACGTTGTGCTGAGTCCATTGCAGTCGCCGATAGTTGGAGAAATAGGGATTGATCTTCGTCTCCTGCCAGCTAGTACCACGCAAGAGCATCATTGTTATGGAGTTCGTCCTACGGGGCAGCCTGCCGAGCGATGCCGATTGGGCGAATTGCCACCTTGAGCTGCTACACACGGTGAAGGACGCCGCAAAGATCTCGCATCCATGCCGCTCGTACCTTTTCGTGGCTGCAGCCTCTCACTGTATCTCCTACCTTTTCATGGCTCAAGCACTGATTACCCTGTATTATGGTTCTCTTTGCATTTGCTTTACCACTGCTCATACCAAACACCACATTAAAATCAAGTTCTTTGCCTCGGTGTTTTGTAGTGATAGGCTTAGCACGAGGGTAAATCTTCTACACAGGAACATCATCAAGCCGGAAGAGAGCGACTGTCCTAGATGCGCGGACGTACTGGAAGTCACCACCACCTCTTCTGCACTTGTTCACTAGCTGCAGTGACATGGTTCGCGCTGGGCAGCTCCATCTGCAACTCCCTCACTCATTTCGCCTAGCTACGCCCCTTGGTTGGGGTACAGTTGTACTCACCGAACAGGAATTTAAAAGCTTCTTAACCCCCCCCCCCCCCCCCCCCCCACCCCGCGCACCCACCTTTATTCTTTTACCATTTTGATTTGGGGATGTAATCCAGTGCTGTAAGACATCTGGGCCACTCGCGCTTTTGAAATGGTTTGGATATCATCTAAAAAAAGAGATCAAAATGGGCTGACCCAGAAAGTACTGGACTTGCATATGTAAAGTCTCGGTCCATCTTCTCGAGGAAAAAAAATGAAAATGGGTCGTTCTAGGAATAATATTGCGTGTAAAGTTGGGCTAGGCCAAGAATATAAAAGGCTAGATCAGAAATATACAATGGGCTTCAAAGTGGTCCAAGCTAAAATCTATGATGGGCTTTGAATTGGTCTTTGACCATAAATGGTCTGCTAGTGATTGAGTTTTGTGACGTTTTGACGCATGACGAATGAAGGATATATTGTCACAAAAATTCTGTGACAAAAACATAATTTTTTGTCACAGAACATGTTTAAACACGAATGATAAGTGACAAACTGATTTTCATCACAGGATCGTCAGAGATTTTGACTAGTGACCAGGGTTTACAATCCTGAAAAAACCGGGAAAACCGCTACTGGAAAAACCAGACGGTTTTTTGTTTTGCAACAATACACATTGTCGGTGTTGGTGAAAAACCGGAACAGACCGGTTTTTCTGGTTTTTCGGTAAACCGAACTAGTTTGTCCGGTTTTGAAAACCTTCCCAGTGACATAATTTTCAGGTTTTGTGACATAACTGAAACATCACCTATCATAATATTTCTTGTAGTGATACTAGTCTACTTCCATCCAATCATATGACGTGAATTGGTGAGCAAGAAAGCAGGTCTCCAAATCCGTCGACGTCCGAGGAGGGCATATTAGGTTTTGGAATAGCGATCTACACTGCTCCATCGCTTCCTATGGATGCTTTCCTATCCCGTGTGAAAGCACCAAATATTCCTATGGATGCTTTCCTTTTTCGTGTGAAAGTACCGAATATTTGGGAATCATTTGTTATGACTTGTTATTGTGGTGTCTTTGATGGTTCATTCCAGTGGACACATTAACTCCTCATCTATGCTTCATCAGGGGCAGTTTTATTTGACTTGCTGTACACCTAGAAATATATGCAGTACTCAGTCCCTGGCGCTCCATTAGCCACTGGCCTATTGAAAAATCGCCACCGTGTGAGTTGATGCCTCTCGCATGCATCCCCTCAGTGGACTCTGGTGCTCATTCGTACTTTTACTACAGATCTGTAATGCTAGCTTTCTTTTTGCATTTATTTGTATTATTACAGTGAACTCTTCAATACTTTACAATTTTATATATTTACAAGAAAGCTAATAAGCCGGCCGTTGAAACCATTGATATGAGATAAAAAGCACCTATTTTTCCCGAAAAGTAACCAAAAGTGGAACTGAAATATTGTAGGAAAAAGACAACCAAGTAACATGAATCAAGATAGAATAATAAAATTACAAAGCATATGTGCTCTTCAACCCATTTAACAAGGACAATTATAACAAGGAAGGCCAACAAGGGATACATGCAAAATGGACGCATGGAAACATTTTTGAAACTACATATGAAATATGATAAGAGAGTCTTCAATTTGTTCTTATGCAAACATGAACAAGCACTGGTGGCCTCTGCTGCCGTGCATCCTGTGAAAGGAAACAAGAGAAACCGTGAGACTGTTGCAGCTACATACGGTACGGGTTTTAAAACACTATAATGTCTACACATCATAGAATTTAACATCGATACATACGTAGATCCATCAGGGGAAGCTGAAAGGGAAAGGCGAGGCGCTAGTAAGTTTCCACAAGGTGTTTTCAGCCTGTGTTGTTGATGGATAGATCCCAATGACGGTCCCATCACGCACGTTACCCAGCAGCCCATTGAGGGTCATAGATGGGTCTTTGGTGACTATTACTTGATAAAAACCGTCGGCACGTGGCGCTCCCCGTGTCCACAGTTCCTCCCTTGCTTTGTTGAGGTCGAAATTTTCAGTCAGTTGGAGCTGGTTGTTGTTTGGTTCAGCCAAGCACGAAGGAAACTGTGTCAATGGGATTCTACTAACTGCTAAAACAAATACGGTGCAGGATAATTAGCTAACCTCTCCACTGAATGGTGGGATCACCACGACCTGTGACGTAGCTGCGTTCACCAGCGAGAATGGCCTGAGGCCGATGGGTTGGACGAAAGACGACGAGGAGTACAGCTGGAACCACATCTACACGAACATGTACCATATATCGTCGATTAGAACAAGATGATATACAGCATGCACGCACGTGTTAGTATATATATACACGCACTGCGTACGAATATGCCGGACGAATACAGCGGAAGGAATCGACGAGCTGTAAGGCTTACCTGTGTTGGGTCACTGGAGTTGGCCTTGGTGAGAACAACGGTGTTGTCGCGAATGGCCGCGTTCAACGTGGTGTTCTGCTTGCAGTATATCCTAACTGGCAGTGGCAGGGGGCCTTTAGGAAACAAGGCAGAAAACAGATTCTGCAATCTTCTTTCATGAGTAGGAGAATACGACCCAGCGCCGAGCACGACAACCATGAGCAAGACTGCCCAAACTAATAAGCCCGCGGCTGCGGCGTGTCTTGCCATTGCTATGGAATATCGACGGCAGTGGGCACTAGCTTAGCTCGTGCTTTTTGGCTGTGGTGGCTGTAGTGCCTCCCATTTATAGAACCTTGACATGTGTGCATTGGTCTTAATCTTGGGAATAATTATCTGGCCATGTGCAGGGTAATCAGTTACTTATCCCTGAACTTTGACTTTAATTCATTAATTGATACAGGTGATACGATGCCCATGATTACAAGTTATTTTTGGACTTGCCAACAGCAGACTGATAATACGTGCCAGATGCAAACATATGGAGGGGCCATCCACTGTCGGGGGATTCAGGAGAGAAGCAGTGTCAAGCAAAACGCACTGATGTAGCGGTTAATGTCCCATCCATGCATGGAAAAAAGAATAATATGATACAATTTGCTACTTCAAGGCTCGCTGACCATATCCCATGCATGACGATCGAAGACCAGAGAATAATCCAGCTTGCGTGAAGTGTGCCCTGTAGTATAGGTAAATGCCCATATTACATATTGTGATAAGATCTTATTGTCAAACGGGCAAAGTTTAGAGGTATATTTTGATGGCTACTCCCTGTGCAGAGAGTGTTCCATGGTGGCAAGGTGAGGTCCACGATAACATATAGTACTCTGCCATGCTTAGGTCGTGCGGTGTAAACATGTTATTTCTTAATCATGTTTCAGGTTCTGCAAAATCATGTAGTACTCTGTTGTTTCTAAATGATAATGCAAAAACATTGCACAACTACTGATACACTGAAATTTCAACAACTGAAACCCATTAATTTTTTTTAAGTATTCTGATAAGAGGAACTCGTGAGATTGGATATATTTCTTTAGTTCTTCAGTAGAAATGACAATACCAAAATAAAAGAAGAGGAAACAAGTACAGAATAATTTCCACATAAATCAGGATGTTGAAAAATCTATAGAAACAAATCTTTCCCTAGTAACAGTTTTACATGTCCCAATAATTAACACGTGCTGGCCATTTGTAGAAGCTTGGACAAGTGTGCATTGGTGTTTATATTGGGAATAATTATCTGGCCATGTGCTGGGTAATCAGTTACTTATCCTTTGAACTTTGACTTTAATTCATTAATTGATACAGGTGATACGATGCCCATGATTACAAGTTATTTTTGGACATGCCAACAGCAGACTAATAATACGTGCCAGAAGGGCTATGCAAGTTGATACAAGATGCCCAGTTTGTTGGCGTCTTGATGAAGATGGTGGTCACTGTTTTTTAAAATGCAAGATGTCAAAGAAATGCTTGCTAGCCATGGGTTGAAGGCACTAGAGAAAAACTGAATGCCATGTCGTAAAGCCAAAAGGTGGCGCATGAAGTATTGCAGATGGAAAATGATATGCAAATGCATACCATTGTACTCCTTTGGGCCTGGTGGGATGCAAGAAATAATGCTAATGCCGGGGAAAATCGACCATCTCGTGAGGATGTGATCCATAAAGCCATATAATGTTGTTGGATATTATAAGATCGGCTACTGTTCAAAATCCAACAAACTGTAGAGTCCATCAGTTCTGGATTCCTCCTCATGCTGATATCCTGAAGGTGAACATTGATGGTTCCTTCTGTAGCAAAGATAAAACTGATTGCTGCAACCTGGTGACTGCAATGAAGACCTCAACTTATGATCGTTCTCCCAGTGATGTTCTCTTCAGAGAGGTTAGAAGCTTAGTATCTTTGTTTTTCAACAATGTTGAGTTTATTCATTGTTGGGGAAGGAAGCCCTCAATAGGGGAGCGAAGCCCTCAACACATATTTGATGATGACCCTGGAAGGTGCGAAGCCCTCTGTGAGTGAATTCGTTGTTTTGAGTCAGTGGCGAAGCCTTCTTCTCTGTCCGCGTTGCTGGACGAAGGAATGAAGATCTGCTAAGCCCTTAGGTTCTTGACATTGCGTAGTATCGGAGCCCTCTGGCTGTCCACGTCGCTGGATGGAGGGAGAAGAGATGTCAGAGAAATTAGAACGGTGTAAATGATATAACTGGCTCGTGGCCCGAAAAACCATTGTCCATACAAGAATCCTCTCTCCTCTAATTATAGAGGAGAGAAGATTTGTAATTACAATTTAGCCTTTAAGCAAGTTCATCACGAATGGAAAGAAACTCAAAAGGATTTTGCAAGACCCCCAAGGCCCGACCCCCCGGGTGCCGGCTGACGCCATTAGTATAGTTTGCGGCGAGGCCGCGACAGCCGCCGATGAGCCCTCCCTTTGTTGATTTTTACGGTGGAGAAAGATTGTGTGGCGCCGAGCCCCGCGCGTCCCTCTGGCTGCCAGAAAACGACGTGGCCCTGTTGCCGGATCTAGGCCGCACGTGTCGCAATGGACGGCACGAAGGGGCCCCAGGAGGTGGTCGCTATTACAAATAGCAACCACCTCTGTCCCGACGAGGGTCCCCGCTGCTCCTCGCCGTCGTTGCCGGAGCTCCCCCCCCCCGCCCCCCCGGTGCCATTCCAGCTCACCAGCCGTCTCGCCGCCGTCGACCTCCGCCGCCCACTGCGTGCGCCGTGGTCGCGTCGACGCCCTCAGCAGCTGC
This sequence comes from Eragrostis curvula, assembly GCA_007726485.1. Classification (NCBI taxonomy): domain Eukaryota; kingdom Viridiplantae; phylum Streptophyta; class Magnoliopsida; order Poales; family Poaceae; genus Eragrostis; species Eragrostis curvula. The sequence continues at coordinate 23,803,137 of CM017440.1, read as the reverse complement.
GGGCAAGGGCCTGGTCTGCTCAGCTCGGGTCCGCGGGTTCGAGGCCCTGCACTGCACGTCGGCTGCGTTGCAACTGAATCACTACGGGAAAGCGGCTGTATGCCGAGTGTAAAAAGGTTTGCCGAGAGCCATTTATCGGGCACACGGCAAACACCCACTTTGCCGAGTGCCAGAGGCAAAGCTCTCGGCAAAAAACAGGCACCCGGTACACAGGCAGTTTGCCGAGTGCCAGGAGGTAGGGCACTCGGCAAACCCATATTTTGCCGAGTGCCACCGAGCAGGCCGTCGGCAAAAGCGAAACACCCGGTAAATTGGATATTTGCCGAGAGCCAGGTACAAGGGCACTCGGCAAAGGTGTCAGGTGCCCCGCACGTGCCCCCGTCTGTTACGAAACCGAACGGAGCCGTCAATATTTGCCGAGAGTCGGCGTTTGGCACTCGGCAAACATTGGGGTTTGCCGAGTGCCCCCACTTGGCGCTCGGCAAACTATTTTTTTTTATTTTTGCCTTAATTTTATTTCAGCCTTCAATGTATGACTTAATTTTACTTCATGTCAAAATTTCGTATTTTTCTCGATCCGTTTGTTATATTTAAGTTATTTATTACATATAAAGTATTTTTTGAAGAAAATTCAAAATTGAACTCCAAGTGATTCAAATAATGAAATACAGTGACTCAAAAAATGATATTCATGTTTCCGAGTTCAATTTGAGGCCGTAACCATGAAATGAACGGAAAAATCAGGGCGAACATTGGGTGAAATAGTACTTTATTTTTATAAAATTCAAACAAAGTCTGAAAATTACGAGACTCGTGCTGGTATCATGAAATCATACGTGGAGGCCATGGTAAATCTTAAAAAAAGTTTCGCAAAAGTTATCACGTACGTTGTTCAGAAACCGGAGCTTCCCCGAAGAAGATCCTTAGAGTTATGAAGTGTTCATATAGATTTTGAATCAAATTGACGGTCACATTATGAATTCATGCTAAATCTTTTTTTTCTAGTTAATAGAACATATGAAATGTTTGTTGACAAAATTTGGTGAATTTTTGAATTTGTTTGATATTTTTTAATTTTTTTGTGAGCTGTCGATGTAGCACTCGGCAAACAGGTCACTGGATTCTCTTTCTCCCTTATCCGTTTCGTGCACCTTCCGCCGCCGCCGCCCTACGCCACCCCATGCCGCCATCGTCTACGCCCGGTCTCCACCGCGCGCCGCCGCCCTCCACCTCCGCCCCCGCTCGTGCACCCGGTCTCCGCCCCCGCCTCCGCAACCGTGCCTCCGTGCCGTGCCGACGGCCGCGCCGCGCCGGCGCCCCCATCTCCAGCACCCGCGCCTCCCCCGGCCACTCCTGCCCCTGCCCGACGAGCCCGCTCCCTCGACGAGCCCGCGCCCCCGACGACCCCGCTCCCCCGACGCCGAGCCGCCACCCCGACGACCACGCTCCCCCGACGCCGAGCCGCCACCCCGACGAGCCTGCGGCCCCGACCTCGCCCCGCCGTCCTCGAGGGCAGCTGCTGCACCGCCCCCGGCCCCGACAGCCCCGCTCCCCCGACGACCTCGCCCCGGCCTGCCCCGTCCCGCCTCCCTCCCCTCCTTCAAGCCTGAAGCTCGACGCCAAGAGCCGCCCCGACCTCGCCTCGCTCCCTTCCGTCGCCGGCGCCATCTGCAGGTATGCCGTCCTCCTCGCTCTGCTACATGGTAATGGTAGTGGTGCTCACGATGGCTGGCTTGGCTGCTACTGCTTGCTGCCCTTGCTTGCTTGCTGCTGCTGTGAGAGATTGCTTGCTGCTGCTGCTCTTGTTTGCTTGCTGCTACTGCTTGCTTGCTTGCTTGCTGCTCACAACGAATGTAATCCTCATCAATCAAATGGAAGATTTGTGTTATGTATCATAGCAAAGCAAGCAAATTTAGATTTCGATGTATGTGAATTGAGAATTGGATTGAAAGCAACATGTTTCGGGAAATGTGAATATGTACATCAAGTAAGTTATGAACAAATTTCATAATTAGACATCTAACCCATTTGTTCCACATCCAACCCACTTGTTCCTCATTGCTGGATTTCTTGATGTATTCTGGCATGATGAAGTGCCTCCTACTGCACATGAAGTCGATACCCTTCTTTGCAATGGTGCGGGAAATGGATCCCCCGATTTCATTTCTTGGTTCAAACGGAAGGTATTTAGCATTTTCTTAGTATGACATTACAAGTTCCTCGTACGTGCGAATAATGTAGCTAACTATCTTGCTTGAACTTGCAGGCCCTAACCGAAGCGACAATGAATGCCGAGTTAAGACAGGTTGCCAGTGGCTATATTTATGCGGTCAAGTCATTTAAAAGCTATGACGTTAATGGGTACCACTTTCACACAACAAGCTACGAGCAGAATCGGCCTAATCGTAGAACCACTAACACCGGAGTTTTTACTCCTGGTGACGATGGGGTCGAATATTATGGAAGAGTTGAAGAAATATACGAACTTTGTTTTGATGGTTGCAAGCCTCTCCCTCTTGTCGTATTTAAATGCCATTTGTTTGATCCTCAAGCAGTTAGACGGACCCCTAATCTTGGGCTAGTCGAAATTCGACAGTCATCCGTCTATCCAAGAGACGATGTATATATTGTTGCTCAACATGCCACACAAGTTTATTATCTCCCATACCCATGCCAAACCGAGGACCGTCTCAAGGGTTGGGATGTTGTGTACAAGGTATCGCCACATAGCAAACTACCGGTCCCAAACAATGAAGATTACAATGTAGACCCAAACACATATGTCGGCGGAGAGTTCTTGCAAGAAGATGGGCTAGAAGGGGGTTTTGTGATAGACTTAACCGAAGAGATCAAAATGGAAGTAGACAATGAAACGGTTGTTGAGGACGATGCTGGAGATGAGGTTCATAATGCGAACAACTTGAAATTACTTGAGCGATTACATTTAGACGACGAGGACATTCCGCCTTCGGAACACGTGGAAGATGATATCGACCTTGATGATTATAGTGATGATGAGGCAAACGATGCAGAAGATCCCGATCTTGATGATTATTTCTAATACATGTATGGCCCGTAGTAATTAATTTAATTTTTGCAATACTATGTTACTTTCTATTACATGTTATATTTATTTTGCATATATTTCGAAATACTGATGGATTTAATCTTGTTAACTGCAGGTGATTGATCAAAGATGGTGGGCAAAGGTGGTGCTGTGATGAGGACGGTGACGTCGCTCTACCAAAAGGCGACTGTGAAGCGGCCCGCTGCAGCTGAGGGGTCTGGGAGAGGGAGGAGTCGAATGAAGGCTCGAGGCAGCAGAGGTGGCGGCAGGCGTCGAGGGAGGGGGTCGAGGGCACCGTCCCCTGCTCCTTCCGTGCACGAGACGGAGGAGGGGGGAGACCATGACGAGGAGGAGCAGAGGAGCAGGAGGACTCAGAGGCCTCAGAGGAGCAGCAGGAGTAGCAGGAGCAGGAGGACTCGGAGGAGCATGGAGATGGGGAGGAGGAGGACGGGGAGGAGGAGGAGGCGTCTAAGGACGTGCCGAGTGTGTGGCTGCGAGGTCCCGCACGACTCCCACCGCGACCGATCCCTATTGAGAAACGGCCGTTGGTTCGACCCAAAGGGAAGAAGTAAGTAACTTTAACTGTTAAGCCATTTGCTATGTTTAAAATCTCTATAGAAACTAATGATTGTCTTGATTACTTGGGCAGAGGCTGGGAGACGATCGTTCCGGGTGACCACAGTCGTCTTCCTGCCGGCATCCTCGGCCTTTTGTGCAAGAAACTCTTTCATGGCATGGTGCCACTGCGCGACGCGGGGGGGGGGGGGGGGGGGGGGGGGAGGCGGCCTTGACGTGGGACCACTACAAACGCGTCGCTGATGTCCCAAACGTGGATGGGAGAGACTTTCGCACCGTGGCGGACCGGGTGGTTGGAGAGTTGTGGGTAAGTCTTGTTTGCATTGAATTGGTCAATACATCTCGTTCATTGGATATTCTTCAAATAATGAAAGTATACATCGCATCTATGTGCAGGATTTATTTAGGGTCGAGCCGAAATGGAGGGACCGGGCGGTGCGACGGGCGTACAATGCATGTCCTAAACTCGTTACGGACATGCATTACGTGGCGCGCGTCCAGGCCGTGAGGACCTACTACGCTAAAAAACTTAGTAGAAAGATGGAGAAAGAGGAGGCTCGAACCATATGGCTGACCGAAGCACAATACATGCAGGTAATTTGACATTCTCATGTTTTCTATACTTGATTAAGTATGCTTAATTTGATCTTCTCATAGTTTCACAATAACTAACATCTAACTTGGTCAAATGACGTGTAGGTGATTCCGTGGTGGTGCGCTGCTCATAAAGACTGCTGGGAGTACTTTTGCCGAGTGCCTCAGATCTTTGCCGAGTGTCAGACCTGAGGCACTCGGCAAAGGTGCCATTTTTTGCCAAGTGCTACTGCCTGGCACTCCGCAAACTGACCATTGTTTGCCGAGTGCCAGAGCCAGGGCACTCGGCAATTTTTTTTTGTTTGCCGAGTGCCAGGAGGGGTGGCACTCGGCAAAAAAATTTTTGTTTGTCGAGTGCCAGGAGGGGTGGCACTCGGCAATTTTTTTTTGTTTGCCGAGTGCCTGACATGATGGCACTCGGCAAACAATTGTGACGGCCGTTTCCCGCCGTCAATTCACTTTATTTTACCGAGAGCTGTTTGCCGTCCGGCCTTTGCCGAGTGTTACACTCGGCAAACTTTTTGCCGAGTGTAATACTGCCTTTGCCGAGTACCTCTGGCACTCGGCAAATTAGGGCTTTCTCGTAGTGTCGTGTCGGTGGACGCCGGCGATAAGTTGCGCGCGCTGCTGTGCTGTCGACCGGGCGAGGCGAGTAGGTAGCCGTCCTCGATGCGTTAGATTTCCTCGAGCACCCCCATGGCGAGCCACTCGGGGCATGGCGAACCCTGCCCGGTGACAGTGGCGGAGACAGGATTTTCAAATTGGGTGTGCCTAACAACTGCATAATCACTTAACTTTCATGACATTCAAGCCTCATAAAGCAAAGAGTAAAGCATAAATAGATCCTTAATTTGTAAAAAAAAAGTTTAGAAGATTTTTGAGCCACATTGTGTGCACAAATCAATCTGTTTTGATGATTTAAGGGCAACTATTAACATACCTATATATATTATAGCTATTGAAAATTGATTTTTTTCACAAAAACATTGGGTGTGCATGTGCACACCCGTGCACCATGCTGGCTTCGCCCCTGCCCGGCGAGCACGCAACGCACCTCTGCTTGTTCCGCGGCTTCCGTCGCTGCTTCTGCACTTCAACGGTGACGACGGCGATCGATGAAACGGAGTTCACGCTCTGACGACTGGTCAAATCGAAAAGGCGTGCTCTTCTCACCTCTCTTAATTTGCCCATTTATCAGCTCCGTGCGCCTACACTGTTCAATAGAATGCCAAGCTAACGCAGTAAGAACTGACATTGTTGTTAAAACTGCCTTTTCGATCTTGTTTGAGTCATATCAACGGGCACCATTTTCAAGCTTCAATAGCTTTGTATAATTGTATATGCTAATGTTTCCATCCATCCAAGCAATCTTAGCTGATAGTGCTACTACGTTGGCAGAGTCAGCAATCAAATGTTTGCCATCTCATTCAACGGCGAATTCGTTGTGTTCTGCAAAGCGAAAACGTTCGTTAAGTTCCTATTGGTACTGCTGTGCATTCACACAGCTTCATAGGTCCCCCCAGGACTAGCCTAGTACAGCACATCGTGTAAACTGATTAGTACATGAACAACTTTTTTTTTTGGTGTGATTAATTTCTGTAAACTGACTACCACCGGACAGACTCCAGTTTTGGTCAATTTTTTGTCGGACGAGTGAGACGACATTATAAGCAAATACACGCCTTTTTGTTAGGCTTCTCATGGCATATTCAATAGAATGGCATCGGCAGCAATGATTCTAGCAAGAATAGTTCTAGCCTTGCTGAGCTAGGATGTGCGTTTGAAACCTGAAACAATCGCAGAGCCAGAAAAGCTTGTCCTTGAGAGATAGCCGATTTGGCTAGCCAGCCATGTCATAACTAAAATCTCCAAATAACTGCTGCTTTTTCGCTAACAAACCAAATGTTTAGCGCTGACAACTTAACGTAGCTAGCTTGCCTAGCTAAGCTAAGGCTGGAGGTAGCAAAGCTACCAAACGCACCCCAACTTGTCGGTGGCTGCCTAGCCGATCTCAATGGGTTCCTTGATGAACCGGTGTCTTGATGATTTTTCCCACAAAATGTTAACATGCAAGGCGCTTTTAGTAAAAGTTCAGAACATATATTGAGATACCCAGTTCCGTTCAATTTATTGTAGCTCTTCGATCATAGTGACAGTTGTGGGTAACTTTTTAAACTGGAAGGTTTGTTGGATAATATTTTCTTTCATAATAACCGTGACGTACAATTTTTCTTCTTTATTTCTCCGATTAATGTGGTAATATATAGCGCTTCAGAGCCAACATGGTGGCTTGCCGTATAAGCAGGTTGTCGTCGTCGTCGACGTGCTGGGTCTCCTCGAGCTGGCCACTGGGCGTTGGCCTTGGCTGGTGTGACGGACGGACGTACTTACGCGCGGCGTTGAGCCCGCCCACCCGTACATGGCGGCGCCAACGGGGCAAAGCCTGCCCAGCCGGCCGGCGAGCACGCAACGCACCTCTGCTTGTTCTTCACCTGCACTTCAACGGCAACCATGCATGCATGCGCGCCGGTCCTTTCAGCGGGGCCAGTGACGCGCGAGGCCCGCACTTTGCGGTGAGGACGATGTGCCCGCCGCGGACGAGCCTGTGTGCCCTCTGTTAGCAGCTCTGCTAATGGCGGCACGGAGAAGACGCATTCCAAGAAGACGCCTTCACTTGGAGGAGGCGATCAGGACTCTCCAACGCCAAAAGACCTGGGGCGCGGCAAGAAGATCAAGAAGCCCAACACCAGAATCGGCGGACCAGAGTGGACCCAGTAAAGCCCAGCCCGTTGAGGCTTGTAATAGCGCTGTGAGACTAGAGTAGTATAAGAGAGGAGACGTGCTCTGTTTTAGCTGGCTTTTGGCTTGGCGAAGAAGTAGATCGGCGGCGGCGGCGTCGTCCGGCTCATCGCCGGCGACGATAAACTTGTACCAGATATTATCCGTGATATAGATACACTACCACCCTAACATCTGGTATCAGATTTTGCTCTCGATCTCACTCGGCTTCAACATCGTCAACACCCAGAGATTCCGTTGCTGAAAATGGGTCCTTCGGCCACCGGTGCTGCTGCGGGAGCCGGCGGCAAGGATCCCAAGGAGGGGCCGAAGGAGGATACCCTCTTCACCGCGCTTACAAGTCTCATCGACGAGCGTTTTGGCGTCACCAACCGCCTCATCACCGACGTGCAAGGTTCGGTGAGTACTCTCATGGCGGCGAAGAAGGAGTTCGAGGCCTGGCGACCGGAGATGGAGCGGCAGGTGGGAGGCCTGCGCTCTACGATGCAGGAGCGGCAAGTACATCTGCAGCAACTCGGGGTCTCCTCTCCGTCCCCGCCCTCTTCACCCACGGATCCGGTGAATCCAAGTGCCGTAGATCCGGGGAAGGCGTCGGCTACTGCCCACCTTGCAGCTTCCGCTTCCGCGGCGACGTCTGGGCCTAATGGCCACTGCTTCGACAACTACTACCGGAGGCCTGGGTTCGGGGTGGTCACCACCCTTGAGCACCAGCCTCCGGGCAAAGGTGCGAACCCGAACCGAGAACTATCTCCTGTACCTTACCGCATGGATGATTCTATGGCCGTTCCTTCTTCTACTACTGCTACTGCTAGTTCTGTCAGTTTGCCACAAGTTCAGTTCCCTGTATTTGATGGCAGTAACCCGCGCATTTGGCAGAAGAGATGTGAGACCTACTTTGAGATATACTCTGTTTCTCCGGATATGTGGGTTAGATTAGCAGTGATGCATTTTGAGGGTTCGGCTGTATTCTGGTTGCAGTCTGCAGAGAGCAAAATCCGTAGCATGGCTTGGGGGGAATTGATCAGTGCTATGTGCAATCGCTTTGGTCGTGATCAATATAGCACTCTGATCCGGCAATTTTTTCACATCCACCAAGTAGGAACTATCTCTGAATACATTGAGCAGTTTGATACTTTGTTACACCAGCTGTTAGCATATGATAGTAGCCTTAGCTCTGAGGTTATCACTACCAAATTTATTGATGGTTTACGAGATGATATCAAAGCTGTTGTAACTGTTCATAGGCCCCAAGACATCAATACTGCTAGTTCTTTGGCCTTATTGCAGGAAGATGTGGTGGCCTTGCATCCAAGAAGAGATGGGCGCAGGATGGAGTCTTCTGCTCCAGCTCGTTCTGCTTCTCGGGGTGGAGCGTGGCCCATTCCTCCACCCCCAAACATCAAACCAGTTGTGACTCTTCCCACTGATGACAAAACTGTACCTGAAGCTAGTACTAGCAGAGTCAGAAGAAGTGATGACAAACTCACTGCATTGAGAGCATATCAAAGATCTAAGGGTTTGTGCTATAAGTGTGGGGAAAGGTGGAGCCATACCCACAAGTGTGCCAACAATTATTCAGTACATCAAATGGAGGAAGTGCTGTCTTATATTCTTGAGTTTGAAGATCCTGAATTTTTGGCATATCTGAAGACTTATTCTGAACAATCTGACTCTGAAGATCAATTGTGTTGTATCTCTCAGCAGGCAGTGACAGGAACTGAAAGTAAGAAGACTATCAGGCTCAAGGGGTTTCTGGGGGGCCAAGAGGTGTTGATGTTGATTGACTCTGGAAGTACCTCAAGTTTCATCAATGAGAATTTCCAAGGCAGCTTGCCTCAAGCCTCAGTGTTACATCAACCTGTGTCAGTGAAGGTGGCTGATGGTGGAGTAATGGCTTGTTCCAAGCAATACACAACCTGCTCTTGGTAATGTCAGGGTCACACCTTTGTCTCTAATTTCAAGGTTTTACCTCTGGGGTGTTATGACATCATTTTGGGAATGGACTGGTTAGAGCAACATAGTCCCATGGAAATTGATTGGATACTCAAGACTCTAAGCTTTTCTTACAAGTCCAAGAAGATCAAGCTGAGTGGGGTACTACCTGTAGTGGCTAGTTGTGATCTTATTCAGATGGAAGCAAATTGGAAGCTTTACTGGCTGGCTTTACTGGCTGAAGATGCTGTGTTACAGATCTTTGAATTGAGTGTGGTTAAGCCCATGGACTCTCAAATGTTGTTGCCTGAAAAATTGCAAGACTTGATTCAGGAGTTTGAGGGTGATCTTTACAGAACCAGTTGGCTTACCACCAAAGAGGGCTTATGATCATGCCATACCCCTATTACCAGGTGCTCAACCTTTTCGAATAAGGCCTTATCGCTATAATCCTGCTCAGAAGGATGAAATTGAGCAGCAGATTAAAGAAATGCTACAAAATGGGGTCATTCAAGAGAGCTCCAGTCCTTTTGCTTCACCTGTACTCTTGGTCAGGAAAAAAGACGGCAGCTGGCGCCTGTGTGTAGATTACAGAAGGTTAAATGCTCAGACAGTGAAAAACACTTTTCCTCTTCCCATTGTCGATGAGATCCTAGATGAACTGGCTGGGGCTACAGTTTTTACCAAATTGGACCATAAGGCTAGTTATCATCAGATTAGGATATTGGAAGGAGATGAATACAAGACTGCCTTCATCACACATAATGGTCATTATGAGTATAAGGTCATGCCCTATGGCTTAATTTTTTTTTTTCGAAAACGCAGGAGAGCTGCGTATCTTTGCATTAAAAGAGAGGAGAAATCAGTCCCGTACAATAGTGCCACCTCACTCCGGACCGAGCTGTGAGGGGCAACTTACAAAGGAAAGGTGTAACTTTATAAAAAACACACTAGGCAAGGCCTGACCAAACCTAAAGACGGATTAACCCGGCTCTAGTACACAACCCAGCTCAAGCGCACGAAGGTCCCGAGCTCCCTCGAGGCACCACAGGTGATGCTCATCCTCGAAGGCCCGTAGTATGTTATTGATGCTTGGGCTGGCTCCTTCAAAAACGCACAAGTTGCGATGTTTCCAAAGTAACCACGCGCCCAAAATGATGAGGGAGTTCAAACCTTTCTTCTGCTCCTTCTGGACTTTCTTGACTGCCCTCCTCCACCACGATGCAAATGAGAGTTCATCCTGATCCGGAACACACCGTTGCAGCCCCCATTGTTCAAAAATTTTGAACCAAAATTCCCGGGCGAAGACACAGGTTGTTAGCAAATGTTGGACGTCTTCATCGCATTGATCGCATAACGGACATTGACTTGGATGTGGCAGGCCGCGCCTAGCCAGCCGGTCAGCCGTCCAACATCGGTTCCGGATTGCTAACCAAAGGAAGACTTTACACTTGGCCGGAGCCCAAGATTTCCATAGCCGTCTCCATGGTTCAAACACCACTTTTCCATTCAAGAAGGCAATGTAGGCAGATTTGGATGAGTACTTGCCGGAGGCATCAAAAACCCAGACATGGTTGTCATCATTTGCATGCAGAGCTACTTCATGAATTACGTCCCATAACTGAAAATAATCAAACAGCCCAATCATAGATAAGCCTCCCTCTATGTCTCTCGGCCAGCTATGATCAAGGAGAGCCTCAGCTACGGTGCGTGTACTCCGAGTCTTAGTGGATACAGAGGCCATGACTGCTGGAGCAAGTTCTGAAATGGTACAGCCAAAAAGCCATTTGTCATTCCAAAACAAAGTATTTGTGCCGCTGCCCACATGACTCTCAATGGCAATTGAAAATAGAGCTTTTGCATTATTATGTATGGGAATATCCAGCCCCCTCCAAGGCTTGTTAAAATCTGTTTTCATTGCCCATAACCATCGTATTTGCAATGACCAAGCCATAATTTCTAGATTGAGAATTCCCAGACCTCCATACTCCAGTGGTAAACAAACCTTCTCCCATGATACTAAACATGTGCCTCCATTGGCCTGTTTCCTTCCTTGCCAAAGAAAACCCCTCCTTATCTTCTCAATTGCCTTGATGAACCATTTTGGTACATTAATAGCAATGAGCACATATATGGGGATGGCCGAAAGAACAAAACGAACCCAAGTGGCGCGCCCAGCCATATTCATTAGAGAGGCCTTCCAGCTCGGGAGCTTGTCTCCGATCTTTTCAATCCAAGGTAGGAGATCAGATTTTCTCAATTTTCGGTCCGAAATAGGAAGACCCAAGTAGGTACAAGGGAATTCCGCCATTGTGCAAGGCATGGTTCTACACACCTCGTCAACTTGCTCCTGAGCACACCGAATAGGAATGACACAACTTTTTTGTAGATTAGTTTGGAGACCCGAAGCCTCGCCAAACTTGCCAAGAATTTCCATGGTCAGATTCATTTCCTCCTCGACCGGTCTTATAAATAGAACCACATCATCGGCATATAGAGATACTCGTTGGCTTGGATTCCGTCGAGATAGTGGCATGAGGAGGCCGAGATCACTAGCTTTAGTAAAGAGACTGTTAAGCACATCCATCACCAAGATAAACAACATGGGGGAGAGAGGGTCGCCTTGCCGCAGCCCACGTCTATGCCGAATATGATCTCCAGGCTCACCATTTACCATGAAACGAGTAGAGGCCGTGGACAGCAAGCAAGATATCAGATTGCACCATGAAGGTCCGAAACCCAAGTGCTCCAAAATTTCCAATAAAAAAGACCAAGCCACTGAATCAAAAGCTTCCGAAATATCGAGCTTGAGAAATAGGCTTGGTACCTTTTGTTTGAATAGTGCCTTGACCGTTTGCTGCACCAGAATGTAGTTGTCATGGATACACCGCCCACAGATGAAAGCACTCTGATTAGTGGCCACCAAATTGTTGAGATAAATATGGCTTAATTGGAGCACCTGCAACCTTTCAAGGTACTATGAATGCTGTGTTAGCCAAATTACTGAGGAAGTGTGTGGTGGTATTCATAGATGATGTATTGGTATACAGCAAAAATATGGAGGAGCATTTGGACGATTTGAGACAGGTGTTCACTATCCTGCACAAACATAACTTGCATCTCAAATTGTCAAAGTGCTCTTTCGCTCAACCTAAACTGGAATTCCTAGGCCATGTTATCAGCAAGGATGGGGTAGCCACTGATCCTACCAAGATTGATACCATCAGAAATTGGCCTATTCCTGAATCTGTCAAGGAGGTTAGGAGCTTTTTGGGAATGGCTGGCTACTACCGAAAATATGTGAAGAATTATGGTATTATCAGCAAATCTCTCACTCAGCTCTTAAAGAAGGGGGAAATATTTGTGTGGACCCAGGGACACCAAGAAGCTTTTGATACTCTCAAGCATGCTCTGATTACTGCTCCTGTGCTAGTGTTACCAGATTTCACTAAGCAGTTTACCATCGAGACTGATGCCAGTGAAAAAGGAGTGGGAGCTGATCTACAGCAAGGTGGTCACCCAGTGGATTTTATCAGCAAGGTCTTAGGTCCCAGAAATCATGGGTTATCTGTTTATGAAAAGGAATGCTTAGCCATCCTGTTTGCTGTTGAGCAATGGCGACCATATCTGCAACCTGCAGAATTCATCATCAAGACTGATCAGAAGAGTTTAACTCATTTAGATGACCAAAGGCTTACCACCCCTTGGCAACAGAAAGCTCTGACAAAGTTATTGGGATTACAATACAAATTGGTTTATAAGAAGGGTACAGAAAACCTAGCAGCAGATGCCCTGTCTAGGAGACCCAACTTCCATTTGGATGGAGAAATGCTAAATCAAGTAACTGTATCTGTGGCTAAACCAGTCTGGTTAGAGGAGGTAGTCCAAGGATACTCCTCTGATGCTGATACACTAAAGGTATTAACCTCTCTGTCTCTAGGGAAACCTGTTGACCATTTCACTTTACAGAATGGGCTCTTGAGGTTTAAAGGCAAAGTGTGGCTGGGAAACAATTACACTCTCCAGCAGAAAATTCTGCATGCCTTACATTCTAGTGTAACCGGTGGTCATTCGGGATTTCCTGTGACATACAGAAGAGTGAAAGCTATGTTTGCTTGGCCTGCAATGAAGAAGTGCATTCAAGAGTTTGTATCCCACTGTTCAGTTTGTCAGCAGGCCAAGACAGAGAGGGTAAAATATCCTGGACTTCTTACTCCTTTACCTGTTCCTAATCATGCTTGGCAGGTGGTCTCTCTTGACTTTATTGAGGGTCTTCCTAAATCTGGCTCATATAACTGCATATTGGTGGTGGTGGACAAATTCTCGAAGTATGCTCATTTTGTACTACTGTCACACCCGTATACAGCTTTGTCTGTTGCTATGGCTTACATGCAACATATCTTTCGTCTGCACGGTTTGCCTCAAGCTATGATTTCAGATAGGGACAGGATCTTTACAAGTAACCTGTGGCAGGAACTCTTTACATTGTCTGGCATTGAATTGAAGATGAGTAGTGCCTACCATCCGCAGACCGATGGTCAGACCGAGAGGGTCAATCAGTGTCTGGAAACCTACCTACGTTGTTTTGTTCATTCCTCTCCCAAGAAATGGCTCAAATATCTTTACTTAGCAGAGTTCTGGTATAACTCTTGCTATCACTCTGCCTTAGGTAAATCACCATTTGAAGTGCTATATGGCCACTCACCCAAACAGCTAGGCATTGATACACTGGAGTCGTGTGCTGTACCTGATCTGCAAGAGTGGATGCAGGAAAGGGAGTTGATGCTCAAACTGGTGCAACAGCATTTGCTGCGTGCTCAGCAGAGGATGAAACATCAGGCAGATAAAAAGCGTACTGACAGAGAGTTTGAGATTGGAGATATGGTCTATGTCAAACTCCAGCCATATGTACAGTCCTCTGTTGTGCACCGTGCCAATTACAAGTTATCATTTCGGTACTTTGGACCTTTCAAGATCATACAGAAGATCAACCAGGTGGCTTACAAAGTGCTGCTACCTGAGACTAGTACCATCCATCCTGTATTCCATGTGTCGCAATTGAAGAAAGCGCTTTCTCCAAACACCCAGGTCAGTGCTGATATTCCTGATACTGAAACTGATGCTTTTGTTCCTGAGATGGTGCTCGACAGGCGTCTATGCCAGCGTGAAGGGAAAATGGTACCACAGGTCCTGATGAAGTGGAAGAACTGGCCTCCGTCTATGGCCACCTGGGAGGATGATACATCAAGCATCAAGGTCGCAAAGAAGTCGGCTCGCGGGCAAGCCGAAGCTAAAGAAGGGGGAGATGTTAGCAGCTCTGCTAACGGCGGCACAGAGAAGACACATTCCAAGAAGACGCCTTCACTTGGAGGAGGTGATCAGGACTCTCCAACGCCAAAGGACCTGGGGCGCGGCAAGAGGATCAAGAAGCCCAACACCAGAATCGGTGGACCGGAGTGGACCCAGTAAAGCCCAGCCCGTTGAGGCTTGTAATAGCGCTGTGAGACTAGAGTAGTATAAGAGAGAAGACGTGCTCTGTTTTAGCTGGCTTTTGGCTTGGCGAAGAAGTAGATCGGCGGCGGCGGCATTGTCCGGCTCATCGCCCGGGGACGATAAACTTGTACCAGATATTATCCGTGATATAGATACACTACCACCCTAACACCCTCCCCTGTTGACTTTGACGCTGAAGATGCTCCGGCCAGCGGCGTCGGCGACCACGATTGCAGCCGCGAGGGAGAGACGCGCTCCGCTCTGAGCGGACGGCACGGACGCGCGCGCTTCCGTATCAAGGCCGTCGTCCGGAGCAGAGCTCCCTCCCGCTTCCGTACCTCTGCCGCTGCGTGCGTGTGCTGTGTGGTCGCGCGCGTCAGAGCCATCGTCAGCTGCGAGCCCTCTGGTGTCGTCGTCTGTCGGCGGCGGACAAGGGCCTGCTCTGCTCTGCTCGGGTCGTATGCATGGCCGCCGGCCGACGTCACGCAGACAAGGGCGGGCCTGCTCTGCTCGAGCCCGTGACCCTGCACTGCACGTCGGCTCTCGGCTGCGTGATGCCACACGCGTTCAGTTCATCAGGCGATAGAGCGTGTCGATTGGCAGGAGGTCGAGCGGTGGAGGTCGTTCGTCCAGGGGTGCTGCGTCTATCGATGATGTCGACAGGGTTAGATCAGGCCGGCACCTTCCGGCGGCACGTGTGTCGCTCCACGAGCCGCACGCACGTCGACGGAGAAGGCGGAACGTGTGTTCTGGCGGGGCGTGGCTGCATGCCATACGTACGCACGTCGTGTCGGTGGACGGACGCCGGCGAGAAGTCGCGCGCGCAGCGCTGCTGTCCATGTTCCGCGGCTGCCGTCACCTCGAACGGTGACGACGGCGATCGATGAAACGGATTGCACGCGCGCGCTGGGGACTGATCAAATCGAAAAGGTGCACGCAGCATCAACCACGCATAATGCAGCCGCGAGGAAACGCGCTTCCCGGCACAGAGGCGCGCGTGTTGCCGGAATCCGGGTCGCACGTGTCGCATCAAACGGCAGGACGGGACCCATGGGAGGGCCAACGGAGACCTCCGCATTCCCGCTGCCCCTCCATTCCCGCTCACCCGTCGTCGATCTCCGCCGCTGCGTCGACGGCCTGGGCAGAGGCGGACCCTGGTGCCGTAGTCGGGCGCGCGAACGAGGGTCTTCTCTGCTCGGGCCCACGGGTTCGAGACGCTGCACGTCGGCTGATCCGCTGCCAGAGAGAGAATGCTGCGTCCTCAGTTCGTCGTCAGGCGATATAGTGAACGACGGCGAGCGGCGAAGGTCTGCCGAGGCCACGACTGTAGCCGCGTAGTAAATGTTTTTTTCTAGCGTGGCGCGGCTGCCGTCGTGCGTCTCCGTGGACGCCGGCGAGGAAATTGATTGCCCGCGTTGCTGTGCCGTACGTCGACCGGGCGCCGAGGCGATAGAGTTACGAACCGATCGAGCGGTGAACGTGGCCGCGGGACGTCGGCGCTGCGGTCGATCGGCGAAGGCCGTCCGTCCTGGGGTGCTGATGATGTCGCGCGTTCCGATCGAGAGGGCTCAGACAGCGCCCGGCCTCGGGGGCGGCAGCACGTGTCGTTCCCATGAGCTGCGCTGCGCCACGACGGCGAAGCGGCGAGACGTGTGTTCTGGCGTGGCGTCGCTTGCGTCGTACGTGTCGGTGGATGCTGTGGCTGGCTGAGATAAGTTGCGCGACCGGGGTGCTGTGCCCGTCGTCGGAGTCCCACGAGGGCGACAACAGGGCGAGGCAAGTATGCTGTCGTCGTCGGCGTACGTGGCTGATCGATCTCTTTGTCCTGGCCGGCCGGTGGGCTCGGGTTGGCCTTGACAGGCGTGAACGGACGCGCTGCGTCGAGCCCGCCCATGGCGAGCCACCCACCGGGGCAGATCCTGCCCGCCCGGCGGGTACGCACGGACGCCCCTGTATGTACGTGCTTGTTCGACGGCTGCCGTCCCCTCCCCTGCACGTTAACGGTGACGAAGGCTATGAAACTGATTGCACGCGCTGACGACTGACCAAATCAAAAAGGTGTGGTTCGTGAAAAAGAAAAGAAAAGAAAAGGTGTGCACACCTTTTTGTCCATTTATTATCAGCTCCGTGCGCCTCTAGACTGTTTGATGGAATGCCAACAAAACGTAACGCAAGACGATTATAGGGGAAAGAAATTCTAGACGCTTCCACGCCAAAGCCCATGCGGCACCACCCCGATTCTTGCCACGTGTCCTTCAAACGAATCTAAACGCAGTAGAATTTGCATAATCGAGAATTTTGTCCGTCTAAACAAAATCTGACTCGATCGTCCATAAACCAGATCGAGCTGAGCCGATTCATCCGTAAGCAGCTCGCATCTGATTTCGTCCATGCATGTTGGCGGCAACGCTCGCTCCATCCGTCAGTCTCGATCATCTCTGGGTGTATCTATGTGGTAATATCTTCTTTATTTCTCTGAATAATGTGGTAATATCAGTGGTGGATAGTTATTTCTTCTTTATTTCTCTGATTAATGTGGTAATATCTAGTGCTTCAGAAACATGGTTGCTTGTCTGGCATGGAGCCAGTCCGACGGCCGCTGATGGGGATGAGGGGGTGGGGGTGCACATGTCCCCTAGTCTACATCGAGGAAGGAGATATGTCATGTCCAATGGTGGCCGAAACTTCATATTATCGATGCAGGGAGGCAGTCTTGGCTTCTTGCTCCTTCTCCCTTGAGGGCAGGGCATGCAGCGAGGGAAATGCGAAGCAGCGTTGGCGCAATCGTTCCGCATTTGATGGAGAGAGTAAGCATGCAGTACGTGGACATATCGTCGGGAGGAATACCGACGACATCAATTATGGAAGAAGGCGCACATGTAGGCACTTGTGATTTTTGCCTTTGATGATACGTGGTGGGAAAAGTAGAAATTTGTACAACACATAAAAAAAAGGGCTAAGGATGTGTTTGGATGCAGGAATTGGAAGGGACGGGACGGTACCGGGACGGATCGGTCCCTGATTTGAAGTGTTTGTCTAGTCCGGCAGAGGATGGAACCGTCCCCTAGCGAATATTCGGTTATATGCGGGACGGACCGATCCACCCAAAAACTGCCGAACCAACTTGTCCCTCTTTTTCGCCGTCTCTTCCCCATCTCCTCTCTTCACGATGTGTGATGCAGGGGCAGCTGGCGCGGCGAGCCGAGCTCGTGTGCGCGCGGCGGCGTGATATGCCGTGGCTACAGCGGGATGAGCTTGGGGTGGGCGGCGAGGCGGATGTTAACGGCCGGCGCGGTGTGCAGCTTCGGGTTGGACGGCGTCTGGTCGCCGCTGCCAAGCGCCTCCGCGGGCGCGCGGCCCTGCTCTCCACGCTGGCTGCCGTGGATGCTGTCGACGATGCCTATGAAGCAGAGGGAGCACACGGCGGTGGCCAGGTCCGCCTCCAGCTGCTGCTGCACGGTTGCGAGCTCCACGAACGTCGCTTTGGTCCGCTGTATTGAGTTGCATGCACCAACCAGTTCATCCAAAAGCCTAAGCTAATGGGGAAAGGTGTGCAATTCACTTATGCTCTAACACTCCCCCTCACGTGTAGGCTCCCTCAGGCCGCAAACGTGGAATTTTGGAGTGGGCTGCAATTTATTTAATAAATCGCGCCTACCAGGATTCGAATTCGAGACATCTGGCTCTGATACCATATTGAGTTGCATGCACCAACCAGTTCACCAACAGGAAAGGTGGGCAATTCACTTATACTCCAGCACGTCGCAGCTCCGCTGCATGGCACCGCGCCGTCCTTGTGTGCGCGCTCGTGCAGCTCCTCCGCGGTCTCTGGACGCGCGGCCTCCCATGGCAACGTACAACATGAACTTGTAGAGACATCTTGAAGAATTCGGAGAAGTGCTAGGAATAATTTGGAGAAGACTGTGGAACATGCAATTCGAAATTCCAGCTCATCGACGAAGCGCTTCGGCCAGCAAACGTCGTCACGGGCAGGGCTCGCGGGGCCGCTGGCAGCAAGCAGAGCTCGCGAGCGCGGGGCGGGGCGGCATCCACGCGGCGAGCGTGCGCGCGGAGTGCCGACGTGAGGTGGCGTCGCGGTGCGACGTGCGCCGGGCCTCGCTGGTTGTGCACCGCAGTCGGGCAGCTGAGCTTACTGCGAGCTCCGATCATGGGGATGCATGGACGGCGTTCGATGAAATGCTCGAATGACGGACCAAGTGAGCTAACGGAACAAGGAAGACGACATCTGTCCTCATCCATTCTCATCCCTCCTGCCAAACAAAAAACTGGAACCGTTCCATTCCTTCAACCAAACATAAAATGGGATGGTTCTATCTCGAAAAATTGGGACGGTTCCGTCCCGTCCCACCTAGTCCCAGAATCAAACACACCCTAAGAAAGGTGAATGTCTGTGTACTGTGTTTTGCAAAAGAAAAAAAAAGTAAAGATAAAGAAAGGCTGGCCTCCAGCGCCCCGTCACCCTGTAAAAATCCGCACTGTAGAGTTTGTTTTCATTTTGCGGCTGCTGTGGTGTCCAGGAGTATCTTTTTCTTCTATACGTGTCACTAGGAAGGTGGCCCGCGCAAATTGCGCGGCTAGGTTCGTTATATTCTTAATTTAACTTTCAACATTACTGTTTTTCTTCATGTTTTTCCAATAAACATTTTAGATATTTTCTCTCTATTTTTTGAACATTGTACAACATAAATTCACACATAGTGTATATAAACAACCTATCAATAATACTAACGTCATTTAAAAACATAATTCTGATTAATATCTAAATTTTGAAATTTGTCTAATAAATTTTCTCAGCATAGTTGTGGAGGTTTGTTGGATGTTCATATAAATGCACAAAGCCATACCTTTCTTTGCTATTCGATTATCAACCATGTGGGTCGTAAGTTGTCCGGTCCAAGGTCGACCATTGCAAGCTATATCTTGCCTTGTATCTTCATGGCACTGTGACTCGATGTCTCTTGTCATTGATCAACCTACTATATCTTTTTTTGTCACATATATAACGCCATTGACCTCAAATAGCAGCAAGATCTAACACTTCTTTTCTAATGTGCCCATTGTATTTCCCTAACAAATTTAGTCAAATTGAACTCCTCATTATCTTGATGTTGTGACAGTAAGGTGTGTGACCTAAACCTGGCTCCAATATCTTGCCTGCATGTCGATTAACGTAGCTTCACATGTGTGATTCATTGGTTGTGCATTGCACTATCACGGCTAGATACCACGGCATCCATCGTGCATTTGTAAATTTAGAAAAGAGTGTACCCATCTATCTAGTGAATTCTAAAAACATCTGAAAATATAATGTCGTGAAGAAACTGCATTATCATGCAAATTTCCTACTAATGTCTCATCAAGAAGT
Source organism: Eragrostis curvula (assembly GCA_007726485.1). Lineage (NCBI taxonomy): Eukaryota > Viridiplantae > Streptophyta > Magnoliopsida > Poales > Poaceae > Eragrostis > Eragrostis curvula. Next base: position 23,783,290 of record CM017440.1, on the reverse strand, counting down.
TCATCATGGATATGATCCGTGGAGATCTTATCACTCCATGGAGCAATCAAGCTGCTCCCTCCAATTACGGGACACATGACCCATAGGCCATCTCTCTAATCTTTACCTCCATTGCGATTGATCTCGCAGTACCATACCAAGAAACCGCACGTAGCTACGTCAGGTCTTTTTCCCTAACGTCCCGAGCCTCTAGCTGACACAGAATGTTGATGGTCATAGGTCCGTCGCTGCAGTCCGCTGCCCCAGAATGCTTTGCATTATGCATATCCGAGCATGTCGATGGTCGTAGGTCCGCTTGTCAGCTTCATCTCTTCTTCCTTTTTTTCTTTATTATTCTTCTTCTTTTCCTAGCCTTTTACCTTTGCTTCTTTCCCTATCGAACTAATCCACGTTCGGGCGTGGTTGTATGAGAAGGCGTTAGGCCATCTACTGATATGTGGTTTTGTTACTGTCCGGCTCGGCTAGCTAGTTTCTCCACCTGACATCCTGCGAGCAAGGAACTACTAAATCATGAAGCGTCACAGATTTACTCGCAGGCAGAGACCTCGACTGTTACCGTCTTGGTTCCATTCCTCTCGCATGCATCCCTCGTCGGCCCTTGTGCACCATATAGTCATACACCGCCCTGCCGTGGCCTGATGGATTTAATGGCTCCACCTATCTCTCTCATCTTTGCCGAATGCATGCATCTTTTGTTGCTAGCTACATGTGCAGCTGCTCCTGCAGAATGCATGTTTGTGTGACGGGTCGACGCCATCATGTCCTCTCGATCTAACATTTATAAGAAACGGATGGAAACCACCATTAGTAGTTTAATACCTCTAGCTGCTCATGAATCTGACCATCCCGGTTTGGTCATGTATACACGCTTCTTCAAGGGGGAGCTCGACGGCCAGTTGCACCGCTTCAGACCACTCGACAAAATTAAAATCCGATTTCATTAGCATGGAGGTCGTTGTTCGAGCGCCGAGGCAGACGGGGAGGTGCCTGCAAGAATCCAGGAAACCAATACATCACACATGCAGAGGCCATGGTGGAAATCCGCAACTTCTGGTATGATGCCGTGAGACAGGGTCGGATCCTATTGAATCAAGGCTCGGCTGCAAATGTCCCATGCATATATCCGGTTTATGTGATTATTGCTTTCGACGACTGGACAAATGCCACGGCAAACCTCTTGCCGACCATTTTGCTTTGCCTCCTCCTAATTTGTTTTTGCATACTTTTGATGACTCAACGGCCAAGCCATAATCCAACGCTGCGTCGCGAGTTCATCCATGCAACCGGCTGTTTGCTTTTTGTCATTTTTTATGCACGAAACATGTATGAAGAATAGGCAGACATGAACCATACCCGTAGATATTGACGTCGAGAAATCAGTAACCGAGGTTTGTCTCGATTAATATTGGATGTTTATTCATGGAAGTTGATTCTTGGTTTTTTCCAAAACTCAGTCTGTAGATTTGGTCACGTGTAGAAGTTTAGTTAGCCTGGAATAAGCCTTCTGCCTGGAGTTGGCCGACGTTGGCCACGTTAATTACTCCAAGGCAATAATCAGATGGATTATTATATACTTGTTCGGACTGCAATACATAATTTTTAATTAATGATGATACAGCTGGCCGGACTCTATACTAAGCAAGATTTTTTTTCCGCTTTCTATTTGTTATTCGGTAGTTTATCTATTTCGAATTGTAGTCAGACATGGAGCTTTTGGTTTCATCTCACTACAAGAAAAGGAGCCTATAGCGATAGTGCATCAAAATCCCGTAGCGATGGTTTTGAAAGCCGACCGTCGCTACAAAAGACGGGGGGGGGGCACTGTACAATTGAACCGCCGCTAAAAACCATTTGTAGCGGCGGTTGAAGGCAGCAACCGCCGCTACAAATCGATTAGTAGCGGCGGTTGATCGCAGCAACCGCCGCTACAGATGAGACATTTGTAGCGGCGGTTACTGCTACCAACCGCCGCTACTAATCGATTTCTAGCGGCGGTTGGTCCCATGAACCGCGGCTATAAAGTTGTTGAACAGGGCCGCTCTTGTCTTCTCTGTCACGCGCCGAACAGAGGAAGAAGGCTCCGGAGAATGGACGCCGCGCCGCTATAAAATTGACGCTCGGTGCGCACCACCTTATCCATCCGCCATTGCCTCTAGCTAGCTAGCTCGCCAACCTCTCCATCTCCACCGCGCGCGCGCCTCTTCTCCACGCCGGCCGGCCCCGCGTCGCCGCCTCCTCCACGCGGGCCATGACTCGCCGCCGCCGCTGCGCCACCGCTGACACGGCATTCGTGGGCACTCGCCCCACGAGGGAGCGGTACCCGCCGTGCAACTAGCTCCCGGCCTCTCCACCGCGCTCCTCCAACAATGGCCGCGGCGGAGCCTCCTCCGACGACGTCGAGCTGCGTGTCCTTGAGAGAAGCAGCCCCTCCGGCAAGATTCACTTCCTCTGCCCCATTTGCCCCGGAATGGAGACCGACTCCATGGCCAACATGATGCTTCATGTGTTGGAGATGCGCCGGTTGGAGGACGTCCACGCGGTGGGGAGGAACCGCCACCACCACCTCGCTCGCAACCACGGTTGGCTGTGAGTTGCGCACGCAGCTACGACGTCCGCGCGCGCGCGCCATGATGGCGGCGAAGAAGATGCATGGCGGCAAATTTTTTTTGAGAGCGACCACGATGTGCCGCCGTGCTTGACCACTAGTAGTTGTTTAGTTAGTTAGTTAAGTTAGTTAGCTTGCATGTGTGTTATTTAGTTAAGTTAGTTAGCTTGCAAGTGTTTCCTAGCGTGCCACGTGTTAGTGTGTTAGTGTTAGTGTTAGTGTGTTAGTGTGTGGGTGTAATATTGTAAGTGTGATGTGCACGTGGTTGTACACTGCACATTTTAAAAAAAATGTCAAAGCAGCTAGTAGCGGCGGTTGACGGCAGCAACCGCCGCTACAAATCAAATTACTAGCGGCGGTTGACGGCAGCAACCGCCGCTACAAATCAAATTACTAGCGGCGGTTGCTGCCGTCAACCGCCGCTACAATGCATTTATAGCGACGGTTGCTGCCATCAACCGTCGCTACAAATCACTACAGTACCTGTGAACGATGGAGATGACGATGACAGAAAGATTCCAGCCCTTGTCATGTGGTACCTGCCTGTTATCGATCGCATTAGGCGCATGTTCGCCAATCCAAGAGATGCGGAAATGATGACTTGGCATACGCGCAAAGGGGATGATAAGCTCAGACATCCTGCCGATGCAGCTCAGTGGAAAAAGTTCGATCGTGACCATCCAGAATTCGCTGATGAGCCACGGAATATACGGTTCGCATTGAGTACAGACGGCATGAATCCTTTTGGTGAAATGAGAAACCCGCACAGCACTTGGCCAGTTACCGTTTCAATGTACAACATCCCTTCATGGTTGTGCCACAAGCGTAAGTACATATTGTTGGCGGTCCTTATATCTGGTCCTAAGGAGCCTGGTAATGATATCGATGTGTTCTTGGAACCGTTGTTGGAAGACATGCAGAAACTTTGGGAAGAGGGGGTCCGTATGTGGGATGAGTTCAAGAGGGAGTACTTCACGCTGCATGCCATCATTTTCGTCACCATCACCGATTCCCCTGGACTAAGGACACCCTCTAGACAGTTCAAAGGGAAGGCGGCATGCATGTCATGCGTTGATGATACATCGTATCTCTACCTTAAAAAATCTCAGAAGGTGGTGTACATGCGACATCGCCGATTCCTGCCGAAGACACAGGTATCGTGCAATGGCGAGATTCTTTGATGGCACGATTGAGAATGAGTCAGCCCCACGTCGTTGGACCGGAAGGCATGTGTTTGAGATTGTGAAGAGCATCCGTGTTGTCTTTGGAAACCCTGTGAAGGGAGTTAAGAACTCAAAGCTTCCCACGCCGTTTAAGAAGCAATCGATTTTTTTCAGATACCTCAATTACTGGAGAGAATTCGAAGTGCCTCATGCCTTTGATTGGATGCACATTGGAAAGGGTGTCTTTGATAGCAGCGTCGGGCTTATATGCGACATTCCCAGGAAAACGAAGGATGGTCTGAGTGCACGAAGAGATCTTGAACTGATGGGAATAAGGAAAGAGCTTCATCCTCAAGCAAGACCGAATGGAAAGTACTACCTACCCCCAGCAGGGTACACCCTTACGCGTGAGGAGAAAACAACTTTCTGCAAGTGCCTACGCGAGATTAAAGTCCCGACTGGTTTCTCATCCAATGTGAAGAATCTTGTTAACATGAAAGAGTTGAAGATAAGTGGTTACAACACTCATGACTGTCACGCAATGCTTTCAGTGTTTCTTGCTATCGCTATCAGAGCTATCAAACCGGAGTGGGTCAAGTTGGCCGTAACTCGGTTGTGCTACTTCTTCAATGAAGTGTCAAAGAAGGTGATCAGTTTAGACGACGTGGACAAACTACGGACCCACATCAAGGAGACCATGTGCATACTTGAGATGTGCTTTCCTCCATCCTACTTTGATACAATGGAACACTTCATGATTCACATTGTTGACCAGATTTGGGCGTTGGGACCCGTGTACTTGCATCACATGTTTCCATTCGAGAGGTACATGTATGTCATGAAGCGATATGTACGGACTCGTTCCCATCCAGAGGGTTCGATGATTGAGGGCTACATAACAGAGGAGATTATCGAGTGTTGTACCGATTATATTAAAGGTAGCAGCCCGATCGGCATTCCCGTGTCTCGTCATGAGGGAAGGCTATCTGGAAAAGGTACGACAGGAAGGAGATCATTCACCAATTCAAGTTACAAAGAAGTAGATAAAGCACACTTCAGCGTCTTGCAACAACTTCATGTTGTGACACCTTACTTTGAGAGACACCAAGCTGAGTTTCGCCAGAATAATCAGGACCAGTCAGATGAATGGATCGAAAACGAGCACAAGTGTTGCTTCACGGCATGGTTAAAGAACCTAGACCTGCCAACTGGGGAATCTGAAAATGACAAACTGTTGAGGAGGTTAGCTAGTCGTCCATCGAGCACTGTGGTGACCTGGCAAGCATATGACATCAATGGTTTCACCTTTCACACCCATAAAAAGGACAACAGGAGCAAGTGTCAAAACTCAGGTGTTCGAACACAAGCCCAAAATGAAGAAGGTCACAATACGTGGTACTATGGGTACATTGAGGAAATTTGGGAACTAGACTATGGAGAAAGTTTGCATATTCCTATATTTAAGTGCAAATGGGTGAAGCACCCTCATGGTGTCGAAGTTGACAGCTATGGGATGACAGTCGTTGATCTAAACAATGTAGGTCACAAAGATCAGCCTTGGATACTCACCAAGACAGTGCAACAAGTGTGGTACTCACCAGACCCGGCTCACGGTGGAAAGAATTCCGTGCTTGTATCTGGTAAACAAAGAATCGTCGGAGTGGAGAATGTGGAGGATGAAGATGAATACAATCAGTACGATGAAGTGCCATCTTTCATTGATGCTACAAAATTTAAACTCTTAGAAACTGACCTCGTTTATGCTGGTGTAGTGCCATACATGCGAACCGACACCGAAGGAAAAGTCGTTCAAGGCTAACTAGACAATTTATGAGCCTTTTGTAATTTTATGAAACTATCTTAATTATGTTCCATGTAATGTACCTTAAGGCAACTACGATGATGTCATTGGAGCTGATACATTTATATAATTTTATATAAATTTCTAGGATGATGAATCATTTTCTATCATTTTCTTTCATTTTGCTTACCTTTTATATCATTTTCAAACATTTTATATCATTTTCCAACATTTTATATCATTTTATAACATTTGTTAATCATTTCCTATCCTTTTCTAACATTTAATATCATTTCCTCACATTTGTTAATCATTTTCTATCCTTTTCAACATTTTATATCAATTTCTAACATTTTGTAACATTTTTATATCATTCTGTATCGTTTTATATAATTATTCACAGCTAATGAAATAAAAAAAGGGAAATATTTTTAGCGGCGGTTCGCTGACGTCACTAACCGCCGCTAAAAATGTTTATATTTTTAGCCGCGGTTTGCTGACGCCATCATGAACCGCGGCTAAAAATCGTCCTATATATGGCCCGTCTCCTCCTTCTACCTCTCTAAAATCCCCGGCGGTTTCTCAAGACGCCGTCAGGCTGCCCAAATCCGCCGCCGGAGACCTCGCCGCCCTCGACCCCCGCAACCACGCCGCCCTCGACCCCCGCAACCTCGCCGACGGACGCGCGCAGTCCCGGACCTCGCCGCCCACGGAGATCTCGCCAACACGGGCCGCTTCTGTCCCAGACCTCGCCGCCACCTCGCCGCCCGTGACCCCGGACCTCGCCGCGCGCCTCCATCCCGGACGCCGCCCTCGGGCACGGGCCGACGTCCCCGCCCTCGACGGCCTCGCGGACCTCGCCGCCATCCCGGACCGCGCCGCGTGCCTCCATCCCGGACGCCGCCCTCGAGCACGCTGCCTCCTTGTCCCCGCCCTCGACGGCCTCCCGGACCTCGCCGCCGTCCCGGACCGCGCCGCGTGCCTCCATCCCGGACGTCGCCTTCGAGCACGCTGCCTCCTCGGCCCCGAGGACCTCCTCCTTGTGCCCTAGCCTGAGCCGCCACTATCTTCCCCAGGTGCGCCCCCCTCTTCTCCCTCTTCTCCCTCCTCTGCTAGTGCTGATAGTTCAATCTTGCACGAAATTAAGGACCATGTGTTAGTAATTTTGATGATGGTAAACTAAAATCTTGCTGAAGTAGAGTGCCTAAACTGAAATATTGCTGTTTTTTGGTGAACTTAGCTGAATTAAGGACCATGTGTTAGTAATTTTGATGATGCTCAACTGAAATCTTGTTGAATTGATGATGCTCAACTGAAACCTTGCTGAATTTTGCTGAATTAAGGACCATGTATTAGTAATTTTTCTGTTGAAATCTTGCTGAATTTTGCTGCTGAAATTTTGATGAAATCTTGTTCGACAGTGAAATAAGGACATTGTGTTAGTAATTCAATTTTCTGAATTTTTCTGAACTGAAATGCCTGCTGAAATTTTCTGAAGTTTGATTCATGATGCTGCCCTGTTAACTGAATTTTCTGAATTAAGGACATTGCTCTGAATTTATGCCTAGATTTGAAATTGGCACTGCCTACTGAAATGCTCAAGAACATACATGTTGCCTGCTGAAATGCTAGTTAACTTAATTATGGCAAACTGCAATTTGATAACTGAATTTTGACTGCTGAACATACATGTTGCCTGCTGAACTTTGTTATATGATTACTAATATATATTGACGCATAAGAACAAATGCGTTGGATGGCCGTTAATTCGGCAACACGCAGTGAGAGTGAGAGTGATAGTGACAATCATTTCTACCTGGCCCTCTCTTCTTCCCTATGCTCGATGATGAAAGCGGGCTAAGCGAGATGAGTGTTGCACGAAGGAGCATATCCTTGGACATTGCACACTTTATGCGATGCAAGTCTAGGACCTTAGAGCGATGGATGGCCGTTAATTCGGCAACCCGCACTGAGAGCAATTTTTTTCTTGCCTTGTCGCCAAGTGATGAAGGAGGACAGCCAACCTGACACTTTCCAGAGTCGACGTGGCGGGTTTCTGCCAAGTGATATTCATTTGGTCGACACTTGCCACTCGACTCTGGCAAGTGTCACGTTTGCATGAAGATACGGCTATCCCTGATCTGATGGCATCTTTTTTTCCTCGAACTTGCCTTTGAAAAATGAACTTATTTATCGTAGTTAACATAAGTTCCCGTAACCTTACAGTTAGTTGATTAAGGCTAATGGAGAACAACCCAGACTCGGTAGGAGGGGTAGGGGCAAACCAAGAGATCCTGGACTCTATACAAGGGGTAGGGGCAAACCAAGAGAACCCGGACATTTCTCAGTAAATCCGGGAAACGTTCGAGTACACGGCCTCGAATCGTGGGTCCTCTGATGAAGAAGGAAGCACCGAATACGAGGAACCTGAGGATCCGACTCCTCGACCACGTCGGGAACGTCGATCTGGGGTCCCCGACCCCGATTATGCGCCCGAGATTGAAGTGGAGGTATCATGTGAAATAAGTCTTCTTCCACATGTTTCAATAATTATCTCCTCAATGTGATTTAACTCAAATCTTGATGTCTCATATGCTAGGCTCCACGACGGAAAAGAAAGCCCCACTGCCTGTTTGATGAGGAGCCAGCAATCGATGCGGCTAATGCGCTCGTCGTAGAAGAGGAGCCTCAGCAAGTGCCGCCAGTGAAACGCAAGCGCGGTCAACGGAATGCAAACAAGGCTGATGGCATATTTGATGTCATTGCCGTTGACAAAGATGGGAAACCGACCAAACCACCAAAAGTTCTGGCAAAATGGCGCAACCGATGTGGAAAGGTGGACAAGAAGAAGTGCAGCATCACTTTTACGGATTGGCGTATAGTGCCAGAGGACCTGAAAGAGGAAATGTGGAAAGCGGTCAAGGAGAAGATCAAATTCCGCAGGCAAGACGAACAGAAAGGCCGGAAGGCATCAATGGATTGTATGTCCCGAAGCTGGCGGGATTTCAAGAGCATGCTCAACTGCGAATACGTAAAAAAGGGTTGGGGTCCTTCGAACTACGGATTTATCACTCCATATGAATGGTCCGTCTTTCATGCGCAGAAGACTAGCGCAGATGCTTTGGAGCTCAGTGCGAAGATGTCAGAGCTGAACAAGAGGAACAAGTACCATCCACACCTAGGTCCGGGCGGCTACAGCGCCAAGGTTGAGGAGTGGAGAGAGATGGAACAGAAGAACCGCGAGGAAGGAAAGCCTGATCCGCTGAGATTCCTCGATGAGCGTACCAGAAATTGGATTTATGCTCGAGCCGAGTGGGTTAATTGTGAGCTTGTGGCGAGGGACCCTCTGACAGGTGAAGTGGTGGCACGCTTAAAGGGTCCCATACAGGAGCAGGTGGAGAAGGGTTTTCTGAAGCCTGTGTATCACAAAGACACGCTCACTGCGGGTCTACAGACTGCAGAACATCCTGGGCGGACACGAGGAATCTCGTGTTCTACACCTTGGCATGAAGGTTTCTCGGACTCGTCATCCTCGAGCATGTACAAGAAGCATGACTTCTACAAGCAAGAACTGGAAGAGAAAGCACAAGAAGACTGGATTCGGCGGTTTAGGAAGTTCTACGAATCCAATCCAGTTGAGCTAAGTAATCTGCAGCCCATAGTACCCAACCTCCAAGCGTCGATGGACTCTATGTCTCAGGGTACGACGTCCACCACGGCGTCTGATCCGGGGTTTGAACCCATCACCGAGCCCCTTCCTTGTGAGCTGCACGTGCCGTTTGGTTACAAGAAGGGGAAGACCTTGAAGGTTGCAACAGGCATGGCACTTCCTGGAGAGGTGGTCTACACTAGGCAAATACCCCCTGGATTCATAAGGGTATCTGTAGATGAGATAGTGGAAGGATACGAGGACAACGAGATTGAAATCCCAATACCCGACGATGGGATAGAAACTCTGAAGGACAGTCTTGGCACTTTCATAATGTGGAAACGACGAGAAGTTGTCCTCCTCACGCGGACTTCTCCGCCCCCGGTATCCGGTCACGGGTCACACCATGCCAGCCAGCCATCCCGAGCGGATGGGGAGAGACCTGGTCAGCCGTCTCCGACGTCGGCTGCAGCTTCGGCCAGTAATGCTCGTTCTGGTGCTAAAGAAGCAGAGACGGTGGCTGCAGGGAATGAATGGGGTCCTACGATTATGAACTTAGAGGACGTTGTTTCAACTCCTCCCCAAAAGGAGCCGGGCTCAAATGATGTACCAATTGATGTGCCGCACCACTCAAATGATGTAGCGCGTCTTGGGCCCCTGCCAGAGAAAGATGATGTCCCCTCTCAGCCTCTGCCGAAGAAAGATGATGCGCTCTCTCAACCCCCGCCGAAGGAAGATGTAGCGATCTCTCAGGCCTCCAAAGATGATTCGCTTCCTCAGCCCCTGCCGAAGAAAGATGTAGTGGTCTCGGAGGCCTCCAAAGATGCTTCGCTTCCTCAGCCCCCGCCGAAGCAAGATGTAAGGCCGCCTCCTCCTGCTAGGCCATATGTGCCAGTAGTACCACGGACCGTTACCGGCTTCGATACCGAACCCACTGGTAGTGAAAAAGAGAAGGTCCAACATGCTATCAGCACATACATGCAGACATGGAAGACCTCTTGGAATCCGTCTCCTCAGGTTGCTACCAAAGTCGACCACGTGGCAGATCCCTGATCATTGTTGTGCTACGACGATGAAGTTTTGGGGACTTGACCGATGAGGACCTTCTGACATTCGAGCTGGGCAAGCAACTTTTACCAAGGAGCTGCCTCAAGAACATGCCGTGGGAGATGAAGAAGCTGCATCACTGGTACATGCAAGCCGCAAAAGAAGGAGTCTCCATGATACCTGTAAAGTATGGCCCTGATATCTTCAATGACATGGAACCAGACAAGGTCAACTACATGGGGATTACCTTTGATAAAATTTACTGTGCTTACCGGCTTCAAAGGCTATACAGCACCTTAATAACCCTGTGGTGCATGTAAGTCATCTCATCTCATTTCAATTTAGAAATGCATGTCCTTCACCGACAAAACAATGACAATTGCTTTTCTTGTTTTGTAGGTTGTGTTCCATCTACCAACGGAAGACTCACTTACACACCAGGGAGTTTTGGAAGCTAGCATACTTGAACCCCCAACTGCTAAATCAAACTGCGATCAACCCAAGGCTAAACCCTAATGACCCCAAATACACTGATAAGACGGCTGCGGAGCTACAGACAATGCAAAAGGAGTTGGTCAAAACGGCAAGGACTCATGCGGTTCAATATATATATGATTGTTTTATGAAGTGGCAGGATAAAGAAATGATTATGCTCCCATACCACTTCAGGTAAGTTAAACCACTGTCTTCATGTCCTTCTATATGTCTAATGTAATGAGTACTAACACGATCATTGATGTAGTGACCATTGGATATGTCTATGCCTTATACCGACAAATGGGTACCTTCTAGTGCTCGATAGTCTTGATGTGGACAAGAAGCAGTACCAAGATATCATCAGCGTCATAGATTGGTAACAAGTTAAGCATCCCTTTTTAGTTATGATGAATATTTTTATCTAACGATACGCTTTCCTCAATTGCGCAGCACTTACGAGAACTATTGCAAAGCAGGGGTAAACACAGCCCTTATCGAGACAAATATATGTACTTCCGTCATAAATTTTGGATAAGACCTACATAGTTTATCGTATATCGATCCTATGATTCTATGAAATTGCTAATAATGTTTTCTCTATTTTAGAGCTACAAGCAGCCCAAAGGTTCCATGCATTGTGGTTACTACACATGTATATTCTCGCAGAGTAGCTCAAAGTACTTGGACTGCATCGTCGAGGAGTCCAAAGAAGAGGTATGTATTTGGTTTTTGTATCATGAAGTTGTATTCTTGTCGTCACTCCTTCACTCATTCTTCAATTAACACATTTTTATAATTGCATTGCAGAAAGAAAAAAGGATGAAGAAACAAAGAACACAAAAGCAAAAGGAATATGAAATGATTAGAAGGGGAATAATACCGCCGGATTCATTACATTTGTCGACAAATGTAATGTATCGGGTGGTTGCTAACCTATGTCGTTTCATTCTAAGAGAGATCATTCATCCTTTGGGTAAGTTCTTTGATCCCGAGAGTGATTTAGGGATGAATCATTACAATCTTTGTGATTGGGCTGGTTCGACACGCCCATATGAGCCTAACCTCCCGCCTATGGAGTACGATGACTATAAAGTGTTAGAGAAGGAGCCTAATCATAGATGACTTAGGGATGTATCTTGTATGGATGTAATTTGTTGACAATTTGATGTATGAATGATGTTGGCAATTCTGTGTATTATTGAATGTGATTTCTGTGTATTCTGGAGTTATTTGTGCTATCTGTGTATTCTGGAATGTGTATTTAAAAAACAAATTTTATTTTTTTTACTGTCGATAATGTAGCGGCGGTTGACGGCAGCAACCGCCGCTACAAATCGATTTGTAGCGGCGGTTATTTTGAACCGCCGCTAAAGGCTCTTGATTTCTAGCGACAGTGGCGTAGCGGCGGTTGGACTGGTCCGTCGCTACAGGCCATTTTGAACCGTCGCTAAAGGCCTGTTCTGTTGTAGTGTCTGGACCATTGAATCTTCATAAAATCTGATGGTTCAAGGTAATCAACTTGTCGACCATAAGCCAACACTGCGTCACGAGTTCATCCATGCAACTGGCTGTTTGCTTTTTGTTATTTTTTATGCGCGAAACATGTATGAAGAATAGGCAGACATGAACCATACCCGTAGATATTGACGTCGAGAAATCAGTAACCGAGGTTTGTCTCGATTAATATTGGATGTTTATTCATGGAAGTTGATTCTTGGTTTTTTCCAAAACTCAGTCTGTAGATTTGGTCACGTGTAAAAGTTTAGTTAGCCTGGAGCAGGGGCGGCGTCTTGTGGTTGACCTGGCCTGCGCCTTGTGCTGGAGCCTGGAGCAGGGCAGCGGCAATTGGGGCAAGTGGGGCGACGGCTGTTGGGGGAGCAGGGACAGCACACCACGTACAAAAGATGGGGGCTGCAGCTCCTTGGGGGATGGGCGGCGATAGCTGTGGAGGAGAGCAGCCGGCGGCAGGTGGGCTTGGAGGAGAGCAGTCGGCGGCGGGCAAGAAGGGAGCAGCAGTCAGGATAGAAGACAGTGAAGGAAGGGCAATATGGTCATTTTCCACAGGCATTCTAAGCACGGTGCTAGATCCCGAGTAGACATGCAACTTTCGATGGTATTTCCCGTTGGTGAGAACTTTCAGTGGTATTTTCCGTAAACCCTGAACTTTCAATGCTACACAACTAATTTTCCCTTATTATATACTTGTTCGGACTGCAGTACATAATTTTTAATTAATGATGATACAGCTGGCCGGACTCTATACTAAGCAAGATTTTTTTTCCGCTTTCTATTAGTTATTCGGTAGTTTATCTATTTTGAATTGTAGTCGGACATGGAGCTTTTCGTTTCATCTGGTCCATTGAATCTTCATAAAATCCGATGGTTCACATCTTTGTTTGTTCTCTGATTAATGTGGTAATTTTGTGGCCTTGAGAGCGAACGTGGTGGCTCATTTTTCTCTTCAAATACTAAGATAATAGATTGTTTCATATAGGAGACTGAGTAACAATAATATTCTTCCATCCTTGTCTAATTAATGCACTTATTTTAATAGCGCTTGAGATGATCAGTAAGGCAAAAAATAAGTAATTTCTAGCGCTTGAGCCGATCAGCGAGGCGATCAGTTTCTATAGTCAACTCAGTAATTTCTAGCGCTTGAGCCGATCAGTGAGGCGAAAAAGAAGAAGAAGAAGATCTGCATTATGCATCAGGATCGTTCAGGATCAGGACTTGGCGTTTACTACTTGTGGCAAGACTCTTGTTTGGTTGGGTGCTGAATTGAATGGCTTCGGAAAATGTACATGGAGTTCTGTGAGCACGAACGGAAATAAAATGTTGGCTGAAACTCGAAGGATTTTTCCGGTGGTCCCCAAGGCCTGGCGCGTGGGTCACGCCGCCATGCATTTCACCCAGTAACGCGCGAGGCGTGCAGTTTGCAGGGAGGACGACGCGCCGCGCCGGCCGCCGACTACCCTGCCGGCCCTCCCCTGTTGACTTAATTCGACGCTGAAGATGCTCCGGGCAGCGGCACCGATCGACGACCATGCATGCAGCCGCGAGAAAACGCGCTCCGACCCTTCAGTGGCCGACGCCGTTGCACACTTGCACCCAGCAAAGCGACCTGTAGTTTGCGGCAAGGACGGGCCGGCTGCCGACGGGCCCTCCCTTTCTTGACTTTGAGGGTGGAGATTGTGCCTACGAGCCCTCCGGCAACCCAGCGGCGTCGACGACCACGCATGCAGCTGCGAGGGTCGCGCTCCGCTTTGAACGACGATGGCGCTTTGAACGACGATGGCGGATGGCACGGACGGGTGTTGTCGACGCACTCAGGCCTCGTTTGGCAATCTGAAAGAGCAATCCACGTGACTGTTCGTTTGGGTCCTACGGGGATATGGTCTCAGGAAATCGTGTGAGAAAACAAAAGTGAGAAACAGAAAAATCAAGTCAAATATAAAGCACAAATAACATCACAATTGGATTCAGCTCAAGCTCTGCAAACGTTGGGACAAAAGAAGCGATGAAAAATCAAAGATTAAAAATCGATTGAACACCTCGCCATTGAAGCTTTTTGTCGAGCACCTGGTGCGCTCGCCATTCTTTCCTTGCTCCACTACAGCCATGCTGTCCTCTTAGCTCCACCGGAGCGCTCGGGTGGCCCGATGATTTTCAGGCACCAGCACATCGTGGCATGGCTTCGTACAAGCTCGGCAGCTTCTTCGATGCGAGGAAGATGAAGAAGTTAGGGAAACGAGGGAGGGGAAGGTGGATGGGAAAGTGGACGAGGAAGGAGAAGAGGGCGACGAGACCAGTTTCGGGGAGGAGATGGCCTGAGAGGAGCGTGCGCCGCCAGAGGAGATGGCCGGAGGAGCAGCCGCAAGGAGCATGACGCGGCGAGTGAGCCATTCCCGGCCTCGGGTGGAGTTGTTTTCTACCCCGGTCGATCGGCGGGGATTTGGGTGAATCGTGGTTGATCCACGTCATTGCCAAAGACACCAATTTGCTCAGGCGAGGTTGGACATCCTCGCGCGTATTTCCTCCCCGCGAGGCCGAGAACCCCCTCTGATACCCGCCGATACACTCCTATCCAAACGAGGCCATAAGGTGCCTGATGCCGTTTGCCTTTCTGGCACGGACGCGTGCGCTTCCAGATCAAGGACGTCCACGAGCAACAACTATATATGGGACTGGATTTGCAATGTCCAGAATCCAATTGGACTTTTTCTTATTGGACTCAAGTGGATTGGATTTATTTGGATTTTGGATGTATTTGGATGTAGGCTCCAATCTCTATATGGACTATTGGATATCCTCTCGATTAACATTGGATTTTCTGTAGCTTTATAGATCCATGTCAAAAGTTGAACCCTAAAATTAAAAACTTCTTGTTGACACTATATTTTTTGCTGAAATTGATTAAAATTTGTTTAAACTTACTCATTATGATTGCCAGCTACTTCATGCAAATCGGTGCAGCAATATCTGTACGTGGGACCCACGTTAAGAGCTGGACCCTAAAACTAAAACTTCGCGTTCACACATAAAAATTACACTGAAATCGATTGAAATTTTTAGAGACGACTTAACATGACGGTTAGCTACTCTGTGCAAACTTGTACAACTATATCTATATGTGGGACCCACGTCAAGAGCCGGACCCTAAAATTAAAACTTCGCGTTCACACCTTAATTTGGTGTCAAAATTAACTGAAATTTTTAGAGATGACTCGGTACAACGGTTAGCTACTTTGTGCAAATTAATAAGCCTAAATCAAATCCTGATCTACCTCGATCCATGGCGGGCGGCGTGTTATAGGTATGAGTTTGGTTGGTCCATGGATAGTTGGATGGACTTGACTGGATTGGATGATAAGGCTTCTCAAATGGATTTGGATTGGATTAGGATTCTTCTCAACTGTACTTAATTTGGACTTTGATATTTGGATTTGGATCTTAATCCAATCCCACGACTAGCAACAACGTGGTCGCCGGTCGCCGCGCACTCTGGCGCGGTCCTCTCCTCTGCCAGGAAAAAAAGGGGGCTCCGGTTGCCGAATCCAGGCCGTCCGTGTCGCATCGAACGGCACGAGGGGACCCGAGGGTGGTCGCTATCTGAAATAGCGTTCACCCCCTGTCCCGACGACGGTCCAGAGACCGCCGGGTTCCCGCTGATCCTCGCCGTCTCGCCGCGTTCCGGAGCCCCCGCTGCCATTCCATCTCACCCGTCGTCGATCGGGGCGCGGACAAGGGCCTGATCTGCTCGGGTCCGCGGCTGCACCTTAGAATCCCATTCCCACGTGCTCACTATCACCAGATGATCGATCAGGCAATAGACAGGTGAACGTGGCCGCGGACGTCGCGGCGGTCGATCGCGGAGGCCGTCCGTCCTGGGGTGCTAGCCGTTCCGATCGAGAGGGTTCAAGACAGTAGTGCCCGAGCTCAAGGGCGGCTGCACGCTCCGTTCCAGCACGTGTTGTTCCACGAGCTGCACCACGACGGCGAAGGCGGAACGTGTTGCTCTAGCGTGGCGCGGCTGCTGTGCCGTCAGTTGGGTGCACATGCCCCCCATTATACATCGTGGAAGGCGCGACCCTCAAGTAGAGACGCCGTGTCCAACTGTGGCCAGAACTTCATATTGACGATGGAGGGGGACACTCTTGTTTTCTTGCTCCTTCTCCCCCAGAGCACGGAGCAAGGAGCGAGGGAAGCTGTGACACTGTCACGCTGGGCACCTGATCATTCTCGATGTGGAGAGTAAGCTTGTAGAGGAGCAGCTCCGACATGTTGTCTGAGGAACACCGTGTGCCGAAGAAGCCGCACACGTAGGCTGTAGGCACTTGTGAATGGTGCCCTGGATGGTACATGGTGGGGAAAAGTATAAATATGAAGGTAAAATTCCCTGTATCCCATTTAAAGAAGTTCAAATGCCCTATTTACCATCAGAGAAGTTGTAGACCCTCATGTGCCATTACTTGAAATTTTTGTAGACCTCCATACCACTGTTGTCACCTCCGTTTAACTTAGCTGTCAAAAGGAGCATAGCCCACATGTCAGTTTTTATTCGTCTGGAATAACCATCAGTGTTGAGTTGTATGCACCAACCATTTCACCCAAAGCCTAAGCTGATGGGGAGAGGTGGACAATTTACTTATGGTTCAACACTCTCCCTCACGTGCAGCACTCGTGGGCGCAAATTGGAGAAGATTAAAATCTGGAGAAGTAATTGGCTGCCCAGGGTTGATGACTTAGCTGTCCCGATTGAAGTGGGTCTCTCAACTTATGTCTGAAGATGGAAGCAGTTGGAATGAACGTGTGTTGGATAGGTTTTTCTGGCTGCATGATGTAGACCAGATAAAACTTATTAAAATACCGGAGGGGGACCATGAAGATTTCTGTTGCCTGGAACTATGAGAAATCCGGGGTCTTCACGGTTCGAAGCGCGTACAGACTTGCTTTACAAAGAAGATTTCTAGAGCAGGTATGCCAGCATCAAGTTCAAGCCAGCTTGGAGATAGGAAATTGTGGAAGAATGTGTGGAAGTTGAATGTGCCCCAGAAGGTTCAAATTTTTATTTGCCGGGTCATATGTCAGGGCCTTGCAACAAAATATAACAAATGGAAGAGACATTTGGAGATCGTCAGTACATGCCAGGTTTGTGGCATTGACCCTGAAACAGAGCACCACGGATTAGTAGTCTGCTCCCATGCTAAATTGTTGAGGCGAGCTATGAGGGAGAACTGGGAACTCCCGGATGAGAATATGTTAAGGAACGGCTCTGGTGAGTGGCTGCTCGTACTACTGGACACCTTGTCTGTTGAGGAAGCATCGAGGTTGGCTCTTACATGGTTCGTGCGGAACGAAATTGTGCACAACTCCAAAATGTGCCCGATTGCAGGATCTGTCGGTTTTCTGAAAAATTATGAGGCGCTAGTGTTGTCCACCCGGCAATCTTCAGAAGACAGGAAGGGCAAAGGGCTGGGAGCTCCACCTGGCGTGCAAAAGCAGATGTCAAGTCGGCAGTCGGTTCGCTGGGTTCCACCGCCATCAGGTTGGATCAAAATTAATGTGGACGGTGCTTTTTCTGCAGAATCGGGCAAGGCAGGCGTTGGCGTGGTGATTAGGGACTGAGAAGGCAAGGTGCTGTTGACTGCTTGGAGAGTCATCTTCCATGCTAGTTCAGCAGAAAAAGTGGAGGCGTTGGCATGCAAAGAGGGGGTGCGTCTGGCCGGGGAATGGGAAAGAAGACCAGCGGTGTTGGAGTCGGATTGCGCGACGCTAATAGCAGCACTCCAGAATAAGAAGGATTCTCATTCATCTCTTAGTTTTGTTTTATCAGAGATTATAGAGGCTTGTAGTAGTTTGCCGGACGTGAAGATCCAGGCTGTTTGGAGAGAACAAAATTGTGTAGCTGATGAGCTAGCATAGCTGGCGAAGCGAACGGTCCACACGGCGGTGTGGTGTGCGCGGGCTCCTCGTTGTGCTGTGCAAATGATCAGTAGGGATTGTAATTTGCTTCCTGAGTGATCAATGAATTTCTCTCCTTCGCAAAAAAGAATTGATTTCTATTCCCACCCTTATAAGGGAGCAGAAGGCATCACAATCAAACTTTTATTATCCCTCTTTATTTTTGATTAATGTGGTAATATCTAGCGCTTCAAAATGAACGCGATAGGGCTTGCCGTACAAGTGTGTGGCTTGGAGCGAGTCCAACGACCACTGATGGGGGTTGAGGGGGTTGGGTGCACATGCCCCCTAGCTAGTTAGTATTACATTGAGAAAGGAGCAGACCGTCGAGCAAACTCAGGAGAGACGCCGTGTCCGTTGGCCGGAACTGCTTGTCGATGAAAGGGAGACACTCTTGTCTTCTTGGTCCTTCTCCCGTAGAGCGCGGAGAGGGAAGTGCCACAGTCCTTGTAGAGTATGCCAAAGGGAGGAACGCCGGGCGACGTCAACCGCGGAAGAAGGCGCAAGCGTAGACACTTGGGCAGTGCCCTGGACGGTATGTGGTGGGAAAAAGTAGAAATCTGGCCACACTATTGAGAAAGACTGGTCTCCGGCTGTGCCCCGTCACAATAAAAATCCACGCCGTATAGTTTTCTCTAATCTTGCGGCTACGGTGGTGTCCACACGTACGTGTTTTTTACTTACAGGCGTGTCTTCTTTTTTTTATAAAGTTGTATATTAACAGGCAATCTCCATAGGAGACTGAGTAACAATAATATTCTTCTTCCTTTCTTTTTTTTTTTGCGGTGGATTCTTCTTCCTTTCTCTAATTAATACGGTAATTTATAGCGCTTGAGTTCATGAGTTGAGCCGATCAGTGAGGAGAAGAAAGAAGAAGATCCACATTCTGCGTGAGGAGGTTAGTATCACAACTGGGCATTTTTACTGCTTGTCGCAAGACTCTTGTTTGGGTTCGGGAAATGTACATCGTTCGGTCGGTCTGTGAGCACGAATAATGGAAAACACATGCATCATGGCTGATGGTTGCTGCTCTTTCTTGAAACTCTAGAGGATTTTGCCTGTCTGTCCCCTGGGTCGCCGACGCGTCGTCACGCGTCCATTTCACCCAGCAACGCAGCCTGTACTTTGCGGCGAGGACGCGCGGGTCGCCGACGAGCCTGCCCTCCCCTGTTGACTTTGACGATGACGTACAATGCTCCGGCCAGCGAGCGGCGTCGACCGTACGTCGAGCCGTACAATGCTCCGCTCTGGGCGACGATGATTGCTTACGGCACGCACGGGTGTTGACGCGTTCGAGTAAAGGCGCCTGATGCCGTCTGCCTTCCCGGCACGGACGCGTCCTCGAGCAAATAAGGAGGTTGCGGCGCGCCGTGCCCGCGCGTTCTGGCGCGGTCCTCTCTGCCTGAAAACGACGGGTCCGGTTGCCGAATCCGGGCCGCACGCGTCGCATCGGGCGGCGCATCAAGGACCCATGGCCGGGGTGGTCGATCGCTAATTCAAATAGCGTCCACCCCCGTCTCGACGAGGGTCCGGACACCGCCGCGTTCCCGCTTTTCCGAAGCTCCGCCGCTGCGTGCCATGGGCAGCCGCGTGACCTGTCGTCGTCGTCGTCGTCGCGCGGACAAGGTCTTGCTCTGCTCGGGTCGGCGGGCTAAAGACCTCCTCCTGCACGTAGGCCGCGCTACCAGAGAATCCCTCGTGCTCAGTTCGTCAGGCGGTAGAGCATGCCCCCCCCCCGTCGCGCAGACAAGGTGGTCCCTGCTCTGCCAGAGTGACCGAACAGAGTGGTGAAAGTGGCCACGGGGCGTCGGTCGGCGGAGGCCGTTCGTCCAGGGGTGCTGTCGTGCTGATGACGTCGTTCCGATCGAGAGGGCAGGTTCAGTTCAGGGCATTGCCCGGGCGGCACCGACCGTTCCGCGAGCTGCACCACGACGGCGAAGGCGGAACGTGTGTTCTGGTGGGTGGGACGCCGGCATGCAATAAGTTGCGCGCGCTGCTGTCGTCCTCGATGTGTTGGATCTCCTCGAGCGGGCCACTGGGCGTTGGCCTTGGCTGCCGTGACGGACGTACGCGAGGCGTCGAGCCCGCCCGCCCGTGGCGAGCCAATGGGCCAAAGCCTGCCTGCCCGGCCGGCAAACACGCAACGCATCTCTCTGCTTAATTGTTCCTCACCTGCACTTCAACGGCGACGAAACTGATTGCACGCGCTGATAACCGATCAAATCGAAAAGGCGTGCTGCCTCACATCTCTTTGTCCATCTGGCTCCGTGCGCCTATAGGATGTTCGATGGAATGCCACAAGGTAACGCAGTATAACAACTGACAATTGTTGTTAACACCGCGTTTTCGATCTCGTTCGACTCCTAATTGGGCACCATCTTCAAGCGTCAATAGCGTTACTCTTGTATTGTATAGTTGTAGTACATGCTAAATGTTGACAGGGCCTGACAAATGCTTACCATCGCAATGAACGACGAGTTCATTAATTATGTTCTGCAAAGCGAAAACGTACGTCAAGTTCCTCTTGGTACTGCTGTTCATTATTGGGACAGCCTCGACGATCCAATCAAGTTGTCGGTGGCTGCCTAGCCGATCTCGACGGGTTCCTGTATGAACCAGAGTCTTGTGATTTTCGCCACAAAAAGTTAACGTGCAGGGGCCCTTTTAATAAAACTTTGGAACGTATATTGAGATCCCAGTTCCATCCGATAAATTGTAGCTCTTTGATCTCAGTGGCAATGGTGGGTAACCTTTTAAACTGAAGGGTATTTTCGGGGGTTTTTCATAATAGCATTGGTGGATAATTTTTTCTTCTTTATTTCATCGATTAATGTGGTAATATCTGACGCTTCAAAGAAAACATGGTGGCTTGCAGTAAAAGTGTGTGGGCTCCGAGCTAGTCTAACGACCGCTTATGGGGGATGAGGGTTTTGGGTGCACATGCCCCCCAATCTACATTGTGGAAGGGGCGGCCGTCGAGTAGAGACGCCATGTTCAACGGTGGCTAGACCTTCTGACGGATACCCAAATCAGGGTATCCTGATCTAGGATGCTTAATTCTGCTAACCGTCTCAGCTTAATTGTGTAGGGCCCACAGGAACAGGCACACGACAACAGAGCGCTCGAGGGGCCCACGGCCGACCCCGAGGGCACATACAAATTCCGCCTCGTCCGACCCCGAGTCGGCCGGGGCCCACGACTTCCGCCCCGCCCGACCCCGAGTCGGGTGGGGTCCACAGACTCCGCCTCGCCCGACCCCCAGTCGGGCGGGCCCCGAACTCCGCCTCGCCCGACCCCCAGTCGGGCGGGCCCCGAACTCCGCCTCGCCCGACTCCCAGTCGGGCGGGCCCACAAGCCGCGCTTCGCCCGACCTCGAGTTGGGAGACTTCGTCGAGAAGATTTCCCTCTGGCAAGGAGGACAGGCATTTACGACGAGTAGCTGGGTAGCCTTAACTCTACCCAGCAACTCATCTACTTGCAGGCACGCGATCTGACCTGCACAGTGACATCCGTCCCATCTCACAGCGCCGCCTGACACCTCGAGTACAGCAGCGGGATGGCTACGGCATCATCATCACCCTGAACAGGGACGAAGACCGGACCGGCGACAAGACGGTCGCGACAGTCTGGGTTGACATCTCGACCACCTGCCCGGCGACCAGGCTGACAGGACGCCGCCTGACTAGAGCCACAGTAGCGGATAGGGATCAGACTAGTGCGGCGCGTAGCCGCGCTGTCCACAACTGGAAACCCCGTTCTCATTTGTAAACCAGCTCACTCCTTGATTATAAAAGGAGAGCTTGGTGCATGAGGAGAGGGGATCCAGAGATACAACGCACACAGACATAGAGATACACACGAAGAGGCTTGGAGTCTTTCTCCTCCCTCGCCAACACTTGTAGCTCCCCTCTGCAAGTCGAAACACGAACTACCCATGAACTGGACGTAGGGCATCGATTGCCTGAACCAGTATAAACCTCGCCTCTCTCGCAAAACCCTCGTCATCATAGAAGATTGTTAGGCGCCGTAGTTACAAATTTACTTGTCGGCCGGTTTCTTAACACCGACACCTTCATATTGTCGATGGATGGAGACACTCTTGTTTTCTTGCTCCTCCCCCAGAGCGCGGAGCGAGGAAAACGAAGAGATGCTGCCGCAACTATCGCCCAGTCACCTGCTCGTTCTCGATGTGGAGAGTAAGCTCGTAGAAGACAAGTGCGATACGTTGTTTGAGGAACACCATGTGCGGAAGAATGCGCACGCGTAGGCACTTGCGATTGGTGGCCTGGATGATACGTGGTGGGGAAAAGTAGAAATCCGAATACACGATGAAAAAAGCTGTAAAAATCCGCTCCGTAGAGTTTGGGTTTCTTCTTGCGTCTGCGGTGGTGTCCATGCGTCTCTTTTTCTTACATATATGTCCTTGTTTTAGTTGTATATTATTCCGCAATCCATGTAGGAGACTGAGTCACAATATTCTTCTTTCTTTCTTTCTCTAGTTAGTAAGGTGGCCTGCACAAATTGCGCGGCTAGCTCCGCTAACTTAGTTGATTTATACAAGAAATTTGTAGGATTATATAATGGGCATGTCAAAATTTTGCATTGTACAAAAAAGTTGCTTCAGATTTTTTTTAATTGCTGTAGATACTGAGGCTAGTATGAACCATATTGAACATTTATTTTTACATGAATCTTTCTCCCTTCTCTGATTAGTTAGTGTTTCTTTCTTTCCTTCTCGACTGATACTATCTTGGTGAACTTCATCGTCGCTCTCATCGAAACAAATACGGAGACGGAGCGGCCGTGGGTTACAACTCCCCAACATATATGTCACAATGTGTAATCCTACTGAACATCCCACTCTTATATTGGGATTCTTTGCTTTCGACCACTGCAACGCCAAGCCACGTCGGAGTCCTCTGTCTCCTCATCGAACGGCACGAAGGCACCCATGGCGTGGTCGCTATCTCAAGTAGCGTCCACCCCCGTCCCGATGAAACCCGCTGCTCTGCCTTCGGTCGGATCTGCCGTGAGCTCGGAGCTCCCGCTGCCATTCCTGGTTACCCGCCGTTTTTTCTCCGGCACCCGTTGCGTGCGCCGCGGGCCCTGGTGCCATCGTCGGCGCGCGGACAAGGGCCTGCTCTGCTCGGGTCCGCGGGTTCGAGAGTCGAGACACTGCACATCCGCTGCGTTGCCAGAGAACAAACCGGGTGTGAACGCGGCCGCGGACGTCTCTCGGCGGTCGATAGGCAGAGGCCGTCAGTCCTGGGGTACTGAATACTGATGAAGATGTCGTTCCGATCGAGAGGGTCAAGGCAGTGCCCGGGGCTCAAGGGCGCGGCACCGTCCGTTCCGGCACGTGTCGTTCCACGCGCCGCGCCGCGACGTCGTCGAAGTTAGTTCAAACGTGTTGTTCTCGCGTGGCGCGGCTGCCGTACGTGTCAGTGGACGCCGGCGAGAAGTTGCGTTTGCTGTGTTGTGGACCTGTGGTGTGGTGTGGCGTCGGCGGCGGGCCGGGTCCCACGAGGGCAACAACGTACAGGCCGAGACGAGTAGCTAGGTTGTCACGCGCCTTGTCGTGTTTGATCTGCTCGAGCTGGCCGCTGGGAGCGCATTTGGCCTTTGGCAGGCGCGACGAACGGACGAGAGGCGTCGAGCCCGCCCCGTGCAGATCCTGCCCGGCCGGCGGGTACGCGCGCACGCCCCTGTGCTTGTTCCACGGCTGCCGTCCCCTCTCCTGCACGTTTAACGGTGCCGGCGCCGATGAAACTGATTGCACGCGCTGATGATGACTGACCAAATCAAAAAGGTGTGGTTCGTTAAAAAAACAGAAAAGTTGTGCAGCCCTTGTTGTCCATTTATCAGCTCCGTGCGCCTAGACTGTTTGATGGAATGCCAGCATAATAACGTAACGTAGTACGATTATAGGGGAAGGAAATTCTCTGCGTAAGTGATGCACGCCAAAGCCTATGCGGCACCACCTTGATTCTTGCCACGTGTCCTTCGTACAAATCTAAAAGCAGTAGAATTTGCATAATCGAGCGTTTTGTCCATCTAAACAAAATCTGAGTCTCCATAAACCAGATCGAGCTGAGCCGATTCATCCGTAAGCTGGCATCCGATTTCATCCATGTTGGCGACAACGCTCGCTCTATCCGTCAGTCTCGATCATCTCTGCACAGCTTCGACGGTGTATCTATGTGGTAATATCTTCTTTATTTCTCTGAATAATGTGGTAATATCAGTAGTGGATAATTATTTCTTCTTTATTTCTCTAATTAATGTGGTAATATCTAGTGCTTCAGAGCGAACATGGTGGCTTGTCATACATGTGTGTGGGCATGGAGCCAGTCTGACACCCGGGTGACGGGGCGCTGGAGGCCAGCCTTTCTTTATCTTTTTTTTTACTTTTTTTTTCTTCCATACGTGTCATTGTTTCGCATAGGAGACTACGTAACAATATTCTTCTATCTTTGTCTAATTAATGCAGTTATGTTATAGCGCTTGAGATGATCAGTGAGGCAAAAAATAAGATCTCCATATATTCTGCATCAGGAGTTCAGGATCACCCCTAGGCGTTGACTGGTTGTGGCAAGAGTTTTGTTTGGGTGCTGAATGGCTTCGGAAAATTGTACACCGACGTCTGTGAGGACGAATGGAAAACACATTTGGCTGATGCTTGTTGGGTCTCAACTCAAAAGGATTTTGCCGGTCCCCAAGGCCCGACCCCCGGTGGCCGATGCCGTTGCACCTAGCAAGGCGACGTGTAACAGTTTGAGGCAAGGATTCGCCGTGTCACACCCCAAAATTTCAAATTTTGGAATGTGACTCAAATTTCACTAAATTTTAAAACTTTTTGGTAATAGTTTAAAATTTAACTTTAATATTCGAGTGTTGTCACTTTTATTTAGGAAAAGTATTTATTTTTCTAAATAAAGTAAATTAATATAGGTTATACTAATTTGTTTGTTGCATTCATGCTCGTTAGTCTGCATTAGGTGCTTCTCTGTGTGAAAAATGAATTTCAAAATTCGATAGTGATCTTGTAGTTTGAATTAGTTTTCGAGTATCGATAATAGTCCTATTCCTAGCCTAGGCCTAATCTCGGCCAAAGTGTCACCCTATTTGTTTCTCTTCTTCTCTTCTCTCCATCAGCATGCCAACAACCAAGCCATCTGTGTGCAACAAAACTATGCAATCGAAATATCTTTGCATGCCTTTTGTTTTACCTCCTCTGTTCCCTTTTCTTTTCTCTGGTCTACCATTCTTAATTTCTTTTCCTCCGATCGTGGCATGAAGCTATGTACAACCAAGCCATACTCTTTGCTGCTACTCTGCCGTTCTACTCTCTGTTCATTTCTATAATTTGTTTGCAAGCAATCAAGCCACTTGCATGCAGCTTGATTTAATTTTTCAATCTTCTTTTCTTTCTTTCTCTTTCGATGTTTGTAATCAAGCTAGCTGCACCACAACAAGCATCTGATCCTTTCTCGAGACCCATTATCTATCTATCTATCTATCTATCTATCTATCTATCTATCTATCTACTTATATGTCTTTCTTTCTTCATCAATGTGCAGTCAATCCAACAGACTTTCGGTACCACCACCCAATCAACCTTTGTCTAATTGGTTTACTTTCAAACTGGCCTTCTTGTAAAATATACACCAAGTCCATCTGCACTGAATGTTGCAACTTGTATATCCAACCATTGTCTAGACTTGCTATTATATTTTACCCTTTCCTCTTGGCCCTCTCTTTACCTGCAAGCTAGTTACAAAGAAGCCATGGCAAATCATTGTCGTTGTCTAGACGTTCTCTTCTTTTTGCCGCACTTTGCTTGAAGCCTAGCTACAACCTCTTCAATTTAGCTTCAACCTCCAGCCATAGCTCAAATGCATTGGCCTTCTGTCGTGTCTTGATAGTCCATTAATCTTTCGAGCAACTCACGGTGATGTTAGGGAAGCATGTCAACATGGCTCTTGCCATATCCCACATATCTTGTATCTCATCAACAGGATCTTATTATTTTGATCATTCCTTATTTCTTTTTCTCTCCATCGGTTTGCACCCAACCGTTTCATTCATTTGTTTATTTTCTATCTCTCGTGACTTACTTTGTAACCTACATACGTAGCCATATTAGAACCCAATGTTGCACCACAGTTGGTGTTCACCCTGGTCCATCAAGAAAAATCAGTGTTTAGATTCCTATCTCGCCTCTCTTATGGAAATCGGGCCTCCCTGCCATCTGTCTCTATCCCTCCAAGCTCCTCAACATTGTCTTTCGACTCCGTCCCACCGATGTGTGCATCTCTCCATGCATCGTTGCTTTGGAGAACACACTGTTACGATAGGATCCTACAAATCCCCTATAGTTATCATGTTATCTCTTTTGTTGTTGTATCATAATAGCATTCAAAATCAACCGTTTAATCATAACATCATGTGTTCTTGTTTATCTACTTCCAGCCATATATATACCACCAACAAATCTGTTTATCGATTCTATAAACTCTTTACCAGTCATGGTACCTCGTGGCCTTTGTATTGGCGTAACCATGCAATGATATTATATTATTTTAATTGCCAAATTTATGTTGATGCAATGGCAGGTGCACATGTCATTTGTACACAACATAAGGTTGGATGTTAAAATAATGCATATATCACTTGTGCGTCTTATGTCTTATACCTAGTCAATAATCTTTCATATCATTTAATTATGATCCCTTGGCATGTCCCATTTCTCCTCCTTTATCTTCACTTGACTTGTCAAGATCTTTTGGCTACGCTCGTGGTTCCAATAACCAACTCAAAATCGCACCTCACCTCACCTCTATGCATATTCGTTCTGACCCCATGAGTCATGCTATTTCCTTTTATACCGTCACCTCCCGTCTTCTATACATTCATTCATGTCGACATAATGTTCTTCACATTCTACACCCAAGATATGATTCCATCCACATTCATACCACTTACCGTTTTCTCTCAAAAGGAAAGAAAAACATTATTTAACGCTTGATAATGCACTTTTCTTCCTAGTCCCCATTTTCCTTTCATCATCACACCCTCTCAACATCTCCTATGAATACCTGGGCACCTCCCCACGTCCTTCCCATGGCCCCAAGGCCTCTTGGGCCAAACACTAAGGCAGCCCACCCTCATCTCTCAACTCCCCTATAGTTTTCCTTGTTGTTTGGGCCGAGGCCCACTTTTCCTCGCTCCTCCCCACCTATGGGCCAAGCCCAAACCCTCTCCCAAACCCTAGGCCACCCCCTCTACATATATGGGAGCCTTCCCCACGTCCTCCTTGCCCTCCAAACCCCTCCCACGTCATCAGGCTGTCGCCACGCGTCGCCACCCTCGCGTCCAGCAGCACAGTCACATATTGGCATCAACGTTCCCGGCGATCCGTCCATCCAAATGCAACCAAATTTTGCCAGCAGGTGCGAAATAGAGTCCTCTACAACATATCCAAAATGCAGCCCACGATCTGTCCTGGTTCGACGGGGATCTAATTCGCAATGACTACTGCTCCTGTTCTGGATCTGTCCAGCGCGTCTGATGGTAATTGTTTTTCGTGTTCCAACCAATCCCTCTACTTTTCTGACCTAAACTCAAGACCATGTTGTGTTCCAGAAAGTCTAATACACGTTCCCCAAAGTATTCGCCAAGATCATTTAGGAATCGACCAGGAACGCAATGTCACCGTTAACTGTTCCAGAACAACCCCATCTAGATCCAACCATTTGATCTTTTTGTCAGGTAAACCAGTGCCCCAATTATCTTGCGTCCAACATGTTCCATAACATTGCGCATATTTCTATGGAAACCTTGTCCCAAAATATCCGTCCAGTCAACGGGAACATGCGCATATCATTTCGTGACTGTTTCTGTTTTTCCAGATTTAGTGTTTAGTCTTTCAAACGTCATAACTTTTTGCTCGTAACTCCGTTTTAAGTGATTCTTGCGCTCACGTGATCGTAGGTTTGAGCTCTATCATTTAGTACTGTTAATAGATTAATTTGATACTGTTTGGTGTACTGTTTCTTATTGTTTGTGCTTTGTGTGCTTTGCATGTTACCGTTATTTAGAAACGCGTGTTCGAGAGCTAACAAGATAAAGACAAAGAACATGAAGACTCTGAGCAGCAGCACTTCTTTTGAGGCAAGTGCCCTTGACGCATTCTGAACCTATTTCTTTCTCCCTCTAGTTTAGTTATGCATTGCGTTTAAATTGAATCCCATGTGTCATATCCTGTTCCTTTACTTTCTCCTTGTCGCCTGGGTGTGGTTTATAATAATATGGATGGGTAGGTAATGCTTAGCTTGCTGTCTTGGGTTGGATAATAATTTGACTAATAATCTTGACTAATGGTTCACTTCAACATAATCTTCACGGACCGGTTAATCTTTTTAGCAACATGGAACTTAGGTGATCCAAGCAGGAGGATGTTGATGATGGTGCGGGTATGCACATGTGCCTGTCATGGTACTGTTGGTTGTGGGTAGTACCTGCTTGTGATCACAAGGACCGGTTCGTGGAGCGGCAACCCATGACAACAGCACAAAGCACAAGGTTGATTATGGTAGACTTGGTCAAGTATTGTGTTGTCTTCCCAGTTTGGCGGCATTCGAGGAAGAGGAGTGGGATGGAGTAATCTCATTCCTAGGTGATGGATGGAGTAATCCTAGCCACGGTGCAAGAGGGGGCTTCTGTCTGGATGGCGTAATCCCACAGCGGTGGAACCTTAGCATGGGATGTTTGCCGGTTGGGAAGCACTTTGAAAGACCATGTGGTGATCTCTTGGCCTCACACCTTCGGTAGTGTGAAGTGGCAACATGGAGACTTTAGTCATCGACGGATGATGAAATCACCACCTTGTGGGTAAAGTTGTGCACCTCTGCAGAGAAGTAAAACTGTCATGACAGCCGTGCTCACGGTCAGGAGCGGCCTGGATCCTCACATGATTAGTGGGAATGGTTGGGTGGATCTGGTGGGGTAACCGGATTTGGGTGGAGTAACCCGTTTGTTCTACAAGTGGGGTAACCTGTAGGTTGGTTGGGTGGAGTAACCCTTGGCTTTACAGGTGGAGTAACCTGTATAGTATGACCTTTGGGGGGTTTATTTCACTTAGTAATATAGGTGCTTTAATAATGTCTTAAGATAAGTTGCTTTTCTGCTATGAACCATATGTTGGCCTTTCTTGTTATAAGCTTGCATATTGCATATTCTCCCACACTTGCGGAGTACGACATGTACTCACGCTTGCTATTTCCTCTACAATCATGATATGCTGCTCAGAGAGTGAAGATGGACTACTTTGAAGACGATGGTGAAGACTAAGCTTGTGGAGTCCCCGGTCGACTGCCTGTGGCGTTATGGAGTCTTCCGCTAGCGTTTGTATTCGTTTAGTCATTTGAGACATTTATTGTAATATTTGTACGATGTATTTATGACACTAGTTACTCTGTTTTACTATACTTTATCCTATATGTGTGAAACTTGATCCTGGGCACACATATAGATGAGCATTCGGTTTTGTCCTTAAAACCGGGTGTGACACGCCGCCCGCTGACGAGCCCTCCCTTGTTGGCTTTGACGGTGAAGATTGTACAGACGATCGAGCCCTCCGGCTAGCGGCATCGGCGACCACGCATGCAGCCGCGAGGGACTCGCTCCGCTCTGGGCAACGATGGCCGACGGCATGATCGAGCAGGTAGGTGTGTTAGAGTTAGAGATAGATATGTTTAAACTGATCAAACCGTGTTTTACAGGCTGGACAGTTAGGTAGTTAGTTGTTGATATTCTTGTAACTGAATGTATCTAGAATCTGTTGTAATTCAGCCTGATCTCTACGGTTTGGTCACGTTCCGTGTAAGCCATGCCAAGGGCTATTCTTGGCTCCTATAAATACATCACGCGGCCTCCTACGGGAGGTAGAACGCTTCACCAAATTTCACATGGTATCAGAGCAAGCACCGCAGAGACAACAGGATTATAATCCATGTCGAGTCCGGTGAGAATGTACGACACCAGCTCCTCGTCGTCGAGTGGTTTGCCAGCGCTCGCCATCTCATCTCCAAGCGAGCGCATCTTGCCGATGTAATCAGACATCGACATGCTTCCCTTCTTGAGGGTGGCCAGGGTTATGCGAGTGTTCACCAACCTCGCCCTGGTCCGGGAGGAGAACATCTCCTCGAGCACAGCCCATAGCTGCGCCGCCGTCGTGGACGTGGACACTTGAGAGAGTACGTCCCGCGACAGCGAGGCGACGATGTAACTGAACACCTGTTGATCTAGGGCCAGCCACTTTGCATGCTCGGGGTTGGGCACCTTCGCGTCCTTGCCGTCGATCTTGTCGTCGACTTCAGTTGGTGGAGCAGGGACGGTGCCGTCGATGTACCCGACGAGCTGCGCCTCGGATGGCAGGAAGGACCTGCATCTTCCTGAGAGCGTAGTTGGACTTCGTGAGCGTCTCAGTGACCGGAAGGCCAAAGGAAGCAGGGATCGCCGAGCTGGACGCCATTGGCGAACTCGTCGAACTCGGTATATCAGATGTATTGGTAGAACCCATCACGGTGGGTGAGCTCTACTCGCAGCTGCTATCCTTTGAGCAGCGGGTGGAGCTCTATGGCGGCAGCGGCGGCTCTGGCTCGTCGGCGAACACAGCTACTCGCGGTCGCGCCAATGGACGCGGCCTGCGAGGTCGCCCTGGCAACGGCGGCAACCGTGGGCGCGGCGGACGCATGCGCGGTGGACAGAACAACGGCGCCAACAGCTCTGACCGCAGCAAGGTCAAGTGCCAGATCTGCGACCGAGAAGGACATGGCGCCGAGCGGTGCTGGTACCGCTATGAAGAGGACTACGTGCCTGACAAGAAGACTGCAGCTGCCGCCACCAACAACTACGACGACCAGTGGCTCATTGACTCGGGTGCGACGGATCATGTAACCGGCGACCTCGACAAGCTGGTGATACGTGATCGCTACACCGGCAACGAGCAGATCCATGCTGCAAACGGGAAAGGTATGGACATTAAGCATATAGGTCGTGCAATTTATCATACCCCTACACGCAATCTTATGTTAAACAATGTTTTGCACGTACCTCAAGCCTCCAAAAAATCTAGTATCTGTTCATCGTCTCGCTGTAGACAATCGTGCCTTCCTTGAATTTCACCCCTCTGTCTTCTATGTCAAGGATCAGGTGTCGAAGAAGGTTCTGCTCAAAGGTAGAAGTAGAGGCGGCCTCTATCCGCTTCCAGCTGGTTGCTTCAAGGTCGAGAATAAGCACGTGTTTAGTGCATCCACTATCTCCAAGCCTTCCATGGAGAGGTGGCATAATCGTTTAGGACACCCATCGAGTCGAATTGTGCAAGATGTCGTTGTCAAGAATAATTTACCTTTTGTAGAAGAGCCTAGGTCTCATTCAGTTTGTGATTCGTGTCAAAGGGCCAAGAGCCACCAGCTTCCTTATAGTTGTTCAACAAGTGAATCCAGTGCACCACTTGCTCTTATTTTTTTTGATGTTTGGGGACCTGCTTGTGACTCTTTTGGGAGAAACAAATATTACGTGAGTTTCATAGACGACCATTCAAAATTCACCTGGATTTATCTCCTTAAACATAAATCCGAGGTTTTCCAACGTTTTCAAGAATTTCAAAATCTTGTTGAACGTCAATTTGACCGAAAAATCCTAGCTATGCAGTCAGATTGGGGAGGAGAGTATGAACGGTTAAACTCCTTCTTTCGCCAAATTGGCATATCCCATCAAGTCTCTTGTCCACATGCTCACCAACAGAATGGTGCTGCCGAGAGAAAGCACAGGCACATAGTTGAAGTAGGCTTGTCCCTTCTTGCTCACGCTTCCATGCCGCTAAAATATTGGGACGAGGCTTTTCTAGCTGCTACCTACCTCATCAATAGAACACCCAGCAAGCTTCTTCGATTTCAAACTCCCCTTGAGTGCCTTTATAACTTGAAACCAGAGTATATGTCCTTTAGGACCTTTGGATGTGCATGTTGGCCGAACTTAAGGCCATACAACTCTTATAAACTCCAATTTCGTTCAAAGGAGTGTGTATTTCTGGGATATAGTAACCTTCATAAAGGATACAAATGTTTAGACATTGATTCTGGTCGTATTTACATATCAAGAGATGTTGTTTTTGATGAAAGTCTCTTTCCCTTTGCAAAGCGAAATCCAAATGCTGGTGCTAGGCTTAGATCAGAAATTGCTCTTTTGCCTACTTTATTTCCGCAAGCTCTAGGGGGTGATACTTTGCATAATCGTGTGCCTAATGATCCTAACCCTATTACTAATGAAGAGCTTCAAGTGCAGGAAGGAAATTCCTCTGTTTCTACAGGTGTTGCAACGGGGGAGACAGGCGCGGAACACGGAGAAGATGCGCCGCCTTCCATTCCTCGGACTGACACGCCTGCACACGCCGCGGATCCGCACTCCACAGTTCCGCGTGCAACGCGTGGCGGCTGTCCCCCGGCGAGCGTGTCGTGCTCTGCACCTGCTCCAGATGTGCCTGGATCTTCTGCGCCGGCCGTGGCTCATACTGAGCTGCCACATGATGTGGCTGGATCTCCTGCACTAGCCGCACCTGCACAATCTGATTCCGAGGATGATTTGCTTGGATCTCCTACGGCTTCTCCTCCTGCATCGCCGCCTGTGGCTCATGTTCCACAACACGCTGCTCCACCTGATGATCAAGCTGTTGTTGGGCGACACATGACACGTCTCCAACAAGGCATTCGCAAACCTAAACAGTACACTGATGGTACTGTCAGATTTAGCCTGGTGGTCAGCACTGGAGAGCCTAATTCCGTACAAGAAGCACTTGGTGATTCAAATTGGAAGGAGGCCATGGATACTGAATTTCTAGCATTGCTCAAGAACAACACATGGAAGCTTGTACCACCACAGCCAGGGAGGAACCTTATTGACTGTAAGTGGGTGTACAAGATAAAGAAAAAGGCAGATGGGTCATTAGATCGGTATAAAGCAAGATTAGTGGCAAAAGGGTTCAAACAAAGATATGGTATTGATTACGAGGACACATTCAGTCCTGTGGTCAAATCAGCTACAATTCGATTAGTTCTATCTATAGCCATTTCAAAAGGTTGGAAGCTTCGTCAATTGGATGTGCAGAATGCGTTTTTGCATAGCATTCTAGAGGAAGAAGTGTTCATGAAGCAGCCCCCTGGGTATACAAGTAAGGCTCATCCACACTATGTCTGCAAGTTAGAAAAGGCATTGTATGGATTGAAACAGGCACCGAGAGCCTGGTATCACAGATTGAGTGTCAAGCTTCAAGAGCTAGGATTCAAACCATCAAAGACAGATACATCACTGTTTTTCTACAGGAAAGGTGACATTGTCATATTTATGTTGATATATGTTGATGATATCATAGTAGCTAGTTCTTCAGATACTGCTACTAAATGTTTACTTGATGCCCTTAAGAAAGATTTTGCTCTAAAAGATCTTGGAGACTTGCACTATTTTCTAGGGATTGAGGTAACCAAGATACAGAATGGTATTATGTTATCTCAGGAGAAATATGCAGGTGACTTGCTGAAAAGAACAGGGATGTTACACTACAAACCAGTGAATACACCACTGTCAACTTCTGAAAAACTGTCAGCACATGAAGAAAGACTCTTAGGACCTGAAGATGCAACCAAATATCGTAGCATAGTTGGAGGATTGCAATATCTGACACTAACAAGGCCTGGCATTTCATTCAGTATCAACAAAATATGTCAGTTTCTGCATTCACCAACAGACATACACTGGTCAGCAGCAAAAAGAGTGCTCAAATATCTGAAGTATACTCTGAAAACAGGAATGAAGATAACCAAGTCCATGTCACCGTTGGTTAGTGGCTACTCTGATGCAGACTGGGCCGGTAATGTTGATGACAGGCGATCAACTGGTGGATTTGCTATTTATCTTGGCCACAATCTTGTGTCATGGAGTGCACGCAAGCAAGCTACTGTGTTTAGGTCAAGTACAGAAGCAGAGTACAAAGCTCTGGCAAATGCTGTGGCAGAAATAATCTGGATACAGTCATTGCTTCGAGAGTTAGGAGTATGGAGCCCAAGGTATGCACGAATATGGTGTGATAACATAGGTGCTACATATCTTTCTGCAAATCCTGTTTTCCATGCACGCATGAAGCATATAGAAGTGGATTTCCACTTTGTTCGAGAGAGAGTTTTGAATAAGCAACTTGATGTTCAGTATATCTCCACAAATGATCAAATTGCTGATGGTTTTACAAAAGCGATGACGCACAAGAAGTTGATTGATTTTAGAAGCAATCTCAACCTGACAAGCCCCGGTTTAGATTGAGGGACGATGTTAGAGTTAGAGATAGATATATTTAAACTGATCAAACCGTGTTTTACAGGCTGGACAGTTAGGTAGTTAGTTGTTGATATTCTTGTAACTGAATGTATCTAGAATCTGTTGTAGTTCAGCCTGATCTCTACGGTTTGATCACGTTCCGTGTAAGCCACGCCAAGGGCTATTCTTGGCTCCTATAAATACATCACGCGGCCTCCTACGGGAGGTAGAACGCTTCACCAAATTTCACAAGGTGTACGGGGTCCGGCTGCCTAATTTCTCGAGACCCTGCACGACGGCTGCGCCAGAGAATCCCGTGCGTTCAGTTCACCGGGGGCGATAGACTGAACGAACCGAGTGGTGAACGTGGCCGCGCGCGGTCGTCGCGGCAGAGCCCGTTAGTCCTGGATGTCGTGCCCGTGCGCGGCTCAGTTAAGGGCGGCGGCACCGTCCGTTCCATGAGCTGCACCACCACGGTGCCACGCTTACGTCATGACGGTGGACGCAGGCTGGCCAGAAGTCACGCGGCGGAGGCCCACGTACGACGAGGGCGACACGACGGGGTGACACAGAGTAGATTTTCGTCCGCCTTGTCACGTTTGATCGCGTTCGATGGAATGCTAATGTAACACAGTAAGAACTATAAAAGGCAATTGCCGGTTCCCTTCTTCATGGAAATAATTGTTCTAATGTCATGGAGTATATGGACCACTCGAAATGATTGGATCTTCAATGGCAAGGACCCGACGGTGCAACCCTGTAAAGAAAAGTTCAAAAAAGAATTCGCAATGGTTATCCATCGAGCGAAACCAAGATATCTGCCACAGATCAAAGAATGGCTACAAGCATTAGCATAGCTTTTTTCCTTTCTTTCTGGTTTGCATTTGGTTATTCATAAATTGTACCATATGACTTTTATATTTTACAAATATCAATATAATCAGTAGGGGGATCCCCCCTCCTGTTGCTTCAAAAAAAAAAACACAGTAAGAACTGACATTGTCAATGCTGCCATTCGTATATTGTTTTTGTTATATTCAGGCACAGAACGAATTTTCTCTAAAAATATCTGTCTCGGCCCCAATAACTTCCCTCTTAGGCCCAAGGACCAGCTTCATCCAGTAAGGGAATGGACCAACTATTCTTCAACAAATTTATTAGATGTTATAACATAAAAGAAAGAAATACACTACTAATTATAAATATGTTAATTATGCATCTTAGTTATGCAGTTGAAATCTAACCATGACATATCTCTTGATCGCCAAAAAAAAAAAACAAACAGAAATACAATCATTCAGATCAGAATACACTGACTGGATGCGTAGTCTCTGCGTGCAGCACATAACCAATTTACAGATATAAGAATACATGAGGTTGGACCAGAGTAGTAGCCCAGGCTCTACATCTGGGCAAGCCACTAGTACATTACAAAATCAGTTCGCATCACTTCATCAACATGGGTGCTATAGGGACAGTCTTCGCCTCTTGTACCTTACCATAACTTTCCCCTCAGGCTCAAGGACCAGCTTCTTCCAGCTTATTTTAGGGAAAGGGGACACCAACTCGAGCTCAAAGTTCCTCAGCAAATGACTCCATATCACCTTAATCTGCATATAAGCGTAGTTCTCGCCGACACAAGCATGCTTTCCACCACCAAACGCGGTGTATGAGAACCTGCCTCCAACTCTGTCTTCCTCTCTACCAGGACCAAACCTGTCCGGGTCATACATCCCGGGATCCTTGTAAATGTAGGGGATGTTGCTGTTGAATAGCACGGGGCTTGCTACCGTATGCCCCCTCGGGATCTCATACTCATTGCCTTCTCTTGTCCGTACGGTGAAGTTCTCTTTCACCGTGCGGATGAACGCTGGTGCCGGAGGGTGCATCCGGAGAGTCTCCTTGATGCAACGGTGCAGGACGTCCATCTCCTGCAGGACGTTGTAGTCGATGTTGTTTCCACCGTGTTTTACACTGATTCGCTCCTGCTCCTCGACGGCGGCCGCCAGCCATGCCGGGTGGCTGAGCAGGCGAGCTCCGGTCCACGTGCTCGTCGTGGAGCTTGTGTGCTTCCCAGCGAAGATCAGGGATAGGATTAGTCCCGTCACCTCGCCTTCCGTCGTGGTGCGTCCGTCCCGGTGCTTGGCATCGATCAGGTGCTGCAGGACGTCCTCCTCCGCCGTGCTGGAGCTCGTCTTGCGTGATCTCACGATGCCGGTGAAGAGATCTGAGAGCTTGGCGTGTGCCTTGTCACGCCGGCGGTTTGCTGGAATCGGGGCGTACGGGAACATGACGGTGGTCAGGCTCAGGCTGTTGTCGATGAGTTCGTGGAGGAGGGTCAGAACCTCGCCGAACATCTTCTCTCGAACGTCCCTCCCGAGCAGGCATCGGCCTGTGATCAGCATGAGTAGCTGCTCCAGCTCTTGTTTCAGGTCAACCATGCCTTGCTGCCCCCATTTTGCAAAGTACTCCTGTACGTGGAAATAAATTGATGCAATTTAGGTGCAGTGTGTAGAGAGTATGTAGCAAAAATGTAATCTATACTTATGGTAAAAGTGTAATTATCATTAGCCGTCTCCTAGGCTCCTAGCATTGCAGGCGCCAATCTGCTAAGTGTTAGTGAAACCAAACTCCAGATCTCTGGACAGTTTGACTACGCTTCACGTTGGCAGGCCGGGTATTTGGGTACCTCACATGGAGAAGGTGACAAGAAAGTGTTAAAAACTAGGGAATCAAAGTACGATCATTTGTTGCTTACCTCCACCTCTTGAAGCATTGGACCAACATGGTACCTCAACTTTGCTGGCTTTAGAGCATCAGCAACAAAGCGATTCTGATCATTTCGGGTGGTGGCATCTATGCCATGGGCGTGGCCAACATCTTTGCCAAACATGGGCACAGTGAACTCAAGGATTTTTCCGTGACTGATCTCTGAGTCTGACCCTTGGAAAAAATGACTTGAGACTTCTGGTCCAATCAAGATTGTTATCTTTGCTCCGAAGAAACTTATTGTGAATACACTCCCCAACTTTGTGTATTGATCATGAATCATTGCTTGGAATCCCTTTGTAAGAAATGTATGTATAAGTCCAATAATAGAACCACCAGTCACCACAGGGGGTAGTGGCCTGTTACATACTCGATCATATGTTCTTCCTCTTGCAACCTTGGTGATTATTACGGCAATAACAAAAGCTATGGCCAGCCAAATGGTAAGATTTGCAATATCCATGCCGATATAAGTTGGATTGATGGAGTCAAGCAGATTTGGACTGCAAGAACTTGACCATGAGTTGGAAGATAGAAAAAGTCTTTTGAAGAGTCACTCGCAAAAGAAAAAGTACATTTCAAGAGTAAATGACTTGGTCAAACGTCTAATAACCTCAAGGAAAAAGGTTACTTGGACAATAAGATGCATCACAAAACTATTTTCATGCTGAACTTTTGCATCTATATGCACATGCAGTGGATAGCAAGGCAGGGGGAACAACCGTATAATCAGTTGGGATGATCAAGTTACGTTGGACACCCTATACTAATACTGTACAACTGAAAAAATGGATCATAGCATGGAAATCAAATTACTAAATCATATATGATGATGAAGAGAGCTGTGTACCTTCAGATCCAAGAAGAGTCTTTCCTCTAATCCATGATAGCATGAAATGGAGGCATTATTGGGGATTGCAGTCCCAGGGATGTGCTTTCTGGTGGACTCTCTAGCGAATGCAGACTATTAGTATGCCACAAATATAATGTCAGTGGGCTGATCTGGGTGCTAACAAAGAATAATCGAAGCCTAATAAACTAACTTCAAGAGCTAAAAACACCAAATGAATACACCTATAACATACTTTTCACGTAATTGAGGCAGGCAAGATCCATGATGGATAGCTAAATAAGTGTGAGCAGAGAAGTCAGAATTGAGAGGATTCATTTTTTTTTATATAAAAAGGTGTGACAATCTTTCGAGTATAAATGCACACTAAAAACTTAAGTACTAAATCCAGTAAGACGCATTGTTGTAAATAGTGAAAGAAACATATTCTGGAAATATCTTTCAAAATGACTTTAATACTGTGATCAGATCCGTGGCACTAAAATAGACAGCACGAGGCCCGTGGGACTAATAAACTGATTGG
This sequence comes from Eragrostis curvula, assembly GCA_007726485.1. NCBI lineage: Eukaryota > Viridiplantae > Streptophyta > Magnoliopsida > Poales > Poaceae > Eragrostis > Eragrostis curvula. Next base: position 23,744,577 of record CM017440.1, on the reverse strand, counting down.
GCTTATTTTTTTTAGTGGAAGGCAAGTGTTGACTTTTGAAGTTGGATCTGGACGCTAACTTAGAGAAAAGAAATTAGGAAGCATGACCTGGACGCTAACTTAGAGAAATATGTGATTAGTTTTGTCCAGAATAAACTAAGTGAAAATGATACAATTTGATATCAGGCTTGACGAATTTATGACAGATCAATCTGTAGATAGAGGGTCTTCTCCTTAATTAGAAGTATGTAAACTTCAGGGCGTCCCATCGGCCTCACAAAACTACAACTATTTATGTTGTTATTTCAGAAAGTACAATTATTTTTGTTTTTTCCAAAAACAAAATACAGCTTTTGATATCAATTTCAGAGAACTACAACAACTTTGATCTGTTTTCAGAAACTATAACTTTATGTCTGCTCTCACTAGTCGGTCTTGAGTTCAAGACTCTGTTACTTGTGAGACCGACATGTGGGATCAAACATAAAGTTATAATTTTCTGATAATAGTACCAAAAGTTTTGCGAAATTTTACTTTTCTCTTAATATGTATAAATAATTTTTTTTTGCTTTGTTTCAGATGTGTATTCAAAATTGGTCAGATGTAATTGCCTCTGAGATAGTTCTCGAGCAGTCTTCATGGCTTCACCGGTGCAATGGTGAGTGTGCACTGGGTTTCGAGAAACCCCCCAAAGCATGTTTCCATTGTAGAGATACAGAACACTTAATTGGTAGCTGTCCCAACAGGTAGAACGGATCCACTCTGGCATATGCCCCCTATGAAATAAGGACAACAATGTGGAGAATTGAACAAGGTGAAACCTCGAAGCACCATCACCAACGGAAAAAGAAACCAATACTTTGCTTTCAATGCAAGGAACCTGGACACCCTATGAAAGGTTGCCCTCAGAGAAGGATAGCATTGATGAATCTTATCACATCAGGAGAACCAACTATGGTACCAGGGTAACAGAGAATGATCCCATAACCTAATGAAGAAATCTAGCTAGAAAAATCACGATGACGATCCAGAAACACCAGACGTGTCGTTAATTTTGAAGCTTTAATGCAGTTTTATTCACCGAAAGATGCATATACGGATAAGAAAAACGGAAACCAACCTCAAGAGGCTAGTCTGAAAGTACCATGAGGACATCAGAAATTTAAAAGTGCTACTTATGCAGACAACATGGACACTCCATGGCATATTGCCCGGAAGTAAATCAAGACTATACCTCGGACGCTCCTATGCTTTGCTTCCACTGTCCTAATCCTGGACAGCATGAGAAGGACTGTCCTGAGAGGAACTAGCCATGATCGATCAGTCGAAAAACCCAACTACAAATAGGGATAAAAATGGATATTGAAGTACCCTCGTTGTAATCTACTCACTAATAGTAGCTATCAAAGTATCCTCAACGCCCGCGCCAATGGCCACTTCCGCCATTGCCCGGCAACCTTCGCCGCCAGCAAGCGACCCAAGGGCTGAGATCGACGATAAGGCGATGCCCGTACGCGCATCCACGGCGCTGGAACGATGTCCATGCCCCATATTAAGCCAACGGGGAGCCGTCACGCCATCTTTACCAGACCGGTGACAGGTCGCTCTCCCGTGTCGCCACGATCCATGGTGCTGAAGAACGTGCTGCCCATAGCATCAGCCAGCTGGTGTTGGCCGTGGGTACACCCCACCGTGGCCGCAAGGGCCGGCGAGTTCTTGATCGGTCATGCACGCTCAGGTCCGGCGACCTTGGCCGTTGTCCCAACTCCATTCTTGCCGAGATCTATCTACTAGGGGCGAAAGAAGGGGAAACCCAAAAATTTTTAATTTGAGCATACGTGGCCCCGGCTTTCCGCGATTAATGACACGGGCCCGCTAATTTCAGAATTAAGCAGGACGCCGGTAGATCGCAGCGTCCGTCTCTTGCCGCTGGACTCTGCCGTTTCACAGCATCCGTAAACTCGCCCGTTCACAGCCCACGTACCGTTTTATGTCACTTCGCGAATGCCTTAATCCATGCAACCTGTACCATCCATCGATTCATCCCTGTACGCTTTTTTTCTGGTTGTATCTTTAGGTTTACAGAGCTTTCGATTTGTGAACCTTTAATGGGAAGACATCTCGTTCTCTATATTACTTTGTGAATGATTTTTTTTTTTATTAAATGCAGTTGAAACCTTTGAAGGTGATTGAAACAGAATTTGATAATTGTTCTTCTATATATGGGTGGCGAAGTCTAATATGGAAAGACGATGAAGACTCGTTGTGACATTCCTATGCCATGTGCTTAAGCACGGAATAGCGATGAAGTATACGCGAGCAATTGCCAATGCCGGAGAGAACACCACGAATCTTCAACGCCGAGGAGATTCCCCAATCGCAAGGTCGAGTGTGCGGAAGGAATTGACGGCCGACGGCACCGCGTTTAGGTTTCGCCTTTGCAGCTGCAGTAGTCGATTTGGGGGCTTTGTAGGTGGGTTATTAGTATAGGGACGCTGTGAAACGGAGTAGATGGATCGCTACAGGTATGCAGCGTCCAGCGGCAACTGACGGATGCTGCGATCCACCAGCGTCCTGCTTAATTCTGAAATTAGTGGGGCTGTGTGCTTAATAATGGAAAGCCGGGGCCATGCATGCTCAAATTATAAAATTTCGGAGGGGAAACTTGATCGATGGCCCCGCCGCCGCCATCCCGGCCGTCGTCCGGGTTTGTGCCACCCTTTGGCTCCGGCGGCGGCAGGGAAATGAGATGGGAATGGGGTCTAGGGGCTGCGCTGGTTTGCCTCCTGAGCCGCCCTAGGGACAACGCGGGGGGCAGCTGCCGGTGAAACCATATAATACCCAAGACATGAATGGATGGAGTTGTAGAAGTGGCGTTAGCTTTAACAGAAAACAAATGCCCCACCGTTGATTTGCAGTTCTTAACGTTTCCTGCTGTTGTTGGTATTTAGCCATCCTTCGCGGTTCGCGGCATATTCGTCTCGTCCATTGGGCTTCAACGAGTTGGGAGCGGTTGAGCGCATATGAGTATTTTTTCCCCTAAAGGATATACTTAACTAATTATTTGTATTTGTAAAACTAGCCAAATCTACCTGTGCGCTTGCACGGGCTAGCAATTTCGTTGTGTGTGTAGAGTTTTAACTGCACTCCATACTTGTTACAGACAAAGAGAGAGTAAAGCTTTAATTTTACTTTATGCTTATAGTTAGTAGTGAATATTTAATTTTGACTACATAATTATCGACAAAGCATGATTTAAATTTTTTTGTGATTCAATTTTACTTTATGGTTATAGCTTACACTACAAGATATTACCTTATTGCCGACAGTACTGTGTGAGTGGCCAACAGTTTAGCATCTCTAAGCTATTTTTTCCCAAATGGCCGACAGTTTTTTAGTGCAAATTCACATCATTCCCTACAGTTCTAGCAAATTACTTACAATGTTATTACCTTCAATCTCATTTCCCACAGTGATGTTAAATAGTAAGCTACTATCTCTGTCCCATAATAGTTGTTATTTTTGATTTTTTGTTATCAACTTTGACTGTTCGTTTTATTCAATTTTTTTGTACAAATGTTAAAACAAATATGTCATGATTGAACTATCTTCAATGCTAAAACATGTTTAAAAAAATGAATAATATTTGCTTAAAATTTTTAAATGAGATGAACGGTCAAACATTATGTTTAAAAGTCAACAGTGACAACTAAACTAGCAATGGAACTGTCGGGAAAAGGTTTTCCTCTTGTAGTGTTAGCTTACAGACAAATTGTTGGAAAGCAAACGAAACCTATGTAAATGCTGCATACCCATTGCGAAAGTGTGGAGTCGTGTTCTTTCGTTTTAAATTTTCTCGATTGTCCTCTTCATGGTTGTTCCCACGTCTTGCCTCAGCTTGCCCATGAACAGCAACAAATTATTACAGGCAGAACAGTAGGATCTGGCAACATATTATGGGCAGGACGGCGTAAGGCAGCAGCTATGCCACAGCAGGAATAGAGGAGCCGACACCATCGGTATGGCTTGAATCCAATATATCATGACACATCTTCCTCTCTGCTGCACTTGCGATCAGCCGGTCTTGAGGTCGCATTTTACCACCAACTCTCTTGCGCCAAGCTCACCGAGCTTCTGGTCAAGGGGCCACCATGTGTAACATGGCCCCTGCCCACGTGATCTGTGCATACAGGCCTAGCACGTCCACACCTTGGATAGAGATAACAGAAGAAGGCAAGGAGAGGAGAGGATATAGCAGATAGAACTTCTATTTGAGGAAAGTCATGATTTGTGGAAGATCCAAAAAGATAAAATGTCTCCATAACAAATTGAAAAAAAAATACCTTGTAAAAAAAGATGACACATTCTTCTCTTGCCATTCAAAGAAGGAGCATCTCTTATGGGCCCATACTTTACGACCTTAGCTATGCCTGAAGACAGCTCCTTGTCCGGCAAAGTATTCAGTGTATTTTGGTCTCTTACTGCACATTGTGATGCGATGGCGGGGGCCATAGCTGTCTTGGGGAGGCAGCGATTGGTAAAATATTTAGAGTCCATGTTTTGTTTAACATCTCTATCTAGCTATGTTTGTATATGCGTGAGTCAGACGCATGATGTGTGCCTAATATAGAGATAAGAGAACACATACTTAAGGAACATATTTTTTTCCTTTTTTGCGATTACACAATAATTCAGACACTCACAACGTACGCACATTCACCCCTATGAACATACTTTAACCGTAGATCTGCTCATAAATAGCTGAGATCACAAAATTAAGGACTTTATGTTTTTCTTTTTTTTTTGGTAATTTATAGGATTTTTTTTATGATTAACGTGTGGGCTTACAAAAAATATGATATGATATGATACTTTAAGAACTGCAAGTGAACGATGGAGCATCTGTTTTCTGTTGAAGCTCAATGGGCGAGATGAATATGCCGCTAAGGATGGCTAAATACCAACGACCACAGGAAACGTTAAGAACTGCAAGTCAACGGTGGAACATCAGTGGAGATTTCAATTCTATCCATAAAATTCACAGTCCAAAATATAATAAAGCAATTGTTCATTATTCTCTCTGTTAATCCGCATGCAAAATAAACTATTAAATATAGTGAATTTACCCTAATAAAACATTGTGAATTTATGGTCTCCCGATTATAGTACTTCAGCTGCCCAGTTAAGCAACAAGAAAAAGAAAAGCAGGTACAAGCGGCCAAGCACCATATATCTCAGCGATGATGTGTCAGAGTCATAAAAAAAGCAAATGAATTGTAATAAACAAATTGTGCCAACTGCAATAATTTATGCCATTTATGCTTCCTTATCATATCATATAGAATCTTTAGTTTTGCCCGTCAAAACACTGTTCACTATTACTGTTTTACTGTTCATCCCCTCCCGCGTCGATCCTGACCGTTCACTCCCTCCTCGCGCGCGCGCGCAGCCTCGGCCGTCCGTGCGGAGCCTCCTCTGCCCCCACGCGCTGGACCCCCCTCCTCCCCGACCTGATCTCTTCGCCCTCTTCCCGCACCCGCCGCAAGCTCCCTGGTCAGCATCCCGCCGCCCTGCTCCCCTGATCAGCAGGCTGCCCAGCGACGGCGGCCTCCGGAATGCGTTGATCCACCACTTCCTCACCTTCCTCGCGCAGATTTGACGCCCTCCCTGCGCCGTGTCAGTCCATCGCCGTTTCGCCATGGCCTTTTCTGTCGCTAGGTCTTCGAGGTCGGCAACCAGCGGAGGCCTGCGGTGGGGCTCGATCTTCGGCGACCAATGGAAGCCCCGGCGTCGCTCCCTCGGCCTGCTCGCACCACATCTGCAAGACCCTTCTGTGCCCAATCTGAGGCCCCTCCGTCGCGTCCCGAGCGGCATCGGCAGCGGTCTCCGTCCTTGTCACAGCATTGGCGTCCTGCCACTCCTTCATCTCATACCTGCTGACGGCCGCCGTGAGGGCAACGATTGAGGAGGTGAGTTCACCCCACTTCTTCCCCCGAGTCGATTTTATTTCGGCCCCATCCTAAGTGCGTGCTTCTGGGATTCAGTCTAAGCTTGCAATCTGAGGAGCCTCAACACCTGGCTTGAAGATCCCATCCAATGGCGCCACCTCCCTGTGCCATCCAAGAGCCGCAAAGATTCCAAGATCCAAGGCTGCCTTTGGCCATCAGGACTGGACCGGGAGGCGAGATGCAGCAGTCGAGCAGTACGAGGTGAGCCACCAGGGCTTATGCGCAGCCTGTTAGATTTACTATGGAGCTTGGGTTAATCTTTAAGGCCTCCTTTGGAACGCAGGATTTTCACAGGAATTTCACAGGAATCAGTTGACTGTTCACAGGAAAAACGCAGGAACGGGAAAAAATCCCGCGTTCCAAAGGCCCCCTAAGATTGTTTGGTTACATTACAGCTTCACGTTATATTAATTATGATTCTTAATATTCAGTGAATGATCTTCTTTATATGCATGCAGGACTTATTACTCCAATAAATCAAATCTGTTTTTGCAGGCATGCTGCTCTTGCACTTATCAACTACTAGGAATTGATACCTTGCCTACAGCATGCTGATGAAACCACACACCCACCATCTGAAATGGTAAGAAACTAAGTTCATTTTTGTTGAGAAATCTATAGACAATTCTTTTCTCCATATGAAGCATTTCTTCACCATTGCAAATATACTTTTATTGAACCTTATACCTTCTACAGAACAAAATAATGAATTAGCATTAGCATTAAAATTATGAGATCAGGTTACTCTACTTAAATACACAGCCTCTTCCAATTAGCTTACCCTTAAAAGTATGAGTTCAGGTAAATAACTGAAATGGCTCACGTTTGTCGTTGTGATACTATGCAAATGTATGTTCTCAGCAGATATTTACCAAACCAAGGAGGTTTGCTTTCTATGCTTATATTGCACTGTCCTAAGGCTTAAAAAAATTGGCTGTTACAACAAAGATGATTGATGACAGCGAAAATTGCTTAGTCAACAGGACTATATTCATTTTTCTGCTTCGATGTAGTGGCTCAGATGTGCTGTGCGCGCGCGTTATGTCATTGCTAAAATAAATTCAGATGTTAGTACTTCATTTATATTTAGTAATGATTTAGTTTGTCTCTGTCCAGTTATAAAACCAATCATTCTGGTAGTTAGCCTAAGTGCAGTTTAATTTTGACCTAATGGTAGCACTGTTTTCTATGAGATTAAAACCTTCTTCAGGATACTAATTTAAATTTTCGTACTGTTTTTCCAGGAATGCAAGTATTCTTCCCGCATACTACTGTTTGCTTGCACTCATTGGCAACTTGATATTCTTTTGGGATAGCCATTGCAATGAACTATCTAAGCTGAATCACAAAGGTAAGCAGTTATAGCTCATAATTTAGCTCCTTTATGTGCTTCTGAAATGAATGGATCATGCAATATTATGAATATAGACCTTATCTGATGATCTGTAATGTATTATGGGGCATTTGCATAAACGGTTCATTTTTAGATGCCAATTACAGATTCGGTCTCCTTTTATAGACTTTGCAAAAACGGTCTTGTTTTTTAAAACTAAAGCTGCCGTTAAGTCCACTTTTTGGATGCCGTCTAGTTTAGAGTATTTTAGGAATTAAAACAAATAAGAAAACCTTTGAAAAAAGAGAATAAGACTATGCTGCCCCTGACCAAATCCCCTTCCATCTCTGTGCCCGACCCGACATCCTCCTCCTCTCTCACTTTCGTTCCTCTCTCTCCCGTGCTCCACACCCTAACCCTAAGGCTGAAGGAGGCGGCGGCGGCGGCGCATCTGGTAGGGCGCGGCGAGGAGGCCGTGCGCGGCACGCGCGTGCGCGGCTCGGCGCGCGCAGGCTGCCTCGACGCGGTGCCCCTCCTTTCTATCCCTATCGTTTCCTCTGTTTCGAACTCATCCTTGGCGAAGGCGCGAGCAGCAGGGGATGCGGCGCCGCGGCGGGTGCGAGCGTGAGCAGCAGGGAGACGGAATGGCCCAGCCAAGCATGCGCTGCTTGGGGCGACCATCCCATCACCTGTGTCGCTCGTCCCGTCGCTAGCGCAAGCCGCCACCTGATCCAAACGTTGAACTGCTGTCGTGCGGGTGCGATGGCGGATCTGGATGGTGTCCGATCTGTGGACTCGAGCTCGGATTGAAGGCCCTAGCTCTAACAGGATTCGTGCTCGGGCGGAGGCAGAAGGCAGTCAAGAGTCACGACCTCTTCTTTTCCCAATCTGTTTGCCATCTTTGCGAATGCGTCTTTGTGTGAAGCAGGAGACGGACGGCAGGGAACGTTGAGAAAATGGTCTGGTTCAGGTGAAAAATATTAACAAGAAAAGAAAATAGAAAAAAAAACATGTAGGGTCGGCCTTTTGTTTGTATTGACGTGGACTTCATATGTTTGTTTACATATAAAAATAAATTTATGTTTGCATTTAAAATACTGAATGCATATTTTAAAATTATTTTTATTCTCAAAAGAATGACCAATTTTGTAAAGGGTATACTAGTCTTTTCGCAAGCCATTTAACACCGTTAGTTGCTGTTAACAGAATAGGACCTCCTTCTAGCTTCAAGTTCAAAAAACAAGACCGTTTTTGCAAAGTCTAGAAAATGAGACCGAATCCGTAATTGACATTCAAAAGTGGACCGTTTATGCAAATGCCCCATGTATTATTGCTTCAAAGAAGGTACTTATCAGGTGTACAGAGCTACACTATGTTAGCAACACAGTTTGTTCCGCCCATTATATTGGTGCCTTAAATTGTTTACACTTAATATACTTATTTGCTATTAGTTACTGTCGTCACCCGATTGAACGGGGTGTTCGGCAGATATTTGGATCGTGGGAGCAACGTGGTTAGCGAGATCGATCTAAGAACACGCAGAGGGTTTATACTGGTTCAGGCCTCCCGAAGGATAAAAACCCTACGTCCAGTGCGATCTTGTATAATGTGGCAGCCTTTGCGTTAGGGTTTCGCAAGGTGCCAGATAGATTTCCCCGTAGGGGTTATATGAGTATTTATAGGCTAGTTACCGCCTATCAGAGTCCTTCCTAAAACTACAATGTTCCTTCTCCGAATCTATCAAGGAGATCGTAACCTTCTCGTACACCATGCCGTGCAAGACAAGTCTTCGGAAAAGTCTTAAAACAGGGTTCGGAATATCTGGAAACTAGAGCTACGACATAAGCCCCTGAACATGTCACTTGGCATCCTCATTCTCAAATGAGAACATGACGAGGGATATGTTCTGCCGTCAACGTAGGATCCAGATATACCGAACTGTCTTCATTTGTTAACTGCCATCTTCGGAAAATAAGAGCTTCGGAACAAATGCCTTCGGAACAAGTATCTTCGGAATTCCGAACACCAAAATCTTGGTCCATCTTCTCTTACTCCCTCTGAAGAATCTCCCAACAATAAAAAAGGATCTTGACTTGACGAGTCAAAATTTGTCTTTAATATCTGACCAATCTGACGGAATCTTCAGCGATGCGTCACCTCGTCTTCCTGTACTCTTGGAAACTTGCAAAATAATTATTTTCCCACTTGACTTTTCGAGCAACTGAAACGCCACCCCTCAAGGCTATAAATCCGGGGATCCGGCTACTCCAAACATCATCCTCTCCACCAGTTCCACCATAGGGCGCAAGAGATGCGTCAACCCTAGGTTTTCCCGGTGGCTCAACACCAATTTCACCGGCGCATCCGGTTCTTCTTCCTCTTCTCCCTCCCACGAGAGCCCAGCAACTAGCCCTCCTGAGCTTGCTGATCCATCAGCCCCTCCTCCTCCTCCTCCAACAGAGGCGGTGGATTACGGGCTTCCTCCTCCAAGCCCTCCTCCAAATTCAGCAAACATCATCGATCTGGAGGAGGACAACGACGATGAAGAATACGCAAGGCGTCTTCACGTGGCCCTGAACAAGGGGTCACGTGACATCCCCGCCAACGCCGACATCGTCTCCATCGACGACTCTAGCGACGACGAGTCTGGTGGCGGCGACTCAATGGACATGGATGTCCCTGCAGATCCCAGCCCTAGAGGTTCTCCAGCTCCTGTTATTCCTTCGAACGACGGTTCGGTTTTGCCTTCTACCGGGGTTGCAAAACTGGTCCTTGACTCTAACATGGGGGGCACCCATATCTCTTCTCGTGTGTCCCTCATCAACAGCGCAAGCAGTGGGGGCACAGAGAACACTTCCTTCGATGTCGTCGGAGCCCCTTCTGAGGACGCTGATGGGCGGCGGAACTAGGGATACGAGATATCCCCGTGCTGCTCACACCTGAGCCCTACGTCTCCCTCAACCTTGTCTTCAACCTTTCTGTTAGGGTCAGGTGCTTCCCAAAGCTTCAGATGTAACTTAGATCTTGTAATAGGATCTTCGGATTAATGAATAAAAAGTTGCCTTCAATCCCAAATGTATATGTGTGTTCAATCTCATCTTCATATTTTTACATTGCTTTATATCTTCTGAGAATGTCTTTTCTTTAAATAAGTCCTTCGGGAAAGAACCTCTTAACAATATAACCTCGATAATGTAATAATCCCTTCGGAGAATACCTTCTTTGGGAAATACTGCTTTAACAATTAACTCTCTTCGGAGAACAACTCTCTTCGGAGAATAAACTTCTTCGGAGAATGACAATCTTCAGAGAGTAATCAATCTTTGTAGAACAGCTTCTTCGGAGAGTAACAATCAATGGAGGACAGCTTCTTCGGAAAATAAGTTCTGGTGGCAATATTCTTCTGCACACTTAACAGAAATATTTTCCAAGCCGCCATAACAAATCCCCCAAATCTCGGCAACAAAGCCGAATAATTTTCAAAATAACAGGAATGTCGCGTGGAGTTGCACTGTCAAGCGCATTTACCGGGCAGGGTTGCCTTCTCTGAGAAGCCAAACAGTCGCGAGAGCCCATAAAACCCAATCGCCACAGTTCCCTTCCTCATTCCGCATCACATTTTGTCATACCCCATCACTAGGGTATGTTGTGCATCATGTATCAGTCCCTGGATCAGTAGCTGATACGCACAAGAACACAGATATGGTAACCAAAAGCATACTTCGAATAGGTACATAAGTATAATACCTGATTTATCACCCTTAGTGGCGGTACGACAAGGATTAAGAACTATCCAAGTCCCTCCGACCAACTAACGGTGAAGCAGACAGCGAAAAGCCAAGGTCCAACACCACAGGCAGACTTGAGAAGCAGAACCGAAAACCTAATCGTCGTCCTCGTCTTACAAAGTACTTCTCTGACTAAAAACAACAAATGCAAGAGCGTGAGTACATAAGGTACTCCGCAAGCCCTACACTACTCAAGGGTACATGAACATGCATATTTGGTCTTAGCAAGGAGAAGGCTGTAGGATTTCATTTGCAGAAAGCAATTTTATGCAGGGTTCTCTAAAGCAAGCCAAGGATTTTAGAGATAAAACAGAGAGTTATTTGTCAGTATTTTAGTTGGGTGGCCCTAGGGGAGTATGAAACATTCCCGCTAGTTCCCAAGTTTTAGTTGGGCCTTCTGACCTCAGCGGCCATACCGACCCGGCATCCATGCCAACACTTCCGAAACAAGAGTTAACTACAACTCACTCACACGCCAAGGAATAGAAGATGTGGCTAATCTCAAGGAGCGTAGAACCATAACGTGTCATATGCCGTGACAACGTCCATCCGGATGAATTTTTATCCTCTGCAGAGGGTGTACAGCTTTCCCCACGGGCTATGCACTCTTGTACGGAGAGTGACATAACGCTTAGTCCATCTTCACTGAGCACTTCGCAAAACCACAACGGAATCACACTCAGGGGCCTATGACAATGAATTGTCACACTACGGCACAACACACCTCTAACAGGTGCATTCGTGCTCCCGCAACGAGTTGCAGGATCCGAGTACAAACAAGGACAGGCGGCTTTCCCATGCACCGACACTGGGTTCCGCGACCGGACCACGGGTACGTTTCCCGGGTCTTTTCCTGAGCTTCCGTTGCTACAACAGCCTCCGGTGGTGTTGCAAGTGTACCCAAGAAGGTAGGATAAGTCCTTCCCATTTAGGTTCCGTGGTTGTACGGGATAATCGTTAGGTTACGGTCGAGAGAACCGGTCCTTATGTGGCCGGGCAAGCACCATATCCCACACTGGTGAGCTATCTCACAAACCACCTTTCACTAGTGGCCTTGCCCGCAGTCCAGTCCATCCCATCATCATCACCTAACACAGTTGTGCTACTCCCAACCCCAAGTATCACACACACCACCAAACTCATTTAACACATTTTGTAAAAACAAGTATGTGAGAGGTGTGGCAATGTAGAAACATTGCGAGGGGTCCTAAGCATTCTAGTAGCAAGGTAATCGTGCCATCATAGAAATGATGGTACTGTCCTAGGGTTATCAAGGTGATGGGTAAACAAGGGTAATCAAGGATTCTGGTTTTAATGCCTATATAAGTGGCATCAATACCAGTAAGCAAGTAGGACCATAACTACACAAAATAGTAAAATAACAAGCAATGCATATTACGAGAGCAGGCTCTATAGGTGCAATGCGAAAACAGTAGGTTCAATCATGATCAAGGAGAAGTAGAGCTTGCCTGATGAACGATTTCCTAATCTTCGAGTTCTTAGTCTTTAGATTCTTCTGTCGAGGTCGATGTCTTCAAGTTCTCCCTCGAAACTTGTGTCTTCTGACTTGGATTCTTCTGGATCTTTCTTGAAGCTTGGAATGCTTTGGCTCTTCCTCGAATCTAGCGTAAGCTAGCGCATAAAAACACTACGTATAAATAAACTACCGCGAAAGAAACTAAAGATCGAAAAGAACCAAATAAGATCCAAATAAACTCCAAGAAGAATCGATTGAACACCATTAAAGGATAAAAGACACAAAGCATGTATGATGCATCCAATTTTACTTTATCAAGATTTTATTATCTTAGAAAGGCTTGTTAGGACAATGCATCGAACACTAGGGCTTTTGGTGTAAATGAGAGATGCTAAACACGATGAGAAGAGCATGAGTGTAAGTGAAGGTGGGTACAACGTGTGTACGTGTATTTTGTACACTTGCATCACTAAGGCTTTGTATAGGTCGTAACCTATACAAAGGTTATTGGAACAAGTGTACAAGTGCAAGGTGTGTCACTTTAATTACTTACTTAGATTGATTAATTGCTAAGACTAATCTATTAATTATTCGTCATGAGCTAAGCACATGACGGTGGTACGTGCACGTGATCATGCATGACATGAATGCGCGATTGCAGATAAAACACGGGAATCGAAGGATTAACAACAACTGGCAATTAAGATAACAACGAACAATAACTCCAAATAAATCAATTAAAAGATCATGTATAAATGGGGGTGATAAAGCGATAAGGCTTGATGAGGAATTGGTGATAGCATTGGAATAGGTGTTGGGGGCAGGGTTAGGTTTAAGCTTGATTGGGCGAGGATTAATCAAGGCTAGGTTCGGAGTCGAACTCAGAATATAGAAGGTTACTGCATTTAGACGCGATACCGAATGAAAAATTTATTGTTAGCGGGTAAATAAATGAATGTGCGGTATAGGAATGGAGCGGGATGTGAATTGTCATGTGGAAGGTACTAGACGACTAGCACCACAGAATTGATTAGGTTTTAGGTGAACAACAATCGTGACATGCGAGTTTGACATCACACGATTGTCGATAAAAGGATATAATAGACGAGGGGAGATTTTAGGGCATTGATGGTATCTAGGTATGATGTGGTGTTCCAATAGTAGTACCATGACGTACTACGCATTTCTACGAATCCGTGAGCGCAAGAATCACTCAAAACGGAGTTATGGTTGAAAAGATATGGACATTTAAAGATCTGGGGAATTATTTGTAATTACAAAGTATTTAATTGTAATTACAGAAAGGTTTTAAGGACTTAATTGTAAGGTCAGAAAGTTTTAGGGACCAATATGTAATTATGGAAAAGTTTGGGGGCCTAGGTGTAAAAAGATGAGGACCATGACATAATTACAGAAAAGTTTAGGGTCTTTTCTGTAAAAAGATAGGGCTTAAACATAATTACAGAAAAGCTTAAGGGCTTATCTGTAAAATGTACAGGGCCCGGGGTTTATCTGGATTTTTGGTTTATTTTTCAATTGAAAAACCCGTGGACCAAGTCCACAGGAGTCATGAACCGGGGACGGGTGGCGGTCCACCGGTCCATGGTGGACCGCAGGCAAGCCGCGCGGCGGCGGGTGGCCGGATTGCTCGCCGCCGGCGCGTAGGGTGGACGAGAAGCCGTGGAACCTCGTCGCGGGGAAAGAGGACACGAAGGTGGGGCCGTAAGGCGTACGTTTCGTCGACGAGAAGCAGTGGTGGGGTCGTAATGGCTCGCCGGAGTTGTGGGCTGCGGCGGTGCGCGATGGGGGTGACACGGGAGGGGGTTGCAGGTGAGTGTGTGCGTTCTCGGAGCTGCGCGGGTGCGCGTGGAGTCGATTGGTGGGCACGGCCGGGCCGGGGGAGGTCGCACGGTGGCCGGAGCCGACGGGGAAGGGTGCGCGGTGGTGGCGGCTCGGTGACGAGCTCGCGCGAGCTAGGAGAGAGAGAAGAGAGGGGTGGAGAAGAGAGAGGAGGAAGGGGTGCTGCTCACCGTGGCCTCGAGCTAGGCGGAGGTGGCCGGGAGCTCGTCGCGAAGCGGCGCCGGAACCCTAGCTATCGCTGGAGAGAGTAGAGGAGAGGAGGGGGCTCGCGGCGCGTGAGGGAGAGAGACAGGGAAGAGGAAGAGGAGAGAGAGCCGGGGAGGTCTCGGGTGGGTTTTATAGGCGGCGGGAGGCGTGGCCGCTACGGAAGGGCGCCGGAAAATATCTCGCTCCAGCGAGATATTTTGCCGAGCGATGTGACGCGGCGAGGGGAAAGAAGGCGGTGGTCGCGCGGGCACGTGCTTCACGCGGAGGCTCCTGGAGCGTGGATGCGACGCGACGACGAAGGGGAACCGGGCGGTATGGGCGGCGGCGGATTTTTCGCCGGCGTCGTCTGGAGGTAGACGACGACGACTACGGCGGGCCCGCATGTCAGCGGCTGGAGGAGGGGCGGAGCGAGCTAGAGTTGGGCTGGCGTGCGCGCGCTGGGCCGGGTGCGTTGCTGGGCTGGAAGGAAGAGGGGCGCGGCCCATCGCGGCTGGAAAAAGAAAAAGAAAAGAGAGGAGCGGACTGGGCCGGAAGAGGGTGATGATGGAATTCGGCCCGAAGGGAAAAGAATAAGGAAAAAGGTTTAACTTTTCTGGGATTTGAATTTGAAGAGATTTCAAATTCAAACAAAAACAAGGATTGAACAAACACTCAAAATGAAGCCAATAAAATCCAAAAATGCACATGATGAAGTTTTTGATGCAGATTTACATTCAAAATTTTGAAAATCAATTTGGAATTTAATCCTACTTTGATTTTATTTGTTGGAAATTCAAAAGCTTCAAATTTTAATATATTTTTAAATGAAAGCAAACACTTGAGCACAACTTTTAAATATGTAGAAATTTTCAAATTCAACTAAGTTTGATCTATTTAGTGAATTTTATTTTGAAAATTCATTTGAAGGTGAGAGGTTGGACAAAAATTTAAATTTGGAGTGATTTTTATTCCCTTTTTAATTTTTCTTCTCTTTTCCTTTTTGGCTCCAAAAGTGGGGGTGCTACACATTTGCAGCTGCTTAAACCCTAGCTTCACTTTCTCCGCGCACAAACCCTAGATTGATTCCCATGGCTTCCAATTCACCTGATAGGGCCGCCGCCGCTGCTCAGCAAGATCCTGAGCACCAAGATGACTCCACCAGCTCCACCGGCTCCCCCACCAAAGCCCAGCGGATGATTGCTGCCGGCGAGATTCCGGAGTCCATTGGTCACTGGAAGCCCGGGGAGATCGATGAAGCCTACATCCTGGAGCTGCGGCAGACCGGGTGGATCTCCGATTTCGTCATCACCAAGGAGAACAAGGGCGAAATGTGCTTCAGCTTCGACACCAACGAAATCCCGGTATTCGAATCTCACATGATTTGTGGCTTCAATCTTCCGCCTTCCAAATTTCTTGAGCGTGTTTGCAAGTTCTAAAAGATAGAACTTATTCATCTGAAACCTCAAGCTGTTTCCTTGTTGAGTCTTTTCTCCACTCTCTGTGAATGTTGGCTGGGTACTGCTCTTTCTTTGGACTTGTGGTGGGTTTATCATGAACCTTGCTACTATTCTTCTGGGTTAGTGGGTTGCGTGTCCTTCAATCGCTGAAGGAATATTGTATATCCCCCTTTTGCCTACCGATGGTCTTGGAGCGGCTACCGGTGGAAGTACTTCCTCATGGATGACTCCCACAAGCACGACATCAAGGGCAAAGGAACACTGCCCTATCACCAAGGATGGATCAAAGCTGCACCAGTTAGGGACGAGCGACTCAAGCGGATGGTCGCCAAGGTTACTGAGCTGGTCACCAATGGACTGAGGGGTGAACACATTGTGGAGGAGTATGTCCGTAGGTGCTTCTTCCCCCTTCAGCATCGGGAGCCCCTAGCCATGTTCGGAGACAGGCCCCGAAATCCGAAGTGGCTTCCTTCCAAAGTTTAAAGTCTGAACCTTGTTTTCATCTTCACATCTTCATTTTGATAAATCATCTTTTCTTACTGTCTTGAATCTTCTCGTAGTCAACAAAATACCTGAGGAGGAGGTCAAGAGGCGCGTCTGGAGCATTCTTGAGTCTGGCCTGCAGCCCATACCAGTTGGACAATTGAAAAATTTTCAGGGTGATGCATATAACAACGCAAAAGAAAACTGCAAAAGTGCAAGTATGGGTTTACATGTTACTAAATTCAGCTAATAGTGGTCAAGAAAAAATAAATCAGGGATGGGAATTTAGTATGACAAATAGATGAGGGAATATGAGAACAGAAACCTAAAAAGAAAACAAAGAAGAAAGCAACTATGGAACTCTGATACAGATTGCGTAAACATAAAAACTGATCAGTAGAGTAGTGCAATTCTAACGCAACATGGGCTGGCTGGAAAATATAGTATAATGCCAAGCCGCTCTCTCTAACAAAACATAGTAATCTAAGAAGGTGGTACGCAGAAGACATGCTCACGTTGGTAACTTTGCCATTACCACCAGATAAAAAGATAATGATGTAAAGAGGCGATGTTCAAACATGTTCCGCAGTCTGGATTATGAAAAGGTGATATATTTCCATGCAAAGATTTGAAAAGGCATAAGGGCATACAAAAATTCCAAGGCCCGTCACTAAAGCATTCAGGTAGACGGGTGTATGCATAAAGGCAACTCAGACTGACACTAATCTTCAATATATATACCTATAAATAAAAGTAGCACCGCAAGAGATTCACTTCAGATATAGAAAACACATTTGAAAATATACCTATAAATGAAAATGGCGCCTAAATTGATACATCATTGCTTCCCTAAATGCAGTTAGATACCACTGTCCATCTCTTCCATCAGATGTATCAATCTTCTCATTATCTCTGCACTTGTTGAAGAAGAACATAAATACTGTTAAGCAATGAATAAGTGCCCAATTACTTCATAGGAAATTATAAAGCTGCAAGTCCTCACCGTCACCATCCTTTGAGATATTGTTGACCATAGTGTGAGTAGAAGCTTTCACCACATCAAGATTTTTGCGAGGCCTCAAGTTGCACCTTCAACTTTTGGCCAAGACAAGGGTAGCTGGCTCTGAAGCGAAATATACAGCAGAAAACAATCTGAGGACACTTTTATGATTGGCATAACTAAATCTAAAGAGTCTTGTAACTGCTAACAGAGCTCTGGACAACTAAACTGACTAACAATGAATGTGCTCTGCAATAGAATCATTTGTTTGCCAGGTAATGGTTCTTTATTGTTCCTTGCTGTTGTGCAAGCATTTAATACTCAAATTCATTTCTAACTAAACGAATCAAATAAGAAATATCAGTGATTCAACAATAAACATAGTATCAAGGTCCAACGAAATAAACATAGTAACAGAAGTAGCAAGGCACATCAAGCAAAACATACCCGCATTGAGGTGTAAATTTACTGAACAATAGTGCTTACATCCTACTCACCATGATCATGTACCAATGCTGTGGCTCAGCCAAGGCTATTTCAATATCATCTGATTGAAGAAAATCATGAATGTGCACCAACATTAACTGAACTAAAGGTTGTAGCTGAACTACTGGTTAGGTTTTTCTTAATAGGACTACAAAATCAAAATATTTTAATCAATGAACAGCATGTGACACAAGAAAAATCCTAGATGGAAACCAAATCAAAATGAAAATTCAACAGTTGACTTAAACTGGTCTACCGCCGGATGGAACAATCTCCCAATCTATTCAGTTGACTTATTATCTGCTATTTCCCTTATTTTTCTCTGATTTAACAATATCCCAATCTCTACTCCATTCTGTTCCCATATGCTGTAAATCTTAGTCAGATGGGGTTCAGGTGAGCAACTCCATTGCTTTCCATTACTTGTTCATGTATCCTTTTTGCTCATCTGACATGCAAAGATATCCTCTGGCAGCATTAAGGCCATCGTGCAGCGCGATGGAGACAGCAGAGAGCTCCTTCTGCCCTGTAGTTCAAGGCCCCTCCACTGCTGCCGGTAAGCTCGCCCATCTGAAAAGGGCTGCCTGGGAGGGCGCCTTCTGTCTGGCCATGGCCGCTATGGAGGAGGGGCGAGGAAGGGAGTGGTGGAAGTCTCGCACCTTAGATGCCGGCACCGCCCTCCTCTTCACCGAGAACGACGGGGCAAGGGGAGGAGACCGTCGTGGCGAGCTCGATGACGACGAGATTCCTCCGAAGCCTGGGCACACGCGTCGCCTCGGCTCCAGTCCCTTGGATCAAGTGGAAGCGGGGCCCCCGCCGGAATTCGACGGCAATGGCCATGGACAGCGCCACCTCGTCGCTTTCCACCAAGCCTTGGAGCTCGAGGATCCGGCCGCCGACATCTCGGCTCCGCTAGGGTTTGTGAAGGAATAGAAGATAGAGAACGGGACGGAAAGCAGCGGCGTGCGTGCGAAAGAAGTGGGCAGCGCGGTGCCGTGCACGACGCCCGGACACCTCGTCGCCGGCGGGGGCGGGCGAGCAGGCGGCTTCGACGGCGGGGTTGGGGAAGGGAAGGGGATCGAGGGGGACGCGGGCGTGCGCGCGTGAGAGAGACAAGAGGGCTGCGACGCACACGCACGGGAGTGGACTCAGAAGGAAAATAATAAGGAGTAAAGATTTGTTCACTCAAATTTCTATATATCTGAGACAGCTAGCGGCGATCTTGTCCCTGCGCTGGCGTTGGGTCCACCCTTAGGCCCCGTTCGTTTCCACCCCTCTAAATTTTAGACCTCTAAAATGAAAAAAAATATTGTCATTTAGGAGCATTAAATAAAATTTAATCACAAAACCTTTTTAACAGATAAATGTTTATTTCGAGACGAATCTAATGAGCCTAATTAATCTATGTTTTGTTACAGTGATGCTACAGTAACCATCATCTAATTATGGCTTAATTACCCTCATTAGATTCGTCTCGCGAATTAGACCCGGGGTTCTGCGATTAGTTTTGTAATTAAATTTTATTTAATACTTCTAAATAACAAAATTCCTTTTGATGTGACCCCTCTAAAATTTAGACTCCTGAAAACGAACATTCCCTTAATGTAACTTGTCCTGCTTTGCTCTGCACTAAGAGGGTAATGAGGCCGAGCAATTGTTACCGCCCGAGGAAGGAGCTGACGTACTCACCGAGTCGGCAGCCGGGAGAAGCGCGAACACGATCGCTGCGGGCTGTGGGCGTCGGGAGGTAGACCCGAGAGGAGGAGCCCGCGCCGGAGAGGAAAGGCGGCGCCTGGGAAGAGATGTCGAAGAAGCGGCGCACGGGACTGGTTCTTAAAGAGGGAGCTATAGCCAGATGGGGTACGTAACCTGTACGTCCCGGGGCACGTGGTTGGGCGAGACCCGAGAGGTCGTACTCGTACTGATAATTAACCTCTCGCATGGGCAGTGGCGCGACGTACGTCCACGTTTCGGTTGCGATGTCAGGACCGATTTCCCGGACGGAGACGATGACTGGTGGAGAGGCGGCACGCACACGCGGCCGCTCTTCACAATACCTTTTTATCTACATGGCTCACGAAAGAATTTCTCGGTAGTCCTAACAGACTAGGTACATATCTCAACACAGGCAACTTGGTGAGGATCATGCCATGGGGCCTTTTTTTTCTTTGTATTTTTTGTTCCGTTTGTGCGCGTTCCTGTTGCATGTTATCCCTTGACTCTGATGGTCGCGTGCAAATCTAGATCCTCCTGTTTTGTTTATGGATTTTGATTTATATATTCATTCAGGGACCTTTTGTTTTGGTTGGATGCAGGATTGAGTTGCGGAACCCATGGATGAGACGCTACTACTATGCAGTCAAGGATTGGAAGCTTCCTCTTCACTTCAAGCAACGTCGACCAGAAGCTGCTGCTCTTCATCTTCCATGCCATTGCATGGCGTTGGTGGTACGGAGGGCCTCATCAGCTGAAGGACTCGGTCGTGTTTGCAGTTGCAAGAGCTGCTCGTGCTAGGGTTATACCAGCTCCTCGTGCTGTTACAGATACTATTCATTTTTTCTTCTCGATTTTGCAATGTGAGATCACGCGTGATTTTCCAAGGAGCTTGCAAATTTTTAAGCGGTTTAGAGGCACGCGTTAATTACCAAGATGATGCGTTGAAGACGGGATACTTGCAAGATCTTGGTAATGGATTTTCTCCTTTCGTTAATTGTGCTCTGTATTTTCGATATTAAATTTCTTTTATTTTAACTATCCTTCTGTAATTTCTTCTCCATAAGAGGTTTAGAGGCCTTCTCTGGCCGCCTGAGATAGTTAATGTTCTGGTTGCAAGTCAAAGTGAGTAGTCCTACGTAATTAGCTGTTTCAGACTTTTGTACATCCCCTCTGATGTATTGGGAAAAAATTATATTTACCAGTTTTGTTGTTGCTAAGAACTTGATGTTTTTTGAATGGGAGTTTCACACAATGCTAAATTTCTGATGCTTGGTGAATTTTGATCAACCCCGTGTGATTTGCCCTTTTGCAGGAAAATGAAGTGGAAATAGTGCAAATTCTGATTTATTGAAAGGTGCCTGTTCCTTTGCCTATTTGATGAAGAAGATTGAATCACTGATTCATGCATACCTCCTCGAATTTGACCGACTTTCTTTGCTCTGATGGCTGGTAACTTGTGCCTCGCACGATGCAAGAAGCTAACCAAAAACTTAGCTAACTTGAGGTATTTCAAACTCACTTAGCTAACTGCAAGTACGAGGTGTCTGAATCTCTGAACATCTGTTCAAACAATTATTTAGAGTTTGTATAAAATGTTAAGTGTGCATTCAGAGTCAAAAGGGTTCTTGTGCAGGTACATGGAGCCTGTGATATCGAGCATTTTGTGGATGGAGGGGAACAATGTGATAAACTAAAGGAGCAGAATCAGGAAATGAACTTTTTGTTGTTATAGCTGAAGGAAATAGAATAATGTAAATCATCCTTGTAATCTGCATATTTCTCATGTAGTACTTCATCTGTGCTTTCATACCCTCCGCCATTGTTCTAGAAGAATTATCTGAAACTCTGCTTGCTGTGACCACTGGTACATATAGATAGTTTGAAATAGTGTGAGCCTAGGTGATCCTGGTGATCCTTCTCAACTAATTGGGTTGCTGTACTTTCAGTTGGATTTTTGCTCGTCATGCAAGAGTAGAAGACTCTTTTGAGTCCCCTGAGTGTTATATTTGTGATGACACAAAACCACATTAGAGTATATGTCGGGTATTAGAATCTTTATACGTGCGTGTCGCACGTGCATGATACTAGTATATTTAAGAACGGAGGTAGTAATTACATCTTTTCCAAGTAGGGGTGGTGGTTTAGCAATACATATTTTTATTGATACTGTCCTGGACGTTTTGAGGTATGATAACCATTGCGTGTTAGTTATATGATATTTGTCCAACATATGATGCTAGGATGTCAAATTTATTCCATTATTTCTCAAAGCAAACAGAGAGGAATTCATGCTACAATATGCATACAATTTATTAAGTAGGGTCCGGTTTAGTTATCAACTATAGGGCGCTGTTTTTTCTTGTAGCTCATCATTACTTTCCCTTTAGGCTCCACGGCTACCTTCCACCAGTCAGGCTCAGGGAAAGGCGACAACAATTCTAGCTCAAAGTTCCTTAGCAAATAGCTCCATATCACCTTAATTTGTAGATAAGACAAAGCTTCGCCAGGGCAAGCATGCCTTCCACCGCTAAAGGCAGTGTATGAGGACTTGCCACCAACCGTGTCCTCCGCTCTTGCAGGACCAAACCGATCCGGATCATACACGTTAGGGTCCTTATAAATGTAAGGTATACTGCTGTTGTAAAGTGTAGGGCTTGCTATGGTATGTCCTTGAGGGATCTCATATTCACAACCTTCCTTAGTCCGTACCCTGAAGTTCTTGTGTACCTTGCGGACTAATATCGGTGAAGGAGGGTGCATCCGGAGTGCCTCTTTGATGGAACGTTGTAGGATGTCCATCTCTAGAAAGACATCATAATCCATACGACCACCATATTTGCTAATGATTTGCCTTTGCTCCTCGACCACTGCCTTCAATGATCTTGCATCGGCTAGCAAGTGAGCTGCTGTCCAGATACTAGTGATGCTGCTCGTGTGCTTTCCAGCAAAGAGCAAGGAAATCATCAACCCAATGACCTGTGTTTCTGTCGCAGAGCGACCATCTCTGTATTTAGAATCTATCAAGTTCTGCAGCACATCCTTCTCTATAGCCTTGGAATTCTTGCGTGATCTGATGATCTTGAACAGCTCTGAGAGCTTGGCTCGCGCCACGTCGCGGTGACGGTTCGCCACAGTTGGGGCGTATGGGAAGAATACATTACTCAGCCGCATGCCGTTGCCGATGAGTTCACGAAATAGAGTGAAGAGCTCACTAAACATCTTCTCCCGAACCTCACTTCCTATTAGGCATCGCCCAGAAATCAGTATGAGCAACTGATCAAATTCTTGTTTTATGTCCGCCACGCCTTGATCTCCCCATTTAGCAAAGTACTCCTGTGCATAGAGTAGCAAAAAAATATGTAACTCTAATTATGGAACGAGTATTACACACAAGACCCTGCTATCATTTTGTCTACACATATATATCATTAATAATAGACCATTTTTAGCTGATGTTGATTTGTTTAATTACTTAGCCTACTAGATGGCTGAAGCGATCTTTGCAGATAACACAAGCTTGTAAAACCGGTCAATAGTATACGACAAGAAAACCTATTTTGTATCAACTCTATTTACAGCAAAATTCCATCAACTTGTTTTCTCCATTATCTTAAATGGCTAGCAATAATCTCATCTCAGATTGTTTGATGTTTAGTAATGCAATATATTTAATGCAATATGTTTAATCACAATTCAAATTATAAGTTAATAATAGAAATCATACATCAGGCGTGCAGGTTCATCCTACATTTACCTCCACCTCTTGAAGCATGGGACCAACCTGGCTCCCCAGGTTCGACGGCTTCAGCGCATCAAGAAAGAAGCGGTACTGGTTGTACCGAGAGACGGCATCCGTGTCATACCCGACCTCTTTGCTACTTATGGGCACGGTGAACTCGAGGATGTTACCGTGACTAACCTCCGAATCTGACCCTTGGTAAAAATGGGCGGAGACCTCCGGTCCAACCCGGAACGTCACCTTGTGCCCGAAGAAACTTACAGTGAACACGCTCCCTAACCTCGTGTGCAGATCGAGGAGCGCCGCTTGATGGCCCTTCGTGAGCAACGTGTGTAGGACTTTGATGGTAGAAACGCCGCTCACCACCGGGGGAAGCGGCTTATACTGCCGGGCTGGCGCAACCGTTTTTCTTGCTCTTGCAACACTGCGATGATGGGAGCAAGAGATATGGCGAACCAGATGGCAATGCCTGTCATGTCCATGCCTGCGCTGATACAAACAAGTGATCAAAGAAGAGCCAACTAATTAAGAAGCCTAGACGTTATGAGTTGGAGCCTTGGCCTCGACCGGCGTGAGAGAAGGTGGGAGATGGGGTGAAGTGCTGGGAAAGGTGGCGCGCACGCGTTCCAATTTAAAGGGTGTCCTTCAGGGGAGTTGCCTGACGAAAGACAACGATTTGCGCGAGGGTGGCAAGGGCGAGCGCACGTTTTCGCCACGGACGCTGGGTGACGGCGGCTCGGAGCGTTGCAAGTCGCGTTCCCATATCCGGGAGGGCCGAGGACGAAGGGGACAGCCGTACGTACGCAGCATGGGCATCGGTTAGGGAGCACGTTTCTTGTGTGCTCTCCCCCATGCTATTGATGGAGACGCTGCGCGCTGCGCTGGTCACAGGCACGCAAGTGATGGGAGAGTTTCGGAACACGTTTTGGTTTGTATATAGTTTCAACTTTGGAATGTTTTACCTTTCTCAGGGTTTCAGGAAGGGAGAGGTCCTGAGAAAATCATAATATATATGTTCCAAAAGTTTTTTTTTTTTTTTGACTGGAACAGGAGGGGAAGATCCCCTACTGATTATAATATATTGATAAAAATAAAAGTACAAGTACAAGAACAAATAAGGGAAAGCCTAAAACTGAATAAAGGAAAAACAATAAACTGGAAGAAACAAAAAAAAAAAGGTAACTATGCTATGCTGTGCAGCCATTCTTCTATTTATGGGAAATACTTTTTTCTTGGCCCTGTGCAACAGCAGCTTGAATTCTCTCACAAATTTCCTTTTGCAATCTTCAACAGATGGGTCAATGCCACTGAAGAGCCAACCATTTCTTGAGGTCCAAATGCACCAGGACATTAGAATTACAATCTCCATATGGAAAGGGACATTCAGGGATCTTTTGAAGAATTTGAAATCTTGTTCTGGGCTTCTTCTTCTAGTAATGTTTATGCCAATTGATGCCCAGCAATTTCGAGCAAAGCTGCAGTCTAAGAATAAATGCTGTAATGTTTCCTCTTTTGTCTAATGCAGAGCTCACACGTGTATGAATCTAGTGCCATGTTTTTCCTTCTTAGTAGACCTCTAGTGTTGAGCCTGTCCTTGATTAGCAGCCAGAAAAATACCTTGTGCTTCAACTGGCAAGATGATTTCCATAGCCAAGAATAAAATGGGTGTAAATCAGCCTGACCCATCATTGCTTTATAAGCTTTGGCTGAAGTGAAACTTTGGCTACCCCAAATATAGGTCCAGAGATCTGCATCTGTAGTTAGGTTCACTCCTTGTAACAAAATTTCTAGCTGTTGGAACTGATGATATGCTTCAATGGATAAAGGAAGATGGAAGAGGCCAATCAGGTCCATTTGCAGAGCTTTCTGGACAGAGATGTTTTTACTTTTTGCAAAGGAATATAACTCTGGAAATTGTCTAGACAGTAGTAATCCATTCCAGACATCATACCCAAACAGAACTGATTTTCCATCCTGAATTTGTGCTTGAGCCAGTCCTTTATAAATGGGTTGCAACTTGAGTACACATCGCCACCATAAGGAACCTCTCTTTCTTGTTCCAGGAAGTTCACCCGAAGAATAGTACTTGGTCCATAGAAGTTTGACCCATGGGAGGTCTGGTCTTGAATAGAACTTGTGAAGATGTTTAAGCAGTAGGGCATCATTCTGCGTTGTCAATGTCTGAACTCCAAGTCCCCCTTGTTTCTTTGGTAGGCACACCATTTTCCATGCTGCCTTTGGTGGCTTTTTTGCATTTAGCAATGAGCCTCGCCATAAACAAAATCCGGAGGAGCATATGTTCCAAAAGTTCATGACAAAATCTACAAAGAGCCAGGAGGGCGTCGGCGAGCAGTACCATAGTACCATGCACGGAGACAGAGAGTCAAAGGGGATGCTACAGTTGACTGCATGGGCAGCGCCCGGAGGAGCATTTGTGTGTGCACGTTTATATTCCTATTTCTGGTCCATGAGAAGCCTGCTGTTGGGCTACAGGGAAGACAGAGAAGGGAGGTAGATTCAACAGAGGCTCAACCAACATAGAATATAGTATTATTGTTTAGGATATTCTAGGGTATATTTTTATTTTAGGAAGAAATAAGTCTATTTTATTACCTCACAGAATTTACTCTGTCCATCTGGCCCATTAAACAAAATGTCATGGTAGCTGGGCATATGCAACTATAATATCCTCTAAGTTCTCTGAAAGAACAAATAAAATATGTTGCACAATTGTATATATTGTGATGTTTTAAAGAAATACAAAAGCATTGCTTCCAACAATGATGTTTTCTTCAGCATTCTAGAAGAACAAATGGGATAAATGTCTGCAAGACTAACAGTTATGAGTTCTTGTATTTTCACTCGTACTATATATCCCGTTGACAATCATTATGAAATATATTTGGAGAGGTTGGCCCTATGCTTTGTGTATATCACTTTTAATTAGTGGACTTTAAAACACACAAAGTGTACCTAGAATGTATTGATAGATTATTGACCGTCCAAGGCTGCCCTGAAGACTCCATCATGATTTTTTTAGATTCAATAAATTAATGTGTGATTATTGTTTTTGCTACCTCCCATATTTTTTTGTTAGTGGCTGTTGAATTAATAAGTGGTTCATACTTTCATGCTCATTTGTTTCCAATAGAAAGTGTTTTGAGCTATATAATGCAAGGTTCGGGGGGGGGGGGGGGGGGGGGGCATATTATGAAAAGTTAGCCCTTGTTTCATGCAGTTTCTCACATAAGGTTTTCAATGAAGCAACAACATGCGTCGAGCGACAATCATGTACTCTTTCTTCATATTTTTCCCACTGGTTTTTTGGAGTTTAAATGAGGCATGAGTTTGTCGTGGTGTAAGAATACTAATGGTTTGTGGGCTTTACACCTCCCAGCCCCAGAAGGGTCACCTCCGCTCTATATATATACAACATGTATTCACTATTAACGGAGAATGAGAAGAGACCTGAAGCTCCACCTACACACTGTGTTCATGTCTCTCTTGGGGAATTGGGAAAGGGAACGGATTCTTCCACCATCTCTCACGCCTCTTTTCTTGAGATAGGGATTGGGAAGCGGATCTGGCCATGATGAAGATTATTTTTAACAGTATCTACCTCCTCACAAGCGCATGCCTCCACGAGTGCTTCACCCTTTTGTCAGATGAGGACTTTGCACCTTCTTCAGGTACTCTGATACGATGCCCGTATGGAGGCTCAGGCACTACTCTCTAGAGTGGGGCGTTGGACGTTCCCTAAGACTATCTCTAATGGTGGAGATCCGAATTGGAGACCCAAAAGGGGAAATGGTGTTTCCCAGCTTTAAGTTGCAATACCCCAAAACATGTATCTCCAATGAAACTCCTTAACTGGATCTCATGCCATGGCCCAGCCCCCGTATCCTCCACCACCGGCCCGCCCCCGCCCACATCTCCTCCGCCACCGACCCGCCCCACCCCATCTCCTCGTGCCACCACCCCAGGCCCACCCCGCTCCGCCTCCTCGCCGCGCTCATGCTCCGACCCTGCCTCCCGCCACGGTAAGGAAGGGGAGGAGGGGGAGATGCGCCACGGGGATGAGCTCGACCGCACCACCGCGGCCACTCCACCGTGCCGACGTGGGACGGCACTACCGCGGGCCTCCACCACGCCAACGCGGAGGCGGCCTCGCACCTGCTCGTGGAGGCGGTGGTGCGGGGTGATGCGAGGGAGACCGGTGACCTGCTCGCGGCCGGGCACGTGGATGTGAACTATGACGGGGTGGTGTGGCTGAGGGCGCCATGCGTGGCGGGGGCGGAACCCCTGGAGGGCGCCTCTGTCAAGCTGCGCGCCATGCACGAGGAGATCCAGGCCGATATTTCTCCGATCTTCCTTGCCGCCGTCAACGGGGATGTCGTGCTTGTCCGCGCCCTGCTCGTGAGTGATCCCCGCTTTCCTCCTGCAATGCAGCGACTGCGCCAAGAGCTTCGAGGAGGAGGTTGTCGACCATGCGTGGGGGCAGGGTGGCATCGCGCGGTGGAGGCAGGGAGCTGGTCCGGGGACGGGGCGGCCTCGCATGGCGGACGAGGAGGGAGCTGGCATGGCGGGGAAGAAGAGACACGCGTGCTGACAGCTTAGTGCTGCTCTATTTTTGGGTGGCGACCTCCACCAATCCCATTTCGGTTATCCTGCCGCCTCTGTGCCATCTCGCAGTTGTTACTGTTGCCCATCGCCACTCTTTCGCGCGCGCGCGGGTGAGGACTTTGGGCGCCATCGCTGAGTTTTTCCCATCAAAACAAGGTATGTTGCAGCAGATCAAGCGGAGGGGCCATCAATCATGCAATTTGGTCTGTGAGCACGAGCCCGAGCCGTCTTCTCATGAGACGACGGCAGCTCTCTCCCTCTTCATTTAATCTGGTCCCTGTAGGGAAAAAGTGCTGAGATGGCAGTACATAGATGATTAATTAATTAGCATTGTGGGTGCTCTTATTAGTAACTAAATTTATTAATTTCTGCAGCCTATCTGTGAGCATGCATGATCCCCAAAAATTCTAGAGCAATGGCAAATTGCACAGGAAAAACTGCCGCTAATGCGCAGCAAACGCCATATATTGACTTTGAATCTAATATTACGTTCTCAGATCACAAAGATTGTACATGAATAATTTTATCTTAGCTAATGCATTCAGAAAAATATGGCTATGCACTTGTTTTCCAAATCAAAGAGAACTGACATAACTTATAATAGTTCGCATAAAAATAATATTGTGAGTAACATATAATCATTTGAGTACAACTCATCAGTCATCATTTGAAGTCACTTTAATAAAGCTTATCAGTGCATTGGATGGTTCAAACAAACGCATGATTGTGCTTATGGTGTCCATATATAATGCACAAGCACACTTGATGTTTTGATACTAGTAAGAACAAGAATAAAAATACAAAATAGATTCAACTAAGAAATGAAACAAACTAGGATGAAACTATATCCAAATCTCAGTGCACACTTTGTCAACTAAACCTCGCCACCTGTGGCTGTCCACGGCGATTTACTGTTATCTGTAGGCGGTGTTGGAATAGCGGCACTCAAGTCTCCTTCCTCCTTGTCTTGTTCATCCTTCTGAGTCGTCCTCTGTAGCCTCATCACGAAGGATTCCATCCCCATGTACCATAGGACGAGCCAGAAGCGACAGAGGTACTCCCCGCCACCCTTGCCCAAGCTGTTAGCATGTAGGTATCCTCTGCTTCTGCTAGCAGAGAAGCAGAGCATCTCAACCCACACTTCTTGAATAAAAGCATGAGGTCATTAGCAATCTGCAAGCCATCGCTAACGTAATTTGTTACCGTTTTTTGTGCCTTTCACCACTTTCTGCTCCATCATGTGTATTGACTTTGCTGCAGACACTTTCTCACTCCCCTTCCGACCATGCCGGAACTGCAACAGGATGAGGCAAGCACCGATGGGCCAAAATTTAAGATTTTTTTTTTTAAAGAACAGGAGGGGCCCAAGAAGCCCCTACTAATTACCAAAATTTAAGAATTGGCATAGGGCCTCACAAATGCTCGGGACGACCCTAAGCACGGCACGGCCGGAGGAAGAAAAAGGAAAGAGAAGATAGAGGTTTAGGTTGGTCACGATCGGACACTTCAGGGAAGGACGCCACTGGATGGTGCCGGCGGTGACGTACTCACCAAGTCAGAATCGTGGTGAAGCAAGCGCGGTAGCTGTAGGCTGGCAGCGCCGTGAGCTGGAGCCGGGAGGCCGGGAGGAGTAGCCTGCCGGAGACGAGGGTATATGTTGTGTAATGGTAGGGGATGGAGGAATAATTAGGCCTTATGCTTTGCCTAGAGCTTGAGAGATATTGAGAGATTTGGAGAATTGTTCTTCATTGATTCATTGCTTGATTGATTCCCTTCTATTGACTGCCATGCCTCTCTTCATATAGAGATGGGAGAGCCGGCCCTAATCCTAACTAATTGATCATATCCCTAATTAACCTAACTTGAAGGCTAAGTAAGGACAGTGCTACAGTACCCGCTCCGCAACAGTACCTTGGGCTGCTACAGGACAAATGCCTAAATGCCAGCCCATAACATCTCCATCCCTCCTTCCGAGACAGCTCGTCCTCTAGCTGGGATGATGTGACACCCCGTGTCACTGGGACTAGGCAGCACCCATATCCCAGCTGAACAAGCAAAACTAAAGCAAACCAATTTCAAATTCGAAATCCCCAATTCAAACAATTGCCAAATCTAAGCTTCTGAAGGAACGCAAACTTTTCAATAACACATTGCGAAAACAAAAATACCGGTAGATAACCCTTCTGATATCAGAATTTTGAAGAATTTTTGATGATTTTTGAAATTCATCTGGTTCCCCAAATAAATCCCCAAAGCTTAGAAAGTAACCAAATTTGACCAGGTGCCATTTGAAATTCCTTTGGATTTCAGATGTGCATGTTGGCCAGATGGTAGAACTTTTCAAGAGCTTTCCAACGGCACCACATTTGCTAATTTTGGAGCTTGTTTGCTAGGCCAAACTGTGTTCCAAAATTTGGGGAAAATATCAGTTTGAATAAAACCGAAAATTCAAAAGATGCCGTGGGGCCCGCCCGTCAGCCTCTATCTGGTTTTCCACCGGAGCCTGCGCGCCGCGTGGACGCCGATGTACAGCACGGCCGCCTCCCACGCCACTCCCCCAGCTCGGACAAGCCGCGGAGGCCGCGCACAACTGCCCGAAACCCACTCCACTCTCCCGGCTCACTCCCTCATTTCCCCGCTCCCCAGCGCTCCAAAACCCTAACCTCCTTCGCCATTGCCGCCCTTTGAGCCAATCTCGCCGCCGGCGAGCCATTCCCGGCTGCACTTCCGCGTGTGAAGTTCGTCTCGACGTCCTCAACCTCCAACATGGCCTCCATCCCCTCGCAACCACCTTGAACCGCGCCAATTGTGTCGTCTTCTCCAAGCTCGGCGAACCGAGCTCCGCCGCCCCGCCGTCGAATTGACCACCCTCCGGTGAGCTTTTCTTCGATTCCTCGCACCTTGAGATGCACGTCAAGCTTGCGCATTCCCCTCACCTTCCGTCGTCCCCTTTCCGCAGCTCCTCGAGGCCCCGCGCTTCTTTTCCACGCCATCGAGCCGCCGCGCGCCACTCTCCGGTGAACTCCGCCATCCCGGTTCAGGTCCGTGGGAACCCACTGAATCTCGTGCGCGCGCCAACTCATCCCCGCGCCACCCCGAGTCGCCGGAACGACGCCGCCACCACCACGCCGTCCACCTCCGACGTCTCCGACCACTCCCCGGCCCACCTCATCGTCGTCTTGTTCACCTCCGTGGTCCGCGCAAGCTCGATGAGCTTTCCGCGCCCCTTCTTCGCCCTCCTCGCCGCCCCTTGTCGCCGGAACGGCCGCGCCGCCGTCGCCGCCGTGCCATGCGCATCGTGTGCGCGTGCGCAGTGGGCACTGGGCCGAGACCCAGCCCAGATACAGCTCACGCATGGCCCAGATCCACCCGGGCCGAGCCCTTTTCTGTTTTTCCGAATATCTTTAATTCGCAGAAATTCATAGAAACTGGAAAAATGCATAATAAATCGAATACACCTCAGAAAATTGTGAATCCAATTTGTTGGACTCCATGTGGCATTCACTGTCCAGGAAAAATTCCAAACTACCCTTTTGCACGTTGTATATTTTCTGGAAAATACATCTATACAGAACTTGTTTAATTCATAATAAATTATCTGTTGCTCCATAAATCCTGAAATCTTGCATGCTTGTTAAGCTACTGTTAACACACTTACGGAACATTTTTCTACTGTCATATCCTATTTAATTATTTACTTATGATTTAAATTGTTCTCTGCATTGTTTAACTTATTGTGAATAATTCATGTTACAATAAATCGTCAAACTTCACCATAAATCACCTCCAGTGGTGGCTTTCACCAGAAAAATGCCACTGGACATAAATTAATTTTCGAAATCGATTTAGTATTTAAGCTACTCAAGTTGATTAAATGGTTAACTTAATTGGAAGTCAATGAAGGAAATACTTCAAACGAAAGTAATTAACAAGTTAATCATTTGCACTTACAGTGTAAATGACTGTCCTATCAGATAATTAAATTTCTTAATTGCATCATGCTACTTGCATCTAAGTTGCATTATATCCTTATCATAACGTGTAGTGACAGAGACGGCTCCGGAGCCACTGGACTTCCAGCTGCCGGAGGAGGAGGCACAGAAGGAGCAGCAGCAGGACACTGACCCCGCTAACCCATCTAGTGTAGCTCTTGAGCCAGGCAAGCCCCGGTGCATGCCTTCCTATTTAGGATTTTATTTTTGCACTTAATTGGGGCTAGTGATTGATTGTGCATTAGGTTTATTAGGAGTTGATGTGAAACCTTAGAACTGCATTAGGATTACCTTCCATATCCTACCTTGTGTCCTATTTTTGTAGATGTCGTCTAGGTTACGTTAGAACTTGCTATGCTTAGGGACTACCGAACGGTAGAAGTCGAGTGGTAGGTCCCACTCGCATGATAGGAATCACCCTGGATTGTACTAGATGGATTTAGGATTGTTGAGACCGGACGGGGAATTGTTTGTGTAGGATGGTTGGAGAAGGCTGGGCCTTCACGGTGGTAGCCCCGTCTGTGTCGATTGAGGACCGTTCGTTGTTGGCCCTGTTGAGCAAGTTCGAACGTACTGATCACATGCTAGTGTTTTTATGGGCCTAGTAAACTTAGTAGCTTAGGTTGCCCTGGTGTCTTGCGGATACTTGCACTTTCTATCATGGTACTCGGGAGAGAAAGGATGCCTCCCCATCGGGACGTACGTCTGGGACGGGAACCGTGCGGGAGGGCCTTTCTCGGGAGGTGTGAGACCCAGCCAGCTCTAGGGGGGCCTTTGCGAACGGTTGCTGCATGCGACTTTTGCGCGTGTGTGGCGTGTGGTCAGGTTTTCTCCTACAGGATGTACATCGATGCCGCCGCTCTCAGTCAAGAGCAACCTTGCTCACTGAGTCACCTCGTAGTGTGATATGATTGATGATGATGACTAGTACTAATATTTATTGTATCTCATTATTGCTATATTGATGATCTGATGTATTGTTACTTATATCTGTTTTAGCTATATGCACACTGCTTTACTGGATAAGTACTTAACTTGAAATAAAAATTTGAAAGTAAGGACCAAGTAATTAGTGCGGTTTATGCTATCGAGTCAGCCTACCCTTGTAGCCTTTGCATGTTAGGAGTCGGCTGTAGATAGCCACGTTGACGGGTAAGTCTTGCTGAGTATTAGTTGCTCAGGGTTTGGCTCTTCATGTTTTATTGCAGGTAGCACCTTTATCCCTAACTCTACGGGTGGAGGTGAACAGTGGGATGGCCAGCTTCCTTTTGGTTGGACAGCCCACTGGGAGACCGAGGAGTAGTTTCCTATCGAGTTCGCATCTTCATGACTTTGGATGCGGATTCATTTGTATCGTGAGCGCGTGCGCTTGTATCTTTACTTCCTATAGACTTGTATCGTTGAACTTCCGTTGTGTACTCGTTGTTTTAATTGGACTAATGTAATCACTTAAAGACTTAAATTGTGCTTTTTATATGTTGTACTGTTGTGTCCATTCACCGGCACTTCCGACTCGATCCTGCGAAAAGCGGAGACGCTTCAGATGATGGCCACGGCTGAACCTCATATAACACCCTTGGTGTCCTAGCCCCCTTTCGATCCCTCTTGAGATGCAGCTCGCCCTCGAGCTGCTGAGACTCCACACTATGATGATTAATTCAACTCCTAAATAAAATTCAAATACCTAAAAATAAGCCTTTTACATCTCGAATTATTTTATTATGGCTCCCTAAGATGAGAAATAAGTTTAAAGCTTTTATGCGTGGCCTCTTCCTGGTGCTTGCAAATTCTGGTGGACCCCATCCAGCAGCACAAAGAGATAAGCTTCTGAAGCTCTGATGTAGTTCACTGCGTTGCTTGTCCAGAAGACCTGCACGTTGGTGGCTGTAGTCCTTATAATCACGGCGAGGAAAGCGCAGGCCAGAGCGCTCCGTTTTGATCTTGCGGACGGAGGGAGTGGGGCAGCGGCCTATCCTCGCGCTGGCGCCGGGCGGCCGGCTTTGACGATTGGAAGCAACCGCTGTTGCCTGGGTCCAGAGAGGTCGACGAAGGCGGGCTCCTGGCGGACGGCGTCAAGCAGAAGCATGGAGACGTGAGGCCATGGCATGCTCGTGGGCAGTCCATCTCGCGGGGCCCCTCTTCCATGTGGTGGTGGTGCAGCTCCAGTTGTCACCAGTCATGGAGGTGCATGTCACCAGCAGCCCGATTTGATCGGTGCACAGGGGCACAACCAGAGTTGGGCTGCTCCCAATAACGCCTGGTGTGGAAGTGAGCTGCGGCGAGGACATTGGCGGCAGGCTGCTCCCGACGACGATTGGCGTGGAGGCGACCAGGGGCGGCGTCACCGTCTTCCTGATTTGGGTGAGGTGAAGGGCCGTAGTGAGCGGGTTGCTTCTAGCGGCGCTCGGTGTCAGGGGCGTGGTTGCCGGCAGGTTACTCCCGGCGATCCTTGGCATGGACGGTTGGAGAGGAGCAGACTTCTGAGACTCGATCTGGGCAAGCTTTTTTCTCAGCCTCTCAGCCAGATCCACAGCGAAGAGCACTAGTGGCATGGTAGATTGATCGCGACTTGCCGCCACAGGGGCACCCGCCTCCTTGGCTGCAAGCGAGGACCTCAATCGCTCTGCTAATTCTTTGAGGCTCATGTCGAAGTAGGATTTTCGTGGTAGACTAGCAACCGAAGCCATGGGAAAGTTTCATCAGCAGTCTGATACCAAATGTAATGGTAGGGGATGGATGAATAATTAGGTCTTATGCTTTGCCTAGAGCTTGAGAGATATTGGGGGACTTGGAGAATTGTTCTTCATTGATTC
Source organism: Eragrostis curvula (assembly GCA_007726485.1). Taxonomy (NCBI): domain Eukaryota; kingdom Viridiplantae; phylum Streptophyta; class Magnoliopsida; order Poales; family Poaceae; genus Eragrostis; species Eragrostis curvula. Next base: position 23,709,637 of record CM017440.1, on the reverse strand, counting down.
ATTGCTTGATTGATTCCCTCCTACTGACTGTTGTGCCTCTCTTCATATAGAGATGGGAGAGCCGGCCCTAATCCTAACTAATTGATCATATCCCTAATTAACCTAACTTGAGGGGTAAGTAAGGGCGGTGCTACAGTATCCGCGCCGCTAGTATCTTGGGCAGCTACAGGATAAAGGCCCAAAGGCCAGCCCATAACATGTTGGGGTTGGGGACAGAAGGCGTTTGGGATGCAGAAGAAGGGGCGCACACGGCACACGGAAGAAGTTCTTAAAGGGAGCTAGCCAGATGGGGGTACAGGTGCGAGGACGTACGGGAGCATGAGCGAGAGGTCGTCGCATACCTCTCTGCATGGGCAGTAACGGGACGGAGCGTGCACGTTTTGTAAACGTCTCCAGTGCACAGTTGATCGTGAATCTCTTGTAGCACTCTCCTCACCAATGGAAACTACTTCCGATTACAGAACAACTTCAGAAACTTTTGCAGGCATCGGAGCTTGTTGGCACAAGGCGTCAACTCCCATCCCACGGAAATCTCATTGATCCTCCCAATGGCGATACAACCTTGACACACACAAATAGGAAAACATTGAGGCTTCTTTTCTTCTTATCTTTAGCTCTAGCTTAGCTTTTCATGATTATGACCTTGTGCTCTTGGTTCCTATTAGTCTTGTCAGATCTTGCATGAGGAGTACAGCTGTCTCCAAAGAAGCCAAGGCCATCTATTGACTTTGAATCTAATAATAGAATTTCAGATCACAAAGATTGTACATGTGTAATTTGGCCTTGGCTAATGCATTGAAAAAAAAGATGGCAATGCACTTTTGTTCCCCAAGCAAAGAGAATTGACAATACTAGTTCGATTAAAAATAACATTATGATCAACATGCAATCATTTGAGTACAACACACGAGTCAACATACATTCAACTAAAATTTGAAAGCAGCTAGAATGAAACAGATTGTAACTAAACAATGCTGGTACCTATGTCAGTCTGCGACACTGTTCTGTCATCTGTAGATGGCATCGGAATGGCAGCACTCATGTCTCCTTTCTCCTCGTGAGTCGTCGACCTCTGAAGCCTCATTGCGAAGGATTCCATCCCCATGTACCATAGGAGGAGCCACACGCGGGAGAGGTACTCTCCGCCACACTTGCCCAAGCTGTTAGCATGTAGGTACCCTCTGGATCTACTGGCGGAGAAGCAAAGCATCTCCACCCACACTCCCTGGATCACTGTCCATAACTTCTCTCTGCAGTCTAGGTTCATGAGCTCACGGGCGATCTTCCAGGCGTGGCAGACGTAATTTGTTGTTACCGTTTTTGTGCCTTCTGCATCTTGCTGCTCCATCATCATCTGCGCTATCTTCACTGCAATATCTTTCTCACCTCCCTGTAACAACATTTCATAGTAGGCCGCCATGAAAAGGGTGGGTCTGGCGCCAGGCACCAGCATATCTGGGTTGACGAACAGCAAGTATGCCATGTAGTTGGACATCTTCCTGCAAAGCCTGGCTCCTTTATGGGCGGTGCTATCCATGCCCATTTGGTAGAAGCAGAAATCCGTGGCGAGATGCCAGAGTAGGACACTCTCGTCAAACGGCCGCTGTAAGCTATCCAAGAGGATACCTCTGCTGGCTAGTTGGTGGCTGTTGAGAGTCAATTGGCCTCGGTTGTCACAGAACTCCCTGTAGCTGCCCACGTTAGTTATGCACTCTATCCATCCCCTGATAGCGTGGTCATAGACGAGCTTGGTGAGGCCATCATCCGTGCACGGCTCCATGCAACACAGTCGGTCGAGGCGCTCCTGCAACGGAGACGTGAGGCAGCCTAGGAGGCCAGTATGTGGCCTCCTATGCTTGTGCCTTGACAGGTACCAGATGAGGTTGTACTGGGCAACTTGGTCAGGCCAGGCTAGCCTTCGGTGGCGGCTTTCCAGAAGCAGGGACGAGAGGCGACTAAGCGGCCACCCGTGCTTGTGCTTTGACTGGTTCGTGATGATGAACTGGATAACTTGGTCAAGACAAGGTAGCCCAGCCGTCAGCAGCTTGTACAAGGCTGCGAAGAGCTCCAGGGAGGCAGTGCAGCACAGCAAGGTGTAGGTGATTTTGACATCGGCAACGCTGTATGCTTCTTTGCTACTCTCGTGGAAGAGCCAGATGGCAGTGAAGGTGAGGACCATGGACACAACACGCACTACATGGCCCTGGACACCTTGGTACACTTCACTCTTGGTGTAGAAGCGGTCGAACGATTTGGATAACTGGTGATCTAGCTCACGCCGCACTTCATCTGGGTTTTTTGCTATAATGTATTTTAGGTTCTCTAGACGGACACGTAATGAGTACGAGCGGTCCACAAATAGCTTATAGGGGTCACTAGCTTTAAAAAAACTAGTGTCCGCATATTTATGGATGCCGCTACACATAAACTCATGTGCCTCTTTCACATATACACTTAGCGAATACTTCCCCGTATCCCTGTTCCTATCGGTGAACTTATCGGGAGATTTGTTCAGTACCTCTGAAACCGAAGTGATGGCCAGGTTATAAATGCTAGCCTTGTTGAGAGCCCATGGCTTCTCCAAGCACTTGAGAACCCCTGGGATGAAGATCAGGACTGTTGCGACAAACAATCTCTCATCCGCTGGCCATGACTTGAAAAACACATAGATGGCGACTGCAATCTGTGACAAAGGTGGAACAGGTGAGCATAGACCGACCAACTCATCTTATGTCGAAGAAAATCTTAATGCACAATGACTGTACCAACGTGCTCCACAGCCCATGCGATTTCTAGAATCATTTGTACTGTGGGTTAACAAAGAAAATCTCAAATTATTACTAGACATTGGGCTTCTCGGCCTTTAATATAGAGTTTTTTTATTTTCCATGTTACACATTATTTTCAAATAATTTACATTATTACATGTTATCTGTCAATAATTTTCTTGCAAATATTTGTTAATAATTTGACAGTTTGGCATCAACAAAAAGTATTACTTGCTTTATTTAGTAAGGTAATATTTAGGCATCTTATATTCTTTAATTAACAAGAAGTTTGACACCTTCAAGTAAAAAATAAGATGTTTCAGATAGGCATACATCAAAAAGTTGGCTATCAATATCAGCTAGCTCGAGTACATTTGATTCACAACATCCCCAAGATATTTGTTGCAATAGCCCTTTTCTTTTGGAGTCTGTTATTTATCCTCCCATGCAGTTAATTTGTATTTAAACTCGCTCATAGATAGTGCGTGCAAAGCGGCATGCTTGTATGACCACGGCACACAAATGATCCCAAAGTTGATTTGTGGTCACGCCTCCGCTTAGCAATGGGTTGGGTGGGACTAGTGGAATGACCCCCAACTCTGCCCTGCCCATCCCAATCATGCTTCTCGGCAAAAAAATCATGCCGGTCTCTTTCACGCTTATCAGGGCAAAATCTTGCCCCCGTCCTCGAAGGATCTTGCTCCCCATAGTTTCGCATCATCGTCGCCGCCTATCTTCAAAGCCTAACACTACACACAACCGACTCATCTCATAGCCCACAGCATAGCGCCATCACTGCTCATAATAACTTGTTGATGGAGTCCCCATGTGTGTCAAGGTGGAGCTATTGATTTACCAACACCAACAGAAGAAGGCGAGGAGAGGGGTTTGTGGCGACAGTTTGGAGAGAGCGTCAGGAAGAGGTTGTTGTGTAGTCACATGGAGAGTGGTGGGCGATGAGGGCATATGGTCGTAGGCTAGTGGATCCGGGCCTCGGGTTGAGGGCCACAAACCGAAGGGAGGGTGAGGCCGGCTAGGGGTTCGGGAATTAGGAGGAGTGTCAACCAATTTATATACATTGACTCATTAAATGGGCTGTTGGGCTGAATATTTGGAAATAGGCCAGAATATTGACCTCATTTCAGGACCCCCATCAGCTTCCACAGGGGAAAAGCTAGCCCAGCCTAATCCACTAACATATCAGAACCGCATCAACCCGTTAGCATATCAGTCCCCATTGGATCTTATGCCTGCTATGGCCTGTTCCCATGGGGTAAAGGCCAGGTCACACTTTGAGTTATACAATATATTGAGACCGCTGAACAAACTATTTCAACTAGAATCAAGAATATCTCTTGTGTGTGATCGAATTAGAGAAAGAACACTGCATCTAACAAGAAAATCTCCTATAACTGCTCCATTTTTATATGATATGTGCATGATAATAGCGTTCTGACATGTACTTTTAGGGTTCTATACGTGCATACCAAGTGGTATATGCAATTAATTACATATAAATAATGATAAAATCTATATTTTGCAAAAACAACATAGTTGTGATCTCAGATTATATTCTATAACAAAATTATACATAACAGCTAGCTACTGCACTAACCTGAGACACCACGGTTAGAACAAACCGCTTCCAGAGCTCATTATCCTCAATGGAGAAGGCGGTGATGCTGTCTCGGCCACCGAGGTGCAGCAAGAGGACCGGCGCCCACAGTGCCTCAATGCCAGCATTTTTGCGTGGTGTGGGCATCCAGTCCCTCTTCTTTTGGCGATTGAAGAGTGTGGCAAGGGCACATATGGCTATGGCATCGCTGCCTAGGTACCCAAGCCAGGTTAAGAACTTGAACCAAAGTGGTGTACGACGCTTGCGCAAGGCAGCAGCGACGAAGAGGAAGTATTGGAGGAAGAGGCTGCCCAGGACAAGGGTGCGCAGCTGCCATTGCTCCCACAAATGCACGGCCTCTGTGAAATCCATTCAAACCTCCTCTCAAGTAGTATCTACACACAGCACTATGGACGTGCACAAGCTGCCACTGCCTTCCCCTCGTTAAATACAACGAGTTGGCACAGCTGGTAATCCACTACTTGCCGAGAACTATTTCACGTGTCTAGCTTTTATTTTCAAGACTGACCAAATACACTTCATAGTTTTATGTAGTATTTATCAGACATTGTTTAATGAATTGCGTGTCTTACAAGACGCAGCTATAAGGCTCATGTTCAATGCATATATTCTCACATGGTTGATCTGGACGATAATGCCAACCAGAGTAGTTCCTAACATCCCTGCTGCATTTTGCATATGATTTTATTCCGTCATGCTATTTGAACTGCTTGACTTCTCTTCTCCATGGGCAATTCTAAATTTCTAAGTGCTAACAAAGATGATAATGAAGGACACTTTTTTAGGGAGAGGAATCATTACTAACGAGAGTTACAATGTCCTAGATCTGTGCCTCCATTTTTTTCGATTCCCTTTATGACTTGCTATGGTCCCATTGTCTTCGACTTATGTATTTTTTAATAGAGATGACTTTACAGATTCCTGAATATTTTTGTGACCTAACAAACTACTTCACGTGGTTTGCTTTCATACTTACGTTGACCTTTCCTTTTCTTTCACATGTACCTAAAATTTCAAACAGAGTATTTCCACTTTACATGACTTATTGACTTTCTGCATGATTTCGCAGAGGAGCAGAAGATGTCAGAAGCTCGTGTACTAAAAAGCCACAATGAAGAGCAAGAAAAAGAGGGAAAGAGAATGCTCAAGCCATTTGCCAAAGCCTAAGGCACTTCTGAGCTTCGAACCTTAGGGAAAGAAAAGAAAAAACTGATCCCTCGGTAATTTGCCATATTGAAAACGCGATCTGAAACCTGTGGTAGGCTCCATGTGAGGGGAGTGCTGATGAAGTATAAGTGAATTGCCTTTTGGGTGTAACTTGTCATAATGAATTATCTTTCCCCATCGACTTATTCTTTTGGGTGTAACCTGTAGGTCCATAATAGCTCACCGTAGTATCTACTAGGCCAAATGTTTCTAGTCTGAATCCTAGCGGACATGATTTACTAAAATAACCTACTACTAACTCTTATCCCACATCACCTTGGGAGCTTCCACATGGGGAAATTGTTCAAATATATATAAGTGCGTTATCCAACTTTTCCATCACCTTAGTCTTTTACATGCAATTAGTTGATTCATAGTAACTCAGTGCAATCAACCAGCTATCGATGAGACCAAGTTACCGAGGCTCACCAACAGTTGATTTCCAGATAGGATGGGATATAAAATCTTGTCGCTGGAAAAAAATAATAGCAACAAAAAATAGTTTGCCACAATTACTGGAGGAGTCAGTAGTGTATTGGGGGGAGAGAGGGCGAGAGAGAGGGAGAGGGAGAGGGAGCGAGAGGGAGAGAGAGAGACAGAGAGAGAGAGAGAGAGAGAGAGAGAGAGACAGAGAGAGAGAGACAGAGAGAGAGAGAGAGAGAGAGAGAGAGAGAGAGAGAGAGAGAGAGAGAGAGAGAGAGAGAGAGAGAGAGAGAGAGAGAGAGAGAGAGAGAGAGAGAGAGAGAGAGTCTTCTTGCATAATCTGCCTGTCAGCGTGAAAGGCCAAACTAGGTTTGGTGCCCCTGCGCCACCGTACCATAAGCAGTGCATTTAGTAGCTTAACAGCTTATTTTCGAGTAATAGGCTCTCCGGGTTCACTCCAAGTATTTTCCTAGCATCATTTCTATCTAATACTCTCTCCGTTTCAAACTATAAGCATTTTAGGATTTAGTCAAAGTCGATTCATTTTAATTTTGGCTAACAGTATCTATAAAAAATAAATTATTTCAAATTTTAATAGTTGCATTATGGTCATTGATTTAATCATGAATCTATAAGCACGTCAATTCGACTAGATAAAAATTGTGATTATTTATTTGTGTTATTTATAGTCAAAATTGGAAAGATTGATTTTGACAAAACCTATAAATACTTATATTCTGAGACGGAGGGCGTAATTCTTGTCGCATGACATTTAAGTAGTGAAAGTGGACCACAATGACTTAACTCCATAGAATCTAAACGATCCAGACTTGCAAATGGCCCGGCTTACATTTCAGTGGGTCAAATGTCGCCTTGCAACTGTCATTATGGAGTTTTGTTGGTGGTGAAAGTGGATCTAATTTATGCGACCATAATGACTTAAAATAATTATAATATACTCCCTCCTTCTCATATTCCTTATCACTTAGCCAGCTCTAGTTTTTTTTTTAAAAAAAAATACTTGTCATTCTCACTTCTCAATACATCTTTGTTTCTATCTATCTCCTCATGATTTCCTATGCACCTACATTTTCCACGTCTCCTTTTTCATGCCAAGAGCTAACACAATAGAAGGAGGGAGTACGTTCTAAAGTATTTTGAGACGTATTGATTACATTCCAAAGTTGCAAGTGGCCCCCCTTACATTATAGTTCATTAATTGCGGCAGATGAAGTCATTCTCTCTTTCCAATCAATATCTACTAATACCAGTGACTTGACTTCATCGTTCTATAGCTCATACTTCAACGATCTATATATAATGCCAAGCTACCAGGCTGACTTGTCCACGATTGATTTGTAGAACAGAAATAGGATGGGATAAAAAACAAATCTTGTTACAAAACCTAGATTATAGCAAGAAAGATTAGTTTGGTCACAACATTTGAAGAATCAGTTGAAAAACAAAATGCCACCACTAATTTTTATCATTGAACAATGTGGGTAAAAGAGGTAAACTGAGGTAAACCGCACCCTAATTAATGACCCATTGGGTATCAAATTCATGCCCAAACACATCCTTTTAGAAACCGGAAGAAGTATATACTAATATCGATGACTTGATTCCATGGTTTACAAAAAAAAGAAGGCCAGTCTTTGTGGTTTTTGGCACCAGTCCACGCGGCTTGGTTTCGTCGGTTCACTGGTTTGCAACAAAGTAATTCAAACTTTCCTACAAATAATTCATGAATAATAAATAAATCTAGGGAAAAAACTTGATGAAAAAAAAAATGTTTGATGAAAAAAAATTATCAGCTGCCTAGAAAAGCCAAGCAGTTAGCTGCTCAAACCGCCTGGTTTGCCATGCATCATGCATCAAAATTTTGGCCAAATTCGAATTTTGAATTTTAAGCGGTAAATCAGGCAAGTTCTCTGTTTTTTTTTTGTTTTTTTTTTGCAAAAACCGTCAAACCGCCAGAACGGTTCCGTTGGTTTGATCGGTAATGTAAACCATGATTGACTACTTGATTCTATAGTTCATACTCACAAGTATACCAATTCATACAAATCGCGATGCATGTGCTCTTTGCTCCTTTTGACATTGCAACTTGCCAGCTGCAAGCAATTGCTTGAACAAAAGCAAGCAGGCAAATACAGTCCATGTGCAACATTTTGTTTTTCACACTGAAGCTTTTCTAGCTGCCATGTGCCATATACAGTTCCAATGTGCTAAATAATATTATAAGTTAAGAAGTGGAACGCTGACTGGTGAAGAGCCATTCCGTCACCCAATCATGTACTAGCTCGGTAGCGTGTAAAAGTCAATTTTTTATGCTGAGGTCGTATGTTTCGTCTTTGTTTTACGAAACATTTGGTATAGTACTTTCATAACAACTTCAATTAAACATGTACATACAGGTCACATGTACGCACATATTCCTTTTGTTAAGAAGCAAGTGCCGGAATTTGAACAGGACTGTATCCTTCTGACGTTTTCATGATGCATTGTTAGCGAAATGTTAAAGATTGGTCATTAATTTATTTTTATTTCTATTTTTGCATATGAAAACATGTCATTAAAAAAGAAACATGAGCTACATATATAAAAGATTACACACTAAAATCCATTAATCAGTATTTCACTTTTCATGTATTGTAGCATGGAATCGTTTTTCTCACTCGTGTTAAAATGAACAGGGAGCTGGTGAAGCCAATTTTGACTTCACTGATAGTCGCATGTACAATGCATGAATAGTAAAGAAGCGGCAGATCGAACACACATATAATCGCATGGCGTTATCTGTCTATATTTCCTCCTTTGGTCGCGGCCGCTGCCCAGCGCGTACCCGCTGTCCACGCCGGTAGTTTTTCGTTTTACCGTCGGATCCTGATCATCGCGAGGTTACGGTACCGGGTGAAATCGTCGAACGGTGGGAAATCGCCCCTTGTATGTCTACGGCTCGCGTGGTGGCGTCCGGTTCGCGGCCTCTCCTGTATCGCCACGTGCCGCTCGCCGTTTTGTCGTCCCCGCGCGGCCCGCGGAGTTAAGGCGGTGGGTGAGCCCGTCCTCGCTCCTTCCTCCCCTTTTCCCACCCGCGTCGCCTCGTCTCCTCCATCTCGATCCGCCGGACGTCGCCTCGCTCATGCCCGGTCGCCGGTCTGTGGCCCTCGGTGAGTGCCTCCTCCTTCCTCTGATTCGTCGGCTCGATTCGTCTCTCCCCGTGTCCTTCGCGTTCTTGTGATTTCGCTGCAAGCGTTTTGTTTCGATTCGGCCGTGGCTGCCCTTCGCTGGTGCTTCGATCCGTCTGCCAGTGGCCCGCCGCCGTTGTTGTTGCCTGGTTCGTCGTTCGATCTGCCCTGCTGCGTTCTCCTTTCGTCGTTGTCGGTGTTCAAAGGTTTAGGTTTTGCCCCTTCCTTGACCCGTCGTTGTCGGTCCGTCTCTTGATTTGTTGGCTTCCTCCGTTTGGTTGGCCTGCCGTACGAGTCTTTTTCCCCGGCTTTTGGTTCGCTAGGGTTTTAGGGTTCGCGTCCTCATGCCTTGTCCCCTTTTTTTGTTGTCTCTTGCAGGTTGTTTCCTCGTCCGTTTGCTCCTCGTCACTTGGGTCTGCAGCTGTGGTCGCCATGGCTGGGTTTGGGTGAGGTGAGGTATTCTCCCCTTGCGTTCCTTTTTCTCTGTTCTTTTGATTCGTCCTGACAGCGTTCTGGTTCGTGCAGGTGCTGCTGCTCCTTGTTGCCATGTTGCCGTGCGCGCCTTCCTGCTGCTATCTCAGGTGATCCTCACTGCTTCCCGTTTTTCAGTTACTTTTTGTCCCTCCTGCTCCTGATTCGTTAATCTGCGATGCCCCCGTCAGTAGCCTTTGTATGGGTTGCTGCTGGTGATTCTTTTATCATGGCTGGATTTTCAGGGCTGCTTCTTGCCATGGGTTTGTGGGTTTTGGGATTCAGTTCATGGCGCTCCAGTTCTTGTTGGAGAGGATCGGGTGGTCTTTTTTTCATCTGTGATTTTGATTTGCTTATTTTTGGGTTGGAAACCTAGGGGCAGCTGTGTCACCGTGGGAGCTTCTATGATGAAGATGAGGATGGCCTACCGGTGACAGTCTGGAGCTCACAGCGACCTTGTGGTGAGGCCTCAGGTTGCTCCGTCTTGTCGGGATCAAGGGCGAGTTCGTGCTGTTGGTTTTTCGCATCGCTGTCCAAGCTGCCCAAGCAGGTAAGAGCGTCCTTCAGTTCTTTATTTGTTTCTCGATGTTGTTTCCCCTCATGTAGCAGGAAGAAAAGAAAGTCTTCATTGAGGTATCCGGGCTACTGGCCGCATCGTGCATCTCATATTCTCATTACTTGCAAAGGCCTTCCTTGCTAGAGAAGGTAAACAAGCATGCAGCCTTTCCTGCCTAATTTTCAGTGATCTGATTTCTGGTGTCTGGTGGTAGGTAGAAAGAGAGCTACTGTGATTGATTATTTTGGCAATGAATATTGTTCTTGTATGTTAATTTCTTGGGAAACAAAATTTATTTATGTTTCTTTAGTCTGGTGTATCTGTCCATGCACTGTATTACATGCTAATGATACATGTACTTTCAGTCCAGTGCAACATGTTCCTTCAGTCATATTGTAGACAACAAATGGTGCAGTGCATGCACAAAAAAAAAAAAAACTTTCGCTTTGACCCTGGGAGTACCATGTAAATGCATGCTTCATACATTGTCTGAATTAGCAAGGAAATTCAAGAGAATTTGTTCTGTAGTTAAGATCAAAGCTTGAATTGCGTCATATTTTCATATATTGCTTGTTAATATTTGTGTCGGCACAGAGGGCATAGATCCTTTCGGAGGTAAACTTTATTTGGCATCAATAGATAGGAAATATATTTTTAAAAAATGTTGCTTGGTGATTAATTGGCAACCTTTCCAGTTTCAGGCCACAAGGGAACTGAACTGGTGTTGCTAACTAGATTTATAGTTATAGATTGCACTGAATCAGTTTTGCTTTCTTTTCAGGTTAATTGCCCACCTGAAGCCATGAGTACGCTGGTCACCCTATAAAACATAAAAGAATAGATCAGTTTTACAGGTATTCACTGATTCACATTAGCTCAAAGTTCCCTTATTGTAGATTCATGTTTGTTTTCCTGTCACTAAGAGTAACATTTGTACATCAATATCAGTATAATGCTGTAATAATAATGTCATAGGTTCATGCATGACTTTTTCCCTGGATTATTTTCTTTCTTCAAAGTGGAAATAATGAACCTAACTTCCCTGTTTTCGGTGTAAAAGAAGTTCCCAAGGCAGTGTTAATTGTGCTGCTAGAATAGATTTATTGCTGCTATTTACATGGATTGTTTGGCTACTTCCCTTCTTCCTTAAAAATTAAGAAACTGGCATTATCTATAATTCAGGTTTAATTGTAGTTATTAAAGGACTCCATCATCCCAGGTAGTTCCTCAGTTCCTGGTGGTTCTGATTGTTTACAACTGCCACATGAGCTTGTGCGCTGGAAGGAGAGGCAGCTATTTTATTTGTGCATGCTGCAGAGAATGCAAGCATGAGGTAGGTTATTCATGTCGTCGATAAGGAGCTTATGAGCTGAGTCATCACTTAGGCTTTTTCTCTCAGCATTATATCTTCTTTTTCCATTTCGAATACATTGAAACGCCACAGCTATTAGCTCTCTTCTACAAATTAATTCTTCTCTCTCATCCTAATTTTAAGCCTAGATGTTTGGCACGAACCGTAACCATTGCCTTCCTTCACTGAACATATAATTTGTACAGTTTCAGGAGCTGCTAACCTTTTTTATTTTGTTTTTCTTATGGAAACAATTTTACTAATTTTTACAGTTTGTTGGATATGTAAATTTTCCATGCTTTTCTCCTGTGCATGGAAAATTTGTTCAGTAAAAAGCATGGAAAATTATGTGTTCAGCTGGGTTACGCATGTTACGCAGCCGGGTTAGCGCCTACCACGACAGTAATTGGTGGGCCGATTTAGCTTTGATTCATTGAATTCAACAACCAGTTAGTCTACGGTGGTAGAAAGGGTGCTAATTTGATTAAATAGACACTCAAATTAGTAATGCCGCTTCTTCTATCAGCTTCAGCTGTTGTTTCTGCAGACAGGGAGTGTGGAATGCTGAGGTTGTTTCTTCTATCAGCTTCATTTTCTTATATATCCAGTTTAATTATGATGATAATTCATGACAACTTTAAATGTTATGCTCTCCATGATACTTCCATTTTAACATATCCATTCACTCATTTATCATATGTATCCCATGCTTTTTTTTTTAGCCTGGATGGCTTCAGTGCATTGTCATTGTTAAGCAGAATAAATGCCAAGAGATGTTTACTTTTATTTGACGCAACAAACTTTAGAGAGTTGCCCAAGTCTCCATATTATGAATATTTATTGATAGTTTGCCTCTCTCCTCTTGATATAGGATGTCAGCTATATGATCTTTCCCATCTTTGAACTGTACTCAGAACAGCCTGCAATTCATTATTTATATTATTGTTTGCCATGTCTATGCCAATCAGGAAAGAGATCAAGCATGGTTCCAGGTTGAGTATTTTCATAGCATGAATGTTGGTTATCTTGAGCCAATGGCTAGATCATGTCTTCCAGGTTTGCACTTTTTCTTCCCATTCTTGGTTTTTTTTGGCAGACCCCTAATCCTTTATTTTTGGCTTAATTCGAAGAAAAAAACGTTGTGGGTTAATCCTTGACAGTATTGTGAGTATACTAATTTCTGATTGGGTAATTCAGTTTTTTAAATGATATCAGAATTTTGCGTTTTGTCCTGGACTTCCATGCCTCTAATGTATTTTTGTAGTTCTTTTGTGAAGTCATGTGCTTCACAGCTGGTTTTACCAAGTAGATGATCCAAGAATGTGACCAGCCTTTATGAAAGAGTGCGTGCAAATGGGAAACTCATAAACAAAAATGACCAGGCTCCCTGAGAATATTCACGAGATTATAATTTTTCTGCTGTAACCGCTCAGATCACTGTAAGTTTTTCTTTTGCCTTAAATTTGGTCTTTTAAGAAACCTGTTACGTACTTTCCAATGTGATTGATGTGTTCTGATGCTTTAATTATGTGGGGCGTTAATATTTACTTTCATGCTAAAACATTTCCATGTACCAGCATGAGGCAGTAGAGTTATTTTGGAGGAACTATAACATGAGAAATTTGAATCCAATTTTTGCAAGTTCTGTATAATAAAGTTGTTTCTTTTATATAGGCTCAATGTTTCTCAATTTCATGTTTGTTCATGGTAGTGGATAATTTGATTTCTGTTCAAACCATTGTTCCTTATCACTTTTTCGCATCCACACAAAAACCATTGTTTATGTTCCACCAGCTACTTTCTTTACAAGTTTACATTGCAATTGATTTATCCTCAGTTTCTAATTAGATGTGTCCTAGGCTTCTAATTTCGTTCAGTGGCAGTATTTGCCTTCATGCTGTAACTTTTCAGATTACCTGCGTGAGGAATTCTTATTATTATGTTGCCTGTTTATTGCAGGAGATATCATGCATGAGGAATTTGAAGAGCTTTGTGCATATTTATCAAAGCAATATTACAGGCGAGTCATATTTTTGAAGCCTGTGTTATTCTAACAATCAGGTATGGCTTCACTTAATAATATCCTGCATGTTGCTCTTTTCTAACCCACTCTGGTTTGACATGGTGGTTTACAGTACCCAGGATTAGGACGTGGGTTGCATTTTTTAATAAATTGTATAATCCTAATTGCTAAATGAATAAAAGAGGTCACCCCCCCCCCCCCCCAAAAAAAAAATGATTTGATGGTGCTGCAGCGTGTCTACCTTTCAAAACGCTAGAGTGTATTAGGTGTTTTATATTTTGATTTCCTTTCGGATTGATTGGTTGTCTCACCAACTATGTTGCATAGAGTATTTTGCAGTTCAATAGATCTACTATCGCTTTTCATCTGCCCGTGCATAACTCCGACAAATGTTTTTTTTTTGTACATTTTGAAGAATTTGTTTGTTGATGACCAAGGAATTTGTTCAGTGGTAAGTGTAGTTCTGTACAGTGATCTACGAATCCATAAGCACATTGCTGTTTTTGATTCATGTGATACTTGAATATCTTAGCTGATGTTTATGTTACCTCCATGTCTATACTGGCTCAATATTTTTATTGATGTGGGAAATAGCTCAAATGCCCATAGTATCTCGATTCAGTGATCAGTTCGATGTACATGCCCATTCATAAGCTGTAACATCTTTCGTCTTTAGCATTTTAGTCTCATTTAGATACAGATATACGGATTAGTAACAAATAATTGTCCTACTATTTCCTTTGATTAGTTAGCCAGCCAAAGAACAAAAAACAGAGCCCCACATACATATGCTCACACCTTACTCATATATTTGATTTGCAGCACTGCATATTTAGTTAGAATTATATGGCTAGCGAATTTGGATTATGGCTTATTAAGCAACTATTCCAAACAATTAAATTTGTGTGTATAAACGCAAACTGATAACTTTCTTTTCTGCTCACAAGTTTCCTTGCCTGAAGCTTGAACTCAGTGGGCTTGACAGTTACATGACACCCCATGTTGATCTCACATAGAAGCACATTTGATGCATGCACTTCTTGCAGGTGCATGAATCCGATTTAGCTTTTCTTGTTTTCTCCATTTTCACTTACAGGTAAATATTGTTCCTTCGAGCATCATTTGTTATGTGCCAACTGTCTAGCATTTACCGTTTAGGAAATCATTGCTCTAGATTCATCTGCTCAATGGTGTAGGACCTTCTTGAAATTGATTGCATTTTATTTTTGACATATACACTTATTGGATTGTGACAATTTTAGTCTCAGTTTTGATAACCTTGTAGCCTAAAGAATATATGCACTGTTTCAAGGATCAACGAGATCCATTTTTGTTTCCCTCCTTCCAGCCTGTGCCACAAGGCTGCACTCCCAGATGGCAACCAATACAGGTGCCATAATTGTCAGTGCATAGGCAGTAAGATCAAGTAATTTTCCTTGATTCCCTTTTGTAGTAGGTTCACCTTTTGTTTCCCTAGGAGATTACAATTTTACATGACTTGCTTCTTTCCATACAAAATATGTTTATTGCAGCTGTTTGCTTTATGTGAAGCAGAATTTGTATTCAAGAGATATGGGGGCGACTGCATGTAAGCAGAGGTGGAAAAGATTCATCAGGTCATGTCACAAGTCTGATGACATTCCAACTGAGATAACCTCACAGGTGGAAGAGAAGGGGGTACCGCTTCTCATTATCATCGTCACAAGCAGATTCTGTTGTTGGGTTTGTTAGCCATTTTATCTGTGATGTTAATTTACATTTATAGTGGCTCCTTTTGAAGTGTATTGGATGGTGGGAATTGTGATGGTGCTTTTGGGTTCTACGGTGTTTTGTCAAAAAATATTTACATAGTTTTATGTCACTTCGTTATCTCATATCCCAGTGCGTGAATGACATAACACCGCTGCACTGTTGCAAATCAAATGATGGCATGCCACTTGAAGCTTGACCTCCTGTAGATAATAAGATGATAATAGAAGTCCATGTAAGATTCTTAACTAACCGCCAGTTTAACAAGTCATGTATTTGTCACTGAAACTAATGGTATGTAATTTTTGTTTCTGATATGTCAATCTTGAACTCCTGTGATATATCCTTCCTGCCGCTTCAGTAGGTTTTTCGACGTTCCTATTAACACAAGCAGGTTCCTTTCTATCAACAAGCATCTATTCGCGAACAACAGAGATGGCCAACCAAGTGAATGGATTACCTCCTCCTCTTCCAGCTAACGGTCCCTCCGCACATTTGCATCAAAGCAAAGTCCACCAACGAAATGTTCACCTAGGCTAAGTCGCTTATAGGCTTATTTATGCGCAAATGGCCACCGCCTACCAGACCACAACTCAAAATACCGCTCATCTTCGTTATTTTTTCCCCTAATCTCCTGCTACCTAATCATCATTGTAAACCACGTTCCCAGTCCTCAACGGCGCGCGAAGGCGCGCCGCAGACCACTAGTATGATATAGTCCCATCTCTTGAACCTCATCAAACATCTTTCTGTGAACCTTGCCCCTAGATTAAGTATCATGAGTAGCTACTCGAGCTTGTTTTTCTAAATCAACTTTGCCTTGTTGTCCCCATTTCCAAAAGTAAAGTCCTGTATAATGTGCATGGCTTCTCAACTATGACCCCAGGAATTGTAGCCGTAGATGAGGATTTCAGTCACAGATGTGTTTCCTAAACTCAATTTGAACTGATCTTAGCTGACTACTAGAAACAAAGCGCGGTATTACCGCGCTGGCCTGTTTGTAAACACTCATTAGTCTTTGCCCGTGGCTGGACCAGCAAGCTCTATGTCAAATGCGACAAAGAGAGATCAAAAAAGAAAAACACGTCTAAAAGGGTATGTAAAAGTCAGAAGCCTAAATCCTTGCTGACCCAACCCTGGTTGTTACAAAGGAAAGGCTAAACGGTTGAAATTTTGTAAGAATTAGAACAGTACGGTTTGCAAATGGGTGTTTTTGTTTTGAACGCAGAACGTAAACTTACATTAGATGTTGGATTCAAGCATAGCACTGCATTACGTACACTGAACGTTTACACTACTTCTGTTATACAACATTTGAATGATTTCAATTGTTGGGCCACTCTGTGTAAATAAATAAATAAAAACTTGACTTGCAAACATCCATATCCATCTAACTATTTATAAATTAAATAAAAAGTCCATAAATACTTGGATAAATTTAACTAAAGTTTTACTCTGTTCCAGCTCATGTGGCCTACTTATATGCTTATAACTTCCTTGAGATTGTTGAAGCCACAAAATCTTTGTTGACAGTCTTTTGTTACACCTAAAATCATAATAGAAAATAACTAAGTCATGAAATATAGCTGCAAGAGTGACAATTGCGACTCCTATCCCCCTAACCTAGCTGCCCTTTCAAGTGCCCAAATTCATGGCCATCTCTTCATCTGATATTTGTTCCCCAGTTCTGTTGCCCTCATTGGACTGATTCCTTTTACGATTTCTTGTTCCCAGCTTTACAACACTACACCATGACGAACCTTTGGCAACACCCTCTACTATCGGCAAAAGGCACCTTTACCGACATATAAAGTGTCGGCAAAACTTTTGCCGACATTTAAAAAACAGTCGCGGTAGAAGCAGTCGGGAAAGGTTTTCCCGACAGTTGTAATCTACGCCGACAATTAGTGTGTAGAAAATTCTGTTACCTACGCCGACAGTTACCACCTATGCCGACAGTTACTACCTATGCCGACAGTTACCACCTTTTGCCGACAATTATTCTGCTGCGAAAGGACAGCAAGGCCATGTACTGCTATATGGCCATCTGTGACAATGTAACTGTCGGCAAAGCTCCTAAAAATGTAAAAGGGTCTTGGCCTAGTGGTTAAGGCATCCGAGTAGCACCTTTGAGGTCCTGGGTTCGACTCCCGGTGGAAGCGAATTTTCTAGGATTTAACGGCATTTGTGCTTTCAGCGGTAGGCGATGTGGCCGTCGACAGCGAGGCCCCCGCGCCGTACTTCATCAATCTGGAGGATTTGCCGGCTCAGTCTTCAAAGATGCTCATAGTGGTAGGGTTTGTGTATGTACGGTCATAGGGGTGAGTGTGCCTGCGTTGTGAGTATCTGAGTTGTACTGCGTATTCACAAAAAAAAAAAGACAAAGCTCCTGAAAATAAATACATTTAAATATAATATTGATATTCATTCAGATGGAGCAAAACAGGTGCATCCAAAAACAAGGCAAACTTTACAAGCTGAATAGTCACAGTCCAGAAACAATCACTTGATGGATGTCACACAGGTTCTAGTTCAACAGAGATCTATGGAAAAATGCCAACACAAAAATCATCATACATATGAAAAAATCAAGGCTTATGCATTCTATCTGCGGTTTACCTTAGAAAAGAAAAGGCTTCTAACAATTGCTCCAGTCTGCAATCCCAAACTAATCCACTATTTTTTTCAGATCGATAAGGACAGCAAACAAATGCATATATCATCAGGAGTGGCAGTATTTAAGATATAACACATGTTCCTATACTTTGCAATGATACCATCGATATTATTGTGGTACTATTTCCATATACGTTACCTACAGATGCACTGAATTTTAGTACAGAATTAGTTTCAATAAAAGCTAAGAAAGCATGCTACTTTATATAAATGGTTAAGTGTTTTGGCAATGTTCAAGATGTGAATTGGGGACAATTAGAAAGGTGGATCCGAATATAGACGTTCTTAGCAAATTAATCATTAGTTTTCAGTTACCTCTGGTTAACATTTTGGGAAGAAAGCACCTTCAATCAAGATGGTAAAGACTCAAATTTCAAGTGTCTGAGCTTCCGTCCGCTGCATGTTCTGCACCTATTCAAACAAAGGAAAAAGCCAGCAGAACGCGGCACTGCAAGGTTCAGGTTCAGCTACCACTACAACAATTTTGACATTCTATGACGATGCTATTTTGTCACAGAAGATCTAAAATTTGTCACAAACTACCTTCTATGACGCAGCGGTCACGAAAATCGCTTCGTCACAGAAGGTGCGTAGCTGATTACCTCTGTGACGTTTTCACTATTTTCGTCATAAATTTGTGACGTTCCACAGAAACGTCATAAATGTTTATGACGCTCTCAAATTCGTCACAAACTGTTTATGACGCTTCTGATTTTCGTCACTGACCATTGGACCGGACCTGGGCTGGCAGGCAGGTTATTTGGCCCATTAATGTCGCGGGTCTTTTAACTTTCAGCCCATTAATTTTGCAGGCTTTTTTTACTTTCGGCCTATTAGTTTAGCAGGCTATTTTACTTTCGGCCTACCAATTTCACAGGCCATTTTACTTTCGACCCATTAATTTCGCGGGCCGTTTTACTTTTGACCCATTAATTTTGCAGGCCTTTTTACTTTCAGCCCATTAATTTTGCAGGACATTTTACTTTCGGCCTATTAATTTTGCGGGCTATTTAACTTTCGTCCCAATTAATTTCGCATGCCATTTTACTTTCGGCCCATTAATTTCGCAGGTCTTTTTACTTTCAGCCCGCTTAATTATCAGGTAATTTATTCCAACCAGCGTAATTAAAAGTTTTGGCCATTGTTTTGGGCTAACAATTTTGTGACACTTTTTTTCGCATCACAAAAAACCAAGCAAACAATATTGTGGGCCGACCAGACATTCAACATACAGCCCATTATATTTCATCACATAGCCATCAGTCAACCATTACATTAACATAGAGCAAATCACCCGTTCCTAAGTGCTAATTGTAGCATCCCACCTCAAATTAATGAGGGGTTTGCTAACCAGGATCTTAATCGGGTGACACTTGACGACGCAAGAGTCCAAAAGTACACACACATAAGCATAAGTAAAATAGAGTGTAGAAGAATTCTTAATTATTACAACTTTGATTCAATTTGATTACATAAAAGAGTTTGAAAAGCGTAGCGGAAGCGATATACAACTCGACGTATTTATCCTATGATGAAGCACATTTAGCCCAAAAACATGCTTCATTCTCTTGAGCCAAAGCATCACCTGCAAAAAGATTTAAACCACAAACCCTGAGCAACTAATACTCAGCAAGTCTTACCCGTCAAAATGGCCTTCTAAGACCGACTTCTAATATGCAGGGGGTTGACCCGGTTGCTGAACTTTAATTGCAAAAACCGCACTAATAATTGATCCTTATTTTCATATTTTAGCCAAATTAAAAGGGTTCTTGCATTAATAGAAATATTGGCAACCTAACTAAGCAATACATGGTTGCAATACAATTAATTGAAGTACAATTCAGCAAGTATAACCATCATGTTCAACTTCTTACTACGATGTGACGCAGTGAACAAGTGGTACTCAATAACCGCGAGGGACGGCGATTCGAATCGATTTACACCTGCAGGCGAAACCCGAATACACGACGTACGCCACTCAAAAGAGTCACGCACGGCAACTTTTCACAAGACATCATAAGGTCGAGCCGATTTCACCTCTCCCGGACACACGTCCTCCACGCGATACCCGCGCCAGGCAATCCGTGGTTAGCCCGTGTGCCCTCCCTTCCTACACAAACCCGCAACCACCATTCCATCTTCATCACCAAAAGAGAGGGGGTGCACCGTCCAACACATACAACATCGAGCTACTCAGTTTACTAGTTCCCATTCTACTAGCATGCACTCGGTACTGTTCAAACTTGCTCAGCGGGGCCACAACGAACGGTCCTCAACCGACACAAACGGAGCTATGGTGAACAAGGCGAGCCTTGTCACCCCAACCTACACATGAAACTTCCCCGTTCGGTCTCAAATTCATTATCATCATCATGTGAGAATATAAAGTAAATCCGACCCCACTTACACCGAGCGGTCTTCATACCACTCGATTTTCTATCGATGACTCGATATTAAGCATAGCAAAACTAACGAGCGGCTGTACCATCTGAACCAACCCATAGGAATAAGGATCTCTAGTGCATCTACGGTTTCATACAACTCCTAAAACTTAAATGCACAATAAATGACTCGAAGTACATGTGAGGAAATGTAAAACTTTGTAAACATAGGAGTGCACTGGGGCTTGCCTTGGGTTTGAGCAAAGTTAGCACATTCCAATATGTTAGTAGCAGCATCAAGTTCGCCACGGCGATGATTCCCATATCTTCGGTTCCACCTTCGCATCCTAAATGACAATATAAAGTGATGCGATGCAAATTTAGAATGCATGAGTAAAGAGTGAATTGTGACCTATTTGATTTAGTTAACAACGAGGCAACATTCACCGCGACTTAAAATAAAACTGAACTTCGTTACAATAAGGGGTGTGGTCTGAGGTGGAGGTTATAGCTTTATCGAATTTCGCTTGAACATTCTTTTCAATTGGAGAGGAAGTTAGTTTCATCATTAAACGTCGGTAGTTTTCTCTTATTGCATAACAGTGTCTTGTACAATTATTCTGAAAGTGAAGTGAGGTTTATAAGCGCTTACTCATCTTTCTCATTAAGTTTGGGATTTAACCAAGTATATGTTATTTACTGAAATGTAGATTAGCGGAACATGATATGGTTCATCCTGGAAATATTATTTGAGCTCTAAGAGTACGGAGGGAACCTATTGGGATTTACTCTACGATGATCACTTGTTTTAAGATATGCTCTTGATCTTATAAGGACCATACTCACCTAGACAAAGTATTTACCCTATAGTTTTTCTTGGAAGGAAACCAAGTATGACATTATGTATAAACCTCTATTTACTATGAATCCTTATGGTGAAAGATGATGCTACACGTACGTTTTATTCATGGTGATGGTGTGCATATCTATTATGTACAGTCCATATTACGAGTACTAATGAGCATGGGGTTGTTTCAAAGAAACAGGAGTAAATAAACTAGATTTACATATAAATTAATCCTAGGGTGGTTTGAATATAAAAAGAGGCTATATGCACCTAGTGCCTAGGGAGACATTCTTATGTGTTAAAAAGTTTACTTTCTACATTTAAGAAGGCATGAGGAAATTAATTACTTAAGTCGGAATTATATGTGCGCATATGCTGGACAACCTATACTCAGGGGCATGAGATGCATGGATACCACTTAATTTACTATAACTGATAAGTGCCAAGTATAAATGAATCTAGATGCTCATGCATAGCTAATATGTTCATTTACTTGGACTAATTAATTTAACATTCAAAGTAAAACGTGTGCAAACTACCATTTTAGTAACTACATATGACAAGTAGATTGAGATCCGTATATGTTATTCGAAGCAATTACATGTACAACCATTATGTGAATATGCAAACTATTTCTAATAGGAACCTATATAATTATCATAAGAAACATGTATGCACCAAATTAATTATTATTATCATCATTTTTAATGACAATGTCCTGTGCTTTAATATTGGCAACTAGTGGTACAGGTTCCTCAACGAATTCAATATAATGTACTTCATGAAATTAGTGTAAAGGTTCATGGAACTTCCTTGATAAATATAATTTAGTGACATGACGCACATGACATGGTGATGCTCAAAAGTAACTTAAGAATATTTCCGTTGTTTTTGTCTAAACTATTTCTTTTACCAGTAATGGTTTATTCGTTGTATAAAACAGTGTGAACAATCAAAGGAAAGTTAAACATGTCACCGGTCTTAATTGAAAGCAATAAGAGATACGGACAAAATAAAAGGATTTATGGCACTCTCTTGATAAATACGTTACAATGATGTTATTAAGAACCAGATAACATGTTCGCCGACTTACTAACATGATTTAGGTACTTAGGTGCTCAAAATTTTACATATAACGTTTCCGATTTAAACAATGCTTAGGCGTGCACAAAGAATCATCTTCAAAAATTCGTAAAAGGTTTCTGGAAGATTTATAATTAATGTTGTATTTTTCCTAAGTAAGATAATCCTATGAAAAGCAACATATACAAAATTAGATGCCAAAATGTGCAGGAATAAAATATTAAAAATGATTTTGCTAGAAACTTGAAACTGAAATTAATCTTAATTTAAGTTGATTTTTAAGAACTGGTTTCAGGGAAAAAGTTCAGGGAGCCTACAAGGAATACGCATGCCAAAAATCAGACCTATTGCATGTGTAGATATTTTTGTAAAATTAATATTCTGTTTTTCTTCTCTGATTTTTAGAGAATTAATTACACAGTATTTAGATGTTTATGTTGCACCAATGGATAGATCTTGTTACAAGGATTCCAAAAACATTTAGTTTGCAATTTTTGGATACCCATAACTCCAGATATAGATTTTTCAAATTTGTACAATTTCTGAGCAAGTTCGAGTTATTTACGAAATTGCCACCTTCGTCTTCATCAGAACAGAGCTAAAGACGGCGACCAGAAATCCTTGAAATTCATCGATTTGGGTGGTGGGATTGCATGAGACATGACACCAATGGATGCGTAGGGATGTGAGGAAGCTATGGGTGCGAGTAATCGAGTGGAAACTCACCAAGGAGGGAGGAATCGACGACGATGTGGAGCTCGGTCACCCGGCGGCCATCACTGAAAATCCTCGTCGATCTCGCGCTACAGGCGAGGAGGTTTCGATTGGAGTTGAGGAGCAGCTAGAGGAGACACTGGCGCTCTTTTCTTCAGTGGAGGTCGAGCTCGGTGGTGCAGTGGAGCAGCGGAATGGTGAGCTTCAGCTCGGGGTGGCAATGGTGGTGCATGCTCGGGAAGAAAAAGAAAAGGAGGTGCGGCGACGACTTGGACAGCGGGTCAAGGGAGAGGATAAGGCCGAGGGTGGCGTGTGAGCATGGCACGCTTGATGGCGCACGTGCGACGGTCCTGCTTTGGCTGACGACGGCCACAGCGGCGCTCCGCACGGCGCGAAGAAGAAGATGACACCCGGTGCTACAGTAACATTTTCGAATTTTCTTGATTTTCGTCGGTTTGAATTGATTTGATTAAATTTTGATCTTCCCGAGCTCCACAAATTCTGAAAAATTCAGGTTAGGTAGATTTCACCAAGGGGAACAACTTTTCTAATTACAAGTTTCTCTGATTCGGCTTAAATTTGGAGTTAAAATTCGTTCAAACTCAATTTTTGACAAAGGTACATGCATTTATTTGGACCCTTAAACTTTTGCAGAAAAAAAACCCCAAAATTCTCCAAAATTCTCGCTTAGCCCCCGGATGTAGAGGAAGTTTTCATTTGGGTCCACTTGTATACAAAATTTTGAAGTTCTAGTTCAAGTGTAGGTTTGACCAAAATTCAAGAAATTTTGATTTGATTTGCGAGTTCAATTATGAAAATTTATAATTAACAGGGATTTTCACTAATCAAGAAGGCCTAAGTGCAATTAAGAATTTGGGGATGTTACAGCCCTCCCCCCTTAAGAAAATCTTGTCCCGAGATTTACGGCGAGTTAGGGGGGGGTAAACAACGATGGAAACGATAAGGGGGGTTAGGTGTAACACGGATCTTGTGTGGATTATTATTTGGTACAGAAACAAATATATACCAAAAGAAAGGATTTTCACAAAGATTGGATAAAGAAATTGGAAACCAACTCAAGCGTAAATGATGATGACATGAAGCCAATAGTTCAAGGAATGTCTAAATTGAGTGAGCCTAAACCAACTTGAACCCTCAAGGTCTTGGATTCATTGCTTGCTCCTCAATTTCAATGGCGGTGGTTATAGAAGCAAATAGATGTCAGAGGAAGAGTTTCCCTATCATTCGGACAACGAAACATGAAAGCAAACTCATAGGCATTTGATCATTATATGGGACCAATGGTTTCAAAGACATCTAAATCAATGGCAATGGGGGTCATCGAGTAACCAAAATTTGTCTTAGCAAAAAGGTTATCCAAACACCCTACTCTTGCTCGTTGGTTAGTTATGAATGCATCATTTTTCCTTAGTGCAAAATACCATATCATGATATGCATCCTATTGAGATAGTGCAATATCATGATGCAACTCATGATGCAGTGCATGCTTGCATGATGCGATGCACGCATGTGAAGGTGCATATGCAATGATGCATATGGCATGATATGCGAGTATGTTGCATAATGATGCATTATGCTATGTTGCATATGGATGGGGCATAATGATGCACATGTTATGGTGCAATGCCATGTTACACATGGATGGTGCATATGTTATGATACAATTTCCATGATGCATATGGATGGTGTGCCCAGATGAAATGGTGCAATGCAAATGTGCAATGTCGCAATGCACACGGATGAAATGACGCACACTATGATATCGTGCCATGCATATGGTTCATGCTGCCAAATTTTTATTACCCGAGCAAGATAAGAGTGATACAAGTATATAGATCAAGAAGACCGCAAGGACAAGGTTAGCGTTTTATACCTAGCAGGGGATATGTTAAATAATTTAACATATACAGCCAGGTCATGGCGCAAAAAGATCACAAGAAACTGATGAAAGATCAATTGAGTTTAGCAATTTAGACAAAATCTGCCCCAACTGGCAGTCATCACGAAAAATGAAACATGGGACTTCTGTGAGCAGATTCAAGAAATTCAGTGAACTACAAAGTTGTAGAGGACTCCAATAGCTTTCCAACGAATATTTACATGACTCCATACGATCAACAAAACAGGAATTATGGTCAGTGAAAGTTGACGATCGACGCGCTGATTTTCCTGCTCTGGACAGAATTGACATCAACGCAAATATTGGATATTTAGGAAGGTTTACAGGTCGAATTTCAAAAACATTTGAACACCAAACTCGTAGCAGACTTCAGAAACTTTGCAGAGAGTACTCAAATGCCACTTTTGGATCAGAAAGGAGAGAGATATGGATTTTCGAAGTTGACCAAGTTTTGCTGAAATTTCAGATTTTGGTTCCATCGATAACGGCGGTAAAGATTTATCGATCGGTTGATTTGGGTAACTAGCCGATATAGATGTAGCAGGATATACGGTTAACGAACAGGTTAACATGTTTTCAAGTGTTTTACTCCAACTTTCATTTTTGCATTTACATTGGTTGGATTTTGATAGCATCACTTTTCCATGCGAACATGCGAATACAATGATGATCAATTTTTATCTTGCAAAACTTTAGATGATCAGAACATGAGCAATAAGAAGAGGAAAGATTTTTACTTGAGTTATTTATGCTATGCAATGCAACCATTTTTAATTAACCTAATTTATTCGTTCCTCACCAAAAAGAAAATAATGCCATTATATCGGCATGTGTGTTTCGGTGGCAAAAACGTCTCTCAACCGTGTTAGTCTAGCAAATGGTGTGACCTCTAACGTGGTTAGGGTACCTGCAGAAGATTCACAAACAACGAAACGGCCATGAAGTCAAATGACTCATGCCTCAGCAAAACAACTAAAACGGTCATGCGATCAACGATCCATGCCTCCCATCAAAACAACAAAACGGCCATACGGTCAACGACCCATGCCTCACATCATTCTTACCTTTCCATCTCGCCGACATTTCAAAAAAGAAAGAAAAACAATCAAACCTATTCAAGCAAGACTCACTAGTTGCCACCTTAAACCACTAACATCCTTATATAGGGCCGACTAATACGTACCTCACCGTAAGCGTGATTTTCACAAATAATACTCATTAGTGTGGTACAAACCCCGACTTAGCTCTGATACCAGCTGTAGCATCCCACCTCAAATTAATGAGGGGTTTGCTAACCAGGATCTTAATCGGGTGACACTTGACGACGCAAGAGTCCAAAAGTACACACACATAAGCATAAGTAAAATAGAGTGTAGAAGAATTCTTAATTATTACAACTTTGATTCAATTTGATTACATAAAAGAGTTTGAAAAGCGTAGCGGAAGCGATATACAACTTGACGTATTTATCCTATGATGAAGCACATTCAGCCCAAAAACATGCTTCATTCTCTTGAGCCAAAGCATCACCTGCAAAAAAGATTTAAACCACAAACCCTGAGCAACTAATACTCAGCAAGTCTTACCCGTCAAAATGGCCTTCTAAGACCGACTTCTAATATGCAGGGGGTTGACCCGGTTGCTGAACTTTAATTGCAAAAACCGCACTAATAATTGATCCTTATTTTCATATTTTAGCCAAATTAAAAGGGTTCTTGCATTAATAGAAATATTGGCAACCTAACTAAGCAATACATGGTTGCAATACAATTAATTGAAGTACAATTCAGCAAGTATAACCATCATGTTCAACTTCTTACTACGATGTGACGCAGTGAACAAGTGGTACTCAATAACCGCGAGGGACGGCGATTCGAATCGATTTACACCTGCAGGCGAAACCCGAATACACGACGTACGCCACTCGAAAGAGTCACGCACGGCAACTTTTCACAAGACATCATAAGGTCGAGCCGATTTCACCTCTCCCGGACACACGTTCTCCACGCGATACCCGCGCCAGGCAATCCGTGGTTAGCCCGTGTGCCCTCCCTTCCTAGACAAACCCGCAACCACCATTCCATCTTCATCACCAAAAGAGAGGGGCTGCACCGTCCAACACATACAACATCGAGCTACTCAGTTTACTAGTTCCCATTCTACTAGCATGCACTCGGTACTGTTCAAACTTGCACAGCGGGGCCACAACGAACGGTCCTCAACCGACACAAACGGGGCTATGGCGAACAAGGCGAGCCTTGTCACCCCAACCTACACATGAAACTTCCCCGTTCGGTCTCAAATTCATTATCATCATCATGTGAGAACATAAAGTAAATCCGACCCCACTTACACCGAGCGGTCTTCATACCACTCGATTTTCTATCGATGACTCGATATTAAGCATAGCAAAACTAACGAGCGGCTGTACCATCTGAACCAACCCATAGGAATAAGGATCTCTAGTGCATCTACGGTTTCATACAACTCCTAAAACTTAAATGCACAATAAATGACTCGAAGTACATGTGAGGAAATGTAAAACTTTGTAAACATAGGAGTGCACCGGGGCTTGCCTTGGGTTTGAGCAAAGTTAGCACATTCCAATATGTTAGTAGCAGCATTAAGTTCGCCACGGCGATGATTCCCATATCTTCGGTTCCACCTTCGCATCCTAAATGACAATATAAAGTGATGCGATGCAAATTTAGAATGCATGAGTAAAGAGTGAATTGTGACCTATTTGATTTAGTTAACAACGAGGCAACATTCACCGCGACTTAAAATAAAACTGAACTTCGTTACAATAAGGGGTGTGGTCTGAGGTGGAGGTTATAGCTTTATCGAATTTCGCTTGAACATTCTTTTCAATGGGAGAGGAAGTTAGTTTCATCATTAAACGTCGGTAGTTTTCTCTTATTGCATAACAGTGTCTTGTACAATTATTCTGAAAGTGAAGTGAGGTTTATAAGCGCTTACTCATCTTTCTCATTAAGTTTGGGATTTAACCAAGTATATGTTATTTACTGAAATGTAGATTAGCGGAACATGATATGGTTCATCCTGGAAATATTATTTGAGCTCTAAGAGTACGGAGGGAACCTATTGGGATTTACTCTACGATGATCACTTGTTTTAAGATATGCTCTTGATCTTATAAGGACCATACTCACCTAGACAAAGTATTTACCCTATAGTTTTTCTTGGAAGGAAACCAAGTATGACATTATGTATAAACCTCTATTTACTATGAATCCTTATGGTGAAAGATGATGCTACACGTACGTTTTATTCATGGTGATGGTGTGCATATCTATTATGTACAGTCCATATTACGAGTACTAATGAGCATGGGGTTGTTTCAAAGAAACAGGAGTAAATAAACTAGATTTACATATAAATTAATCCTAGGGTGGTTTGAATATAAAAAGAGGCTATATGCACCTAGTGCCTAGGGAGACATTCTTATGTGTTAAAAAGTTTACTTTCTACATTTAAGAAGGCATGCGAAAATTAATTACTTAAGTCGGAATTATATGTGCGCATATGCTGGACAACCTATACTTAGGGGCATGAGATGCATGGATACCACTTAATTTACTATAACTGATAAGTGCCAAGTATAAATGAATCTAGATGCTCATGCATAGCTAATATGTTCATTTACTTGGACTAATTAATTTAACATTCAAAGTAAAACGTGTGCAAACTACCATTTTAGTAACTACATATGACAAGTAGATTGAGATCCGTATATGTTATTCGAAGCAATTACATGTACAACCATTATGTGAATATGCAAACTATTTCTAATAGGAACCTATATAATTATCATAAGAAACATGTATGCACCAAATTAATTATTATTATCATCATTTTTAATGACAATGTCCTGTGCTTTAATATTGGCAACTAGTGGTACAGGTTCCTCAACGAATTCAATATAATGTACTTCATGAAATTAGTGTAAAGGTTCATGGAACTTCCTTGATAAATATAATTTAGTGACATGACGCACATGACATGGTGATGCTCAAAAGTAACTTAAGAATATTTCCGTTGTTTTTGTCTAAACTATTTCTTTTACCAGTAATGGTTTATTCGTTGTATAAAACAGTGTGAACAATCAAAGGAAAGTTAAACATGTCACCGGTCTTAATTGAAAGCAATAAGAGATACGGACAAAATAAAAGGATTTATGGCACTCTCTTGATAAATACGTTACAATGATGTTATTAAGAACCAGATAACATGTTCGCCGACTTACTAACATGATTTAGGTACTTAGGTGCTCAAAATTTTACATATAACGTTTCCGATTTAAACAATGCTTAGGCGTGCACAAAGAATCATCTTCAAAAATTCGTAAAAGGTTTCTGGAAGATTTATAATTAATGTTGTATTTTTCCTAAGTAAGATAATCCTATGAAAAGCAACATATACAAAATTAGATGCCAAAATGTGCAGGAATAAAATATTAAAAATGATTTTGCTAGAAACTTGAAACTGAAATTAATCTTAATTTAAGTTGATTTTTAAGAACTGGTTTCAGGGAAAAAGTTCAGGGAGCCTACAAGGAATACGCATGCCAAAAATCAGACCTATTGCATGTGTAGATATTTTTGTAAAATTAATATTCTGTTTTTCTTCTCTGATTTTTAGAGAATTAATTACACAGTATTTAGATGTTTATGTTGCACCAATGGATAGATCTTGTTACAAGGATTCCAAAAACATTTAGTTTGCAATTTTTGGATACCCATAACTCCAGATATAGATTTTTCAAATTTGTACAATTTCTGAGCAAGTTCGAGTTATTTACGAAATTGCCACCTTCGTCTTCATCAGAACAGAGCTAAAGACGGCGACCAGAAATCCTTGAAATTCATCGATTTGGGTGGTGGGATTGCATGAGACATGACACCAATGGATGCGTAGGGATGTGAGGAAGCTATGGGTGCGAGTAATCGAGTGGAAACTCACCAAGGAGGGAGGAATCGACGACGATGTGGAGCTCGGTCACCCGGCGGCCATCACTGAAAATCCTCGTCGATCTCGCGCTACAGGCGAGGAGGTTTCGATTGGAGTTGAGGAGCAGCTAGAGGAGACACTGGCGCTCTTTTCTTCAGTGGAGGTCGAGCTCGGTGGTGCAGTGGAGCAGCGGAATGGCGAGCTTCAGCTCGGGGTGGCAATGGTGGTGCATGCTCGGGAAGAAAAAGAAAAGGAGGTGCGGCGACGACTTGGACAGCGGGTCAAGGGAGAGGATAAGGCCGAGGGTGGCGTGTGAGCATGGCACGCTTGATGGCGCACGCGCGACGGCCTGCTTTGGCTGACGACGGCCACAGCGGCGCTCCGCACGGCGCGAAGAAGAAGATGACACCCGGCGCTACAGTAACATTTTCGAATTTTCTTGATTTTCGTCGGTTTGAATTGATTTGATTAAATTTTGATCTTCCCGAGCTCCACAAATTCTGAAAAATTCAGGTTAGGTAGATTTCACCAAGGGGAACAACTTTTCTAATTACAAGTTTCTCTGATTCGGCTTAAATTTGGAGTTAGAATTCGTTCAAACTCAATTTTTTACAAAGGTACATGCATTTATTTGGACCCTTAAACTTTTGCAGAAAAAAACCCCAAAATTCTCGCTTAGCCCCCGGATGTAGAGGAAGTTTTCATTTGGGTCCACTTGTATACAAAATTTTGAAGTTCTAGTTCAAGTGTAGGTTTGACCAAAATTCAAGAAATTTTGATTTGATTTGCGAGTTCAATTATGAAAATTTATAATTAACAGGGATTTTCACTAATCAAGAAGGCCTAAGTGCAATTAAGAATTTGGGGATGTTACACTAATGAGATCTCACTCTTGTTAATCCTTGAGATCAACCTTTGGTGATAGGAGTTTAAACTTCGAAAGTTTTGTCCACACATCTTCCATTCTTCCTCCTCCATTCATTCCCACTGCTCCTATCCTACAAAAACACCATTAAAAGATTTAGACATTGGGAAAACTGCTTATAATCAATTAATCAAAATAACAGCAGAACTGAAGTTTCAATGAATTAATCAAATAAGAAAGCATCATAACAGTTTCCAGTTTCAAAACATGAAATGCGAGTAAGTTGTCTTACAAACAGGCAAGCAGGTAGGCAGCAAGTAAGAAAGCAAGTAGGCAGGAAGGCAGCAATTAAGAAAGACAAAGCAGGCACGCCGGCTGCAGCACTACGAAGCAATGGCACAACCGCACATCAAGCAAGCAAGCAGGTAAGCAACAATCTATGCACTACAAAGTACGAGCAATGGTCAATGGCAAATCAGCAGGCAACTTAGCAAGCATGCAGGTTAACCTGAAACAAGACCACATCAAGCAAGCAGGCAGATCACTTGCACTACAGACTTCGATTGCATTCACAGCACCTGAAACAAGCCCATATATAATTCATCTCATGCAGAGAGTATTCTTATTCATATGATGAGAACAGCATATACACACAATTCAGAGAGGGAATAGATTAAGACTTTCTGATTAATGGCAAGGAAAGAAACACTCTACATGTGATTCAAAATGGTTCTGTAGCTCTGTAAATTAAAGCTTCCAAGTCAAGCTAGCAGAAGGATGCTTCACTATTCCAGAGGAAACAAAGCAGATGCACAATGTCTATTCTGTAAGCATTTCATAGAGTACTTAACTATTCCAGAAGGATACAACTGCAGTGGCTAACGACTGAATCTAGAGAAATATACAGGTGTCATAAATCTGACTGCAAGATATGCACTGAACCATGGCTAAAAGCATGAGAATGTCTTGCCATGCAGTCTAGGTGTGCATCAAACTGATGAAACTGAAAAAGGACAAGATGCAAAAGTCGTTTTGCCATGTAAGGATGAGCTATTCAAATCAAGATTTCAATCCGATGCTACTACGAACTTCATTCGGAGATTATCTACTGGCACATGAAGACAGCAACAAACTGACGAAACTGAATAAGACATCGATGCAAAGATCACTTTTCCATCACAGGAAGAGCTAATCAAATCAAAGATTTTAGCGCAAGGTTGGGAGTTACCTCGCGTCCTTCGATACCGTTCTGCCGAGGAACCGCGCGTGTCGTGGACGTTGCTGTGGGTCGCCGTCCCCATTGTGGCCGGCTGCGTGGAGGATTTCGCCGTCGAGATTCACCATGCCACCAGGCCCTCGCCGTCGCCGTGGAGGCCATGTGTAGATGTAGAGCCTCTCAAGGTTGGACTGCTGCTGCGGCACCGCCTCATCCATGAACAAGCCGCCCGCGCCGTACCCGTTCTTGG
Organism: Eragrostis curvula; assembly: GCA_007726485.1. Taxonomy (NCBI): domain Eukaryota; kingdom Viridiplantae; phylum Streptophyta; class Magnoliopsida; order Poales; family Poaceae; genus Eragrostis; species Eragrostis curvula. The sequence continues at coordinate 23,677,341 of CM017440.1, read as the reverse complement.
GGTAGCTTTAATCAAACAGGCCACGCACCAAGCCTCGCCTGTGAAGCCCGTTAGCTAGTAGCGGGGCTGTGCAATTGTTCCAGCCCAAGCTTTTGCTGCTGCATGTGCGCCCACGGTCTGGAGCACTGGAGTCGGTGCATGAACGCTCTATTGACGCAAGCGCCGAGGAACCAGGGCACGTCGCGGCTGGTGGGCTCTACTGCATGCGGGGCGCGCAACAACGCCGATGCGCCTTCCGCCCACCCCTCGCGGCCTCGCCTGTCCGGACACGGCTTTATTGGGCTGGGGGTAGATCAAAATGTGAATGGCTCGATCGAAAGTATTCCCACCCCAACAAAACCACGTGAGCTGCAAGCAGCGAGAAGGCCGCGCGTATCGTTCTAGAGGTGCATCCCGCGCGCGTGCAAGCCGGCGAGAAGGCCGCTACGTTGGTCTCAAGAATCTTTTACGTTGTGGGCCATGTGGTCGTGCCCGATTAACGAGAAGGCAAATAGGTCTCAACTCTCAAGACTAATGCTGCAGAAGGGCGTGTTCGTTTCCTTTAGTCCTAAAGTTTAGTTCAGGGAATCTTGCTATTTAAGGGTATTAAATAAAGTCTAATTACAAAACCTTTTTACAGATGGGTGCTAATTTACGAGACGAATCTAACGGTAATTAAGATATGTTTTGTTACAGTGATGCTACAGTAACCATCGTCTAATCATAGCTTAATTACCCTCATTAGATTCGTCTCGCAAAGTAGCCCAAGTTTCTGCAAAAATTTTGTAATTATATTTTATTTAATACTTTTAAATAGCAAAAACTTTAGCCTAAACTTTAGTCCTAAACGAAACGAACACGCTCTAATGCAGACTTCACGAGAAGGCAAATAGCCTCAAGACCCTTTTACGTTGTTTTTAACAAACAAAAAGTAAATACAATTTTATTTTTTTTAAAACATTACATGTGGGTCCCACTTGACATGTTGTGGGACCAAACCATAGGTGGGCCACGTGTGCATGATTTCAAAAAATTATTCAACAAAAACTCACATTTTATCAATTACATTTTGCTTTTATTTTTTAAATAAAATTTATATGTGGGTCTCGCATGACACGTGGGTGACAAGTGAGCCATGTAATGACGATTCATATTTGTCATAAGTTTTGGTGTACAAGAAATTTTTTTTGGAGTAAATTTCACAAAACTACAACTATATGCACCAAAGTAACATAACAGCATTTGGGACGAAACGGTGTGTTGTCATACAAAAAACGTCGCTGTCCGTCCGCTCAACCATTCGTTTCGGCACCTGTTTTTTCTGATACTTGGTCGAGGCCGCCATACCCATATCTCGTACTTGTCTGATACTCTGATACTTGCCCGATACTCGTATCGTTGGAGAATCAGAAATGATTTAAAAAGAAATAATTTAATCCACCATACTCTTTCGATACTTGACGATACCTCCACCGATCATTTCGATCATAGCATCTCATTCAAAAACCAACCTAAATCACAATACATCAGCCCATCAGCATTAGTATTAGGTTTAACCTTTCGAATTTGGACTACTTATTATTATATTGCTGCCTATTTACACATTATATATTTAATTATCAACTTTATTTTCTAATGTATTTGGTGAATTATTAAAAAAAGATGCATAAATATATATACTCGCATATCGGCGTATCCTTATTTTGGAGCCGCTGCCGTATTGGCGTATCGCCGCACCCGTATCGCGTATCGGGAAAACATAGTTCGGCAGAACCCCCCCCCCCCCCCCCCCCCCCCCCTCCCCCCCAGTTAAGCAAGAGCCAATTAAGCGAAATAGCCCTCCATGGTTAGCGTCTACTCCCTTCGATGGATCTTGTTGTTGTCCAGACAACATTACCAGTTCATTTTGAGGGCTTGCCTACACTCCATTGGATGAATCTTGTTGTCGTTCAGACAACATTACCAGTTCGTCTTTTGACTGCATGGACTGTCCTGCAATAACAATTCTCATATAGAGTGAACATTTCAATCCATTAAAATTGAGGAATTACCCCCATTGATTCGATTTCCTCTTATGGTACCCACGGGTTATTTTGCAAGATGGGATCAATCCATTATGCTCTGTCGCGGTGCTTCTCATTTGTGAAAGCAGAGGCGTAGATTAATCATGTTCCCTGCTCCAATTGTCCGGAGGAACTATGGCCATATAGGCACACATGTCGGCACAAACCACCAACCAAGACATATCTGCTGTAAATTATAAGCATTTTCAGTTATATATCTGAACAAGAGGTTGTCGACAGTTAGGTTGGTGCTGCCGAGATTTTGGAGCGTACTTCTTCTGTTCTTGAAAGAAACAACAATTGGATATGATGTGACCCCTCTAAAATTTAGATCCCTGAAAACGAACACCTCCTGGATACCATTCCCGCGCGCACACACGCTCTTCGAAATTCAAAGACGAGGGTCCCAAATTCCCAACCCACCGTATAATCAATTCGTCAGTCGTCACTGTCCATCCGCTCAATCATCCATCCATCCGTGCCAAAGAGAAATCAACGCGCGCCATGTTGTCGTGTCGCACGCTATCTCCATTCCCGGGTTGATACCGTGACGGAGGGGAGCGGCTCCCGCGATTAAAAAAATTGTCGCGCCGCCGCCGCCGCCGCTCTGGCTGGCCCTGGTCCGTCCATGTTCCCCCAAGGGCGCGCGAGGGCGACTAGGACAGGTTATGTCAGGTGTCAACATCCATCTCCTCTCTCTATCTTGTACCGTAGAAATACAGGCAGCTCAGGATCATTGATGAAAGATCTAATGGTTCATATGGAGAGAACAGATGTTGCAAGGAACAAACTTCTTTTTAGGCTCCTGCGCGTCGTCCCGCGGCCGGCGCCTGCACTGGCCCACGTACAATCTTGTCTCGTCACCCGGGGATGGATCTGCCCGCTCACGCTCGTCGTGCTGTGTGTGCCAGCCCTGGATCTCGCACGGGACGTGCCAAATGCACGTACTTTCTCTGTTCTATTTAGATTTTAATACTTTTTTCACATTAAAAGTGTTTTTCGATCTTGTTTCTCATTACAATTCTTTTTCTAGATTTTAAAACCTTCGAGCTTCGCATTAAGTAGTTGCTAAAGTAGGAATGTACGCCTTACATGTCAGAGAGATACTTTCGTTTGGCCAAATATAATTCCTTTTAACCGACAACAAACTAATATCAGAGCAAGGATAATAATTTTAACCGGCAAAGTGGCCGCTCTTGCGCCCGCATGTCGTATACGGCTACAACTTTGTGTGGGATCCAAACCATCAGCAGGTTTAGGGGGTGTTCGTTTTCATAGGTCTAAATTTTAGAGGGGTCATATCAATTTTTTTTGTTATTTAGAAGTATTAAATAAAGTTTAATTACAAAACTAACTGCAGAACCCCGTGTCTAATTCGCGAGACGAATCTAATGAGGGTAATTAAGCCGTGATTAGATGATAGTTACTGTAGCATCACTGTAACAAAACATAGATTAATTAGGCTCATTAGATTCGTCTCGAAATGAGCATTCATCTGTCAAAAAGGTTTTGTTATTAAATTTTATTTAATGCTCCTAAATAACAAGATTCTCTTTCAATTTAGAGGTCTAAAATTTAGAAGGGTGGAAACGAACACCCTCTTAGTTGGCCTAAAGCTGGCTCTTCATGAGAAGCCTACTCTATTCTCTCTCTTCAGTTCTCTCTCTTCCATAGGATATCTGCTCTCATTAGCCTTGCTCTACTGCGCCAACAGTCGTGGTCTGTCCGATCAATCATTCGTTCGGTAGACCCCACAATTACCAAAACGGACAGGGTTCCCGTGACGTAAACTCATAACCCCACTAGCCAGCGGCCAAGCTAAGCACCGGTGAAGTTACGTTAGGGATCCGTGTCCTAAAAGCGTCCCCAACGGTAGAGTCAGCTAAGAGGCAACAGCTACCTCTTGCAAAGGATGGAAGAGTAGTGAGGGTCCATATTTAAGTCTCTTATTTCTTTTAGAGGCTGCCTCTTAAGGAAGAGTTAACTGCATTCTTTTTTTTTTTCTCTAATAAACAATTCTAAGAGTTAACTTAAAGTTAATCATTGGAGACACTCTAACAAAACTCCAAGCCATAGCCAATTGGACGAAATAGACCTGTATGTATATATGGCGGACCTGTATTGGTTGTTGAGCAGCTTGAAAGCGCTGCGTGGGAACAGTTCAGTTTAACATTGGTTCCCTTGGACTGTTCTTTGTTCGTTCCCGGCCAAATGAGGTCTCCGAACCTGGCACCATTCCCGCGCGCAAATTCAAAGCCAATCCCCGTATCCTGAAAATAAAAAAGCCAATCCCCGAAATATTAATTTCTGTACGCAAGAGAATTCAACAAGCTCATGTTGTCGTGTCTCCAATCCATACCCCGCGAGGCGATGCCGCGGCTCCCGCGATTAAAAGAACTTTCGAAACCGTGACAGGTAGGCAAGGCGAGGCGAGCAGCCAGGTCCGTCCGTGTTCCGAGCCCCGGGGCCCAGGGGCGGCGAGCGAGCGCGACTCGGTCCCCTCCCGCGCGCCGTCACGTCCCGGGGCCGGCGCATCACGCTCTTGTCTCGTCTGCCAGCCCCAGATCTCGCACGGAACATGCCAATTCGGCCGTGCACCCCAGGTCCAAGGCACAGCACCCCCTCGCCAACCGACCCCACCACCCCCATCCCGCGGAACTCATGTAAACCACACGCACCAGCAGCCACCTGCCCGAAAGCCGAAACGTGCATTGCCACACGCGAAAACGACCGAGGCGCACGAGAAACTTTTGCGCCGCACCTGCCCGCTCGCCTGGCCCCCTTCCCCATTCCACCATGCCCCGTCACCACTGACCCAAATATCGCATCCATCCAGGCGGAGGGAACCGGCCGCCTCCTCCCCTTCCGCCATCCGCGCCGCGCGCCCCTCCCTCCTCGCCTTGACCACCGCCACCCCAAACCCACCGGTCTGTCATCCTCCCCCAAACCTCTCCGCCTCCCGCCGGCGGATGCGCGCGCGCCCGCCTCGACCCCTCCCACCATGGCAGGGGAGGACCCCTACGCCACTGCCGACGACGACGACCCGTGCCCGCTCTGCGGCGGTCCCGCCCCGGGCCCCGCGGCCGCGCGGGTCACCCTCGCCAAGCGCAGGCTCTTCCCCGCGGACGCGACGACGGTGACGACCGCGCGGGTGGGCCGGGCGACGAATCCGCGCTGCTCCGCGAGTCCCTGGCGCGGCAGCGGCGAGCGGTCGCGGCACTGCAGGCGGAGCTGGAGGCGGAGCGCGCGGCGGCCGCCGACGCCGCCAGCGAGGCCATGTCCATGATCCTGCGCCTGCAGCGGGACAAGTCGGAGGCCATGATGGAGGCGCGCCAGTACCGGCGCTACGCGGAGGAGCGGTTCGCGCACGACGCCGCCGAGGCGGACGCGCTCCGCGCCGCGGTCGGGCGGAGGGACGCCGCGGTGGGGGCGCTCTCGGCCAGGCTCAGGGAGTGCCAGGCCAGGCTGCTGCACCTCGGGTTCCCGTCCCCCACGGCCCCTGTGGTGGGGACGACGGTGGTGTCGCTCCCCTCGTCTCCCACATTCTCCGGAGGCCGCGCCGCCGCCTTACTGGACCGCCCCTTCGCGGCCGACGACGACGAAGGCGACGAAGACCACTACCATTCGGATTCAGGCCACTGCCTCGTCGACCACCCCACGCCCGACGTGGGCACCCCGCGCACCCACCACCTGCTCAACAGAATGCCCGACCAGCACCCCTCCGACGAGCCACTCCCCCGCGCCTCTCCTTGTCACGCCCGCACGCTCTCCTACGACAGCGTCTCATACGACTGCGACAACATCGCGCTGGCCGACGAGTACCCGCTCTACGCGATGGACCGCACCGCGCCGGACCAGGACGACGACCGGGTGTACACGGTGGACGCGGTGCACGGCGTCCCGATGCCGTCCTGGGCCAAGGACGAGGAGGTGGAGATACAGAAGCTCAAGGCGAGGCTGCACGCGCTGGAGGCGGACCGCGAGTCCATGCGGCACGCCATCATGTCCATGGGTGACGAGAAGGCGCAGGTGGTTCTGCTCCGCGAGATCGCGCAGCAGCTGTGCAAGGAGGGGGCGGGCTTCCCGCCGGTTCGGATGAAGGTGCAGCCGTGTCCGCAGCCGGTTGTGGCGGAGCAGAGGAAGGTGGCGAAGAGGCAGCCGTGCTTCGTCAAGGTCTTCATTGTCACGGTGATCAAGGTAAATATACTGGGTTATTGTTGTGCTCTGTTTATGCTGTGTTTGTTTATTGCTTGATTGACTCAACTAAGCCGACAAGTTATTGCGTTGTTTATTCGTGATTCATAATGTGGACATGAAGCAGGGTAGTGTAATATGTCGAAATGCGGCCGAATTAGTTACCACGATTGCAATTGACGCTCTCGCATTCCTTTATTTCTAAGTGATTGTGGTGACTCCTGAGTATTTATCTCAGATAAACATCTTTTACATAAAAGTCATTGTTAGGCTTGCAAAACGGATACAGGCATTGACTTGTAAACTGTGCATGATATCTTCACATTTATTGTGAAACCATTATGCGCAATGTGCTGTTTCCGTATCGCTAAACCTGAAAAATGAGAAGGTTCTTGGCAAGTGTGGCTGTTTATTTTGTTATCTGTGGGTTTTGAAGGGTAATTTTGGCAATTTGTTAACAATCCTATATGTTTCCTTTTTGAAACTAAAAACAACTCTTACTGTTCTGAGCAATACTTATTTGCCTTGTTTCGTTCCTAGAGGTCTGACAAGCACCAATGCACCGTCTTATGTTTTACGAATTAAAAATTCCCCACTTGCGCTGGCATGTCTTTCTATGACTTTAATTATCATTCCCCACATGCCCTGACATGCCTTTCGATGATTTCGATAACTTGTTTAACAATAATCTTGCTGGCTTCCTTGCATAAGAAGCTGCGGCTTCTTCGGTTTCTTCAATGTAATTAAGTAACCTGAGGGTATTAATAATTTTATATAATCCTATTGAAAGTCTTTCTCTTTTTTTTTTTTGTGTAAGCATTTGATGCCCTACAGCTGATAGATTGAAAACTTGGAAATTTTACACTAGTCAATAGTTGGTGTTTCTCTGTCCTCATTTCATTTTATGTGTATACAAGATGTGCGGAATAGTTCAGCTTGTTTCTCTTAACAAAATGTCTTACCAAAATGCATTTGAAATGTACATAATGTCTCATGTCTCTTAATTGCATTTGTATTAAGAGTAAATTTCACAAAACCACAACTATTTGGTCCCTTGTTGCAAGGAACCACAACTTTTGCAACCAGTTTCACAAAACCACAACTTTTATTTTGGTCCCACATGTCAGCCACACAAAAGTGCATAGGGCTAATAGAGGATGACAAGTGGGCCCAAGACCGAAAGTTGTGGTTTTGTGCAACACGTTGCACAAATAGTTGTGGTTTTGTGAAACTGGTTTCAAAAGTTGTGGTTTCTTGCAACAAGGAACCAAATAGTTGTGGTTTTGTGAAATTAACTCTTGTATTAAATATGAAGGATCACATGTTTTGTAAACTGGCAACATGTGCAGATTGCCCATTGTTATTGTTTTCCTAGATATGTTACCTAAACTGGACGCACCATTTTTTTCCCAGCTCACTCACCAATATCTCAGCTTCTTATTATGCATCATATATAAGCTAAGAGGCCTTGTTTGAAGAATGAGCATAATGGATCAGTTTGAGGCTAGGTGGTCAAGTTCAAACTGATGTTCTTGCAATTTTTTCTTAGCTATTTGTTTAGTATAGGTTGGTTTAAGTCTCATACTCAATGTGTTGTAATTTGTAAACAAAGGAAAACCGGTGCTTATGTTCTGAATATTTGAATAAAACCAGTGATTGACTAAGAAGTATGAGCCTGAACAAATCGTGCTCAATTGACGATAATCATTCATGGATCTGATGATGTCCGTCATGGTGTCGTACTGTTACACTGTGCCAATTACACTGTTGATATTTAACTGCTGCTAATTTATGGAGTAATACCTGTTCCCTTTCTTAATTTAGGTTCCTGTTTCCTTAAATGTACAATAGTCGAACTAACTGAAGCGAAGTGGAAAGGTTGCACTACTGAGTTACGAAACAGAGTTCCCTTTGTGATACGACGCTAGGGCGCTTATTAAATTCAGCTTGCATCTTTTGGATCATTGCTGCTGGCAGATATTTAATGTTTTACTGGAACTATTGTATTTTCTCAGCTGATTTACTTTTTTCATGTTTTATGCAGTGGTTCATGTCTATCATTTGCTGGCGAAAGAAGTCAAATAGCATCAAGTGAGTTACTAAATCTTGCTCCGTTGGCTTATCTTTGGCTACTTTTTTGTTTCCGCATTTCGTCATTATGGTGCTTCAATGGCAGGTATCCCATTGGTCTGTGTGGAAGCAATGTCGGATTGATGCTGGTTCTGGACAGGTATCCCAAACAAAGGCGCCGAAAATTCCTCAAAAGAAGCTAAATGCTGCCATTGACTGATGACATGCATCCTGTGGAAGGCTGAGTCACGCCGTTAGTCTTCAGCCAAATGAGCTATTTTTTCTGAATATAAAGCTCATCTGTCTTGTTAAAATGCAGTCGCCTAGTGGACATCTTTTCACCCCTCTGTCTATGCATTCGTTGCTCGATTTTCTTTGGTGATCGAGATTGAAATTGAAGTCTCGGTTATGGGTCTTTTCTTCCACATATGACGCCAATGTCCCTTCTTGTGCTTTAGTATCAACGACGCATTGTAAATAACCACTAGCCAGTTTGACCTTTTATAGCAGTAGCAACTAGAAAGTTTTGGAAGTCGTACACAGCAGCCAAGGCAAGTTCATTCATCTTAATTCCTATTGCGCATTTTTCTCTTCTGCGGGCAACATGAGTATATCTATTTGGTTACAATGTGATGAGCTAATCCTTCTTTCTCTAATTGATGACGGTAAGAAAACTTCTTTTTATCTAACATGATCAATTTGAAACAGATGCTTTGGTGTAATAATGAGACTTATGTTGTAAGTATATTCGGAAGCAGCTAGTGACAAAATAATATACTCTTTTCTCAAATTGATGTTTTTGGACAAGTTATTTAATGTGATTTTGAACTAAATCACTTTGTCATATTACCTTGAAGCAGCTAGATATCCAACACGCTAATTAATGGAAACTTTGTGAATCTTTCCTTAGAAAATGTCGCCTCAATTGGATTGTAGGATTTTTCATAGGAATTTTGGCGTTTCAACGCTTAGAAAATGTCCCTACAAGAGCCTTTAAAACGAAGGAATACATCTGCCAAATTCCTGTGGAACAGATTGTTCCATAGAGACGATTATGGAAAATTCTTAACATGAGATCCAACCTGGGGGGAATCCTTTGCTTCCAATTCATGTGTTTTTTTTCCTGTGTACCATCCAATTCATGTGTTTTTCAATGGGTAGGATTCGAGGTGCAAATGCACTCCACTCTAGTATATGTGTTTTCATATCCTGATGTTTTGAGAATCCGGTGTTCCAAAAGAGGCCTAGACGAGAGAGCAACTCCACTCTTGCCACGGTTACACTAGTACAGATCTGCTGATTAATAACGATTTTACTGTAGATCCGTCACTATTTTGGGTGTTTTTCCCGTTTTCGGCCAATTTTATGACCTTTTTCGCGGTCCGTCACTAACAAGCCTCATTTGTGACGAAAATCCGTATAAATTGATGAACAATATGGTCCCGTGTCGCCGGTTTACTGTTCTGGGCAGGTTCTGGGTGGCCGATTCGTCACTAAAATCCCGTTTCGAGTACGGCGACCAACAATTTTCGTCATAAACCCAACTCCACGGGCGTTTCTGGCCTACGTGGCATCCTAATCAGCAAAAGAGGGCCCATATGTCAGGCTTCGCGGGCCCACAGTCGAACCATTTTCGTTACTAAAATTTCGTTTGATCACGTAAAATGCCACAGGCCCGTAAGGTACACGGCAAAGGCAACTGGGGCCCACGTATCAGGAGACGGGGGTCCCAAGACCCAAGTATTTTTCAACGCTGATTTTATTTCCCAGCGTGGTAATGCCACGTGCGTAGGATGCAACACTACGCGGGCCTACATGTCAGTCAACGTGGGACCCACAGCTTTCGTCATAAACCCGTCCCAGGGCGTTTCTGGCCTACGTGGCATCTTGGTCAGCAAGATAGAGCCCATGAGTGAGGCTCCACGGCCCTACGGTCAAACTATTTTCGTCACTAAAATTTCGTTTGACCGCGTAAAATGGCACAAGACGCACAACAAAAGGAAACTGGGACCCACGTATCAGGAGACGGGGTCCCAAGACCCAAGTGTTTTTTGTTGTTGATTACTTGATTTCATTTGCCAGCATGTTCATGTAACGTGCGCACGATGCACCACCACGCTGGCCCACATGTCATCAACGTGGGACCCACGGTAAAGTAATTTTCGTCGCAGCTATGGTTTGCACACTAGTCTGAACGCGTCCCACAAGGAACCACTCGCCGGGCCCGCGTGTCAGCTACGTGGGGGAAACACATGATGAAACACGCGGGCTCACATGTCATCCACTGTGGGGCCCGCGGCCGAACAATGCCACGTTGCGCACAGTAAAACGTCCCTGGGCCGACGTGTCAAGCTCCCGGGCCCACTATCAAATTAAAGTATTATTAATATTATTTTTGTCACTTATTTTGGTTGCCCGCGGCTAAAGGCACAGTACCAACGCGGGGCCCATGTCTTCGATCCCACATGTCGGGTACCTTCTTGTGCCCGCGAGTAAGGCCACGTGGCATCCTTCACGTCGCTCTGTGGGCTGGACAAGTATTTCTTTTCGAGGAAATCTGAGAGCCCGTACTGTAGACCATACCGTCAAGCTGGACCTGGAGAGCCCATTGCAACCAGCCTGAGACACATTGTCGCTGAGCGGCCCACTAGGGGAGGATTGACAACATGAAAGCGGCGGTGTAGGCCCATTAGATCTATGAAAGCGGCCATGAAGGCGGTGGAACTGTCCAGATCGAGAGATATCCGGATCGACGAAGATGTAGTCGCCTTCCGAAATCCTAAGCTCACTGGCCTGTGGGACCACCTACCGAGTTGGGCCCATCAGTCATTGAAACAAGGTAGTTGGCTGAATGCCAACCGATCGAGTGCATGCTCCGTGATTGGCTAGTGGATGCGCGCGCATGGAAGTATGCCTCTGCAATGGAAGGAGTTCCTCTGCAAACATGCATCTGTAGCTAGCTGCTCCGTGATTGTGTGCATATATTTAAATAAACTCACGAAATTAACTAGTGTTTGACTAACAGTACAACCGATCCATAAATTAGGAGTCTCCCATTAGATCATTTACAACTGCACACATTTAAACATCATATATAGTTTGTAAAAAAAATACAAAGTAGAATGAATATAAAACACCTAAACATGTGATGTAGGCCTGAAGAACATAGAGACCTGCTTGGGCTCACCAACAACCGGGAAGTATATGCTCTCGTCTCCGTTAAAAAACAAAAACAACCAGATCTCGTCTCGCCGCTCCCTGCTCCAGCTTACCTCGCCGCCGTTCCCTAGCTCCACCTCCGTGTCCTGCGCCCCCCCCTCCCCTCCCCACAAACACACACACACACACACACACACACACACACACACACACACACACACACACACCACTCTTTGTTGTATGCAACCACGCTCTGTCCATCTCTAAGACTTCGATGGCACCAGGATGGAATCCGGCGATGGCAGGTATATTGCTTCCATCTTTGTAGGGGATGTTGATTTGTTTTTGTTTGTCGTTTTGGGCATATGCAACTGATATTTGTCTCGACTTGTATTTGAAACATCAATCTCTCACAATATGTTTTACGAATGTGTAGCGGATGTGGTTCACCATGAAGAGGAAGAGACCAACGAATATGAGCTTCAACGACTGAAAATAATTGCTGCAAATCAACAAATCTTCAGAAGCCTTGGTCTGCCGGGGACCCTAAACGGAGACAGTAGTAATAAGGTTTTAATTTTTTCGCAAGTTTCTGCGGTCATTGTTACAGTGTTAATTACTTGTTAGTACCAGTAGTCATTGCATAGCTAATTTTTCTTCCATTTTTCGTGTCGAGGCCTTACCAGTTCCTAAGGGAGAGGGCAGAAGAGGTCAACGCAGGATGCAACCAGTCCTGTTACAGGCAGAAGAGGTTCCAAGAGAGTGTTGCCACCTCCTCAGGAAGTCATAAGAATAACTAGGCAGCGGGCAAGGGAATTGTCCGCTGCAAACCCTGTCGAAGAAACACAAGAGGACAGGAGCCAAGTGCATGATGACAGCAAGGATCTCCTTTGTTGTTGCAAGATATTATTTGCTCTATTGCTGATAGCCACTTAATGACTAACACGTGCAATTTGTTAGAGGAAGAAATCAGAATTACTCTAAAGGGCCCAGGAAGAGCCGGGAAAGATCTGGAAAGGATCAACAAAGGAATGCACATGATAGTTGCCAATCCACATTTCCGAAGACAAGAAACGGCCTGAAGTACCAAGGCAAGCTGCAAAGCTTGCAACTGAGGCCGGCATCGTACTGCGGAGGCACATACCAGTCCTTCCTCGCTGGAACAAGTTGCAGCATGAGCAGGATCATCTTTCTAACTACATCAAAAAAGTTTCCGTAAGTATATCAACTCACGGTCAACACTGGAGGGAAATTCTATTTGATTTGCTGTACCAAACCATGATAAGCTCACGGGTGCTCGATCTTTTCATTCCATTTTGAGAATAACTTTGATTTCCTCTGTACTAGGTGCAATTTTCCATGGACACCACCAGCAAACCAGTGATTTCAGCTTGTGCTGACATGCTGAAATCCGGCCAGCGTCAAATGAGATATAAGCTGAAGAAGAAGTACTTCGATAATGTACCGGAGAGTCAACGAATTACAAAATCACCTGTGTCATCGATGGATGACAACCAATAGGCAGAACTCCTGAAGTTGTGGTCAAACCCACAGCATATGGTATGGCAGAACTTGAAAGTGCCTCGTTCCTTATCAGTCAACCTAATGCTAAACAGTTAATTCAAGATGCTATCAGATTTTAGAGTAGACATACAATTACTATGTTGTACCCGTACTTTGTTCTGCTCTACTGCTTCCCTCTGTCGTGCCTTTTTTTGTTTGTTATAGACTTAAGTATTTTGATATACTACTACTTGTTTTACTCTTAATTAAATTTGTTCATTGCACAGAAACGCTTAAGTGATGCTGGACGTTAGAAACACTGTATTTTTTTATCACTCACAGAAATGTGCTTTTTGCAGGAAACGTGTCTTGCAAACCAGCAGAACCGTGAGAAAGTCCGAATGTATCAGCGCACAGGCTCCCGGTGCTATGTTGCATAGGCCCATGCCGTGGTAAGGAACTAGTCAATCGACTCCTTTGATTTCTTCTGATCATATCCTTTTAAACATTTAATTTCACATGATTTTAGAGAGATAAATTCAAGGATGCAGAGCCCACTGCAGTGGACCTGTTCAGGGAGTTTCATTCATCACGGAAAACTGGTTCTGTTAGTGAGACAGTTCAGAAAGCTCTTGTAAGTGCTTGTTTCCTTTCTATGTCCTCTTATGCCTGTCCCGCACTGTAAAAATCAGTGAACAAGATAGAACTTTGACCTGTCACCCTTGTTTTGCTAGGATGATATGGAAGCGATGATGGAAGAACCTGTACGAGAGGGAGAGGAACCGATGTCTCCTGGTCGTGCTGTTCGTGAAGTTGTTCGTGCAAGTACCTTTCTTAAAGTTGTGGGCCTACAATCAAAGAAAAACCCAGTGTGGGCCTACAATCAAAGAAAAACCAGAGTTTCAGTTTGTTCCCGGTTAGAAGCACTGATCGCTGAACTTGAGCGCGAGAAAGTGAAAGTCGACAAGTTGAACAAATAGTTGAACAACAGAGGAGGGAGATCGATGCCTTGCGGAAGCAAGTGCAAGAAGCGAGAGACTCAAACCGCATTGTGAAAGCGCAGTTAGAGCACTTGAGGAAGGAATCAGCACGAAAGGCAAGCATGATCGCTTGCCTCATGTCTAATTTTGAGGGTGGTCAGGTGCGTCCTTCATCTCTGAAATTTGAATGATTTTCTAGTCTGATTAGTTTTGGTGTGATTACTGAACTCTCCGTTCGTGGGTCACCATTTTGTAATCTGGCACTGGATGGAATGTGAATTCCGGTATCATTTTGGTTTGTCATGTATACATGACTCTTCTATGTATTTAGCAAGATAAATTTGGCATCAGCTTGTGACGATCCAACCTGATATAATTTGTGACGAAATAGTTGGACCTCAAATGGGCCCGCGTAAGGCTATTTATGTGCTGAGTGACGATCTGGGCAATTGACATGTGGAACAATCAGGAAAAGGCACGTGAACCAACCGCGAAGTGACACGTGGACCAATAAAAGCGCGACACGTGTACTCTTAGAATTAAGACACGTGAACCAATTAAAAAACGACACGTGAACCAATAAAGTAGTGACACGTGGACTCTTGAAAACATGACACGTGAACCAGTAAAAAAAACGCCGCGTGGACCAATAGAGTAGTGACACGTGGACTCTTGAAAACATGACATGTGAACCAGTAAAAAAAGACATGTGGACCAACAGAAAGTTGACACGTGTACGGACACGTCATCATGCTTATGTGGCAACGCTGCCACGTTGGGCGCCATGCCATCGTGCCATCGTGGCTGCCATCGTGGCAGTATACGTATACAAAGTACCGTATCATACCCTTGCTGCCCGGCCTAGCTGCCCGAACAGTGAAAACGTCGTAAATCACGACTGACCACGCTCGACTACTGACGGTCCCTAAAAGGTCATAAATCACGATTTATAATGAAAAATTCGTCACTATAAGCAGTCGGTGACGCGTTTAAAACGTCACTAATCAGCATATCTGTTCTAGTGTTATATCATGTGTTTCATATTATTTTAGACCATTTTGAGCAAGCATGTGCTCCATATTTAGTAACGACGAGAACATGGATCCCCTTTTCCAAGTAGCAATACAGGATTTGAAAGCAAACAATGCGCTGGCTAGACACTGCTCAAACCATAAAACAACTCAATTTTTCTCTTTTTTTTTTTAAAAAAATTGCTAACAGTTTGCTGCAAGAGAGCAGTCTGCCAAGTATTTCATAAAAGTTGATTAAATATGATCATGCCTTCTCTACGTATAGAATACTACTGTAAACTAAAAGAATCAATTGTAATTCAGACGCATTAAGAAAAACATAATTCATAAGAACAAGATTACAAGAGTCACATCGGTACAGAATAACTAAGGATATGAAAGGTTATGTTTGGAACCATTGCTAACACAGAAGGGAACAACTAATTTTCAATCGACTGAAATCAGAGAGTTTTTCTGTCGATCATGTATCTATTGATGACAAGGGCTCATCTTTGGGCCTTGTAAAGGAGGTTAAGGTCGGGTGCACAAGACACCCATTCGTCTGTTCGTAGAAATTTGCAGGCCCATGTATATAATTGTCTGGGCCGATAAATGACCTTAATTTTTGGCCCAACTTCTGTCTGAATATACGACATGTTCAACGGCTTTTGACAGAGATATACTCCCTCTGTTTTTAATTATATGACACCATTGACTTTTTTCGTTACTTTGACCATTCGTCTTATTCATAAATATTCATGCAAATAGCTAAATGTATAAGTTAATCTTAAAATGTTTTGATGATAAATCTAACAATATACATTTTACGTCAAAACAACTAATTATTTTCACATATATTGTTGGTCAAAGTTTAGCAAAAAAGTCAACAACGTCATATAATTAAAAACGGAGGGAGTATGAAGCATCGAACATGATGTTTCAGATAAACATACACACCAAAGACAATCTCACTGTGGCGCCACGAGTCGAAACGATGAGGAAGGAGAGGAGCTGCTATGTAATTCTCTTCCCTAGGAATATGGATAAAGTTCTGGCTCTTGTCTTTGAAGTTGTAATCTATATCTTTTTTGATTTGCCTCAACCTCCAGTCAGGATATATATCTTGTGAGCTCTTCATGATACTAATCAGAGCTAAGTTATCTGACATGAAGTCACAATCCTGAAGCTTAAGTAGATTGATAATATGTGCCCCAAGAAGCAAACTGTAAGCTTCAGCATGCATAGGCGATGTGGCAAGTGTGGTTGTTGCCTGAATTTACCTCGTAGGATGCTTGGCCCAAAACAAGAAGCACTAATGTGGCTCAAGAAGTTCGCATCCTTCTGATCTGCAGGGGTTATTGAATTATCTTCAGGAATCAGGATGAAGCCCCACAGCTTAATGAGAGGTGGATGGAGAGTAGGTGTGAACATTTAGTTCAAGTCATAATATGTAAAGTAAAACAAGCAATGAGCATGCAATCTCTACTACATAATAAGTCAGAGAGATCGTCAAATTGTATTTTTCGCCTTTCGTCCTGCAAAGCCGAGTCCGACTCCTTTCTCTTACGTGGAAAAATCCCCCCAAAAAACGCCTGCAGTTAGCTTGGCGACGCAGCCTTCGTTGCATACTGCTTGAGGCTCGCACTAGGGATTCTGAGTGAACCTCTAGCTAGGATACCTCATCCGGTTTCTTTTCCATGCCTTCGCTTTCTCTCCTGAGCCAGAACCAATCTCCACCCGCTACTGCAGTTTTCCTTGCCGTCGTTGCTGTTTCCAATGATTCAAATTGACCCCTCAAATGGATTCGAGATGCCTATAGGATCTGACAATTTCGCTCAAGTTTATTGGAGAACACAATTTGATTCTTGAGTTGATGCAACTGCAAGTTTTGCTCTAATTGAGGAGTAGAGTGTAGTGATTTTCTTCCGTTCAATAGGAATAGAGAAATATGGTTCTTCGATGGATTGAGATATTCTTATGTGCTTCACTACTGGAAAATGTTGCATTCCGTATTAACTAGAGAGGTTGTTTCTCATGTTCAGGCATCAGTTTAAAGACTTGCATCATTTTTAGAAAATGGAAATAGTTTCCCGCCTCTGCGTTTCCACACATACCGTTCGTACCTATTACATTTCTTCAGCTCCCTGACTGAGAATGAGAGGACAAAATTAAAGACAAAGTCTATTATTGAATTTCCATCCATTACTTGCAAAAAATTCCATGGCAATAATCTCCATAGAAATGCTCGTAGCAAAGCCCAAAACCACAGCCAATACGTTCCCCTAAAAAACAGCCTTCATAAAGGAAGTATATTTGACATTGTCAAAAACCACATCATTACGACAACGCCGGACGGCCCAACATGGGGCAGCCGCCCCTACTAAAGACTTGCATCATGACTTCCTGATTGTTAAATGAAAAAGAAAGAAAAAAATCCTACCAATTCTCATATATGCTCTGGCTTGAATATTTTTCTTTAATCCTTATCATAATGAATTTACAATGATATATCTACAATGTTGTTGTGACTGATTCCAGAACTCAGAACTTTCATCTCTCCATAGGCGTATGTATGATTGCAACGTTTGGATGTTAATTTAACTACAATTTTTTTTCACTTTTTTTTTGAAAAAAAGTTATGCTTTCTCATCCTATCTTGCTCTGGCGGAGCCACACAAGGGCCAGCCCCCCCCCCCCCCCCCCCCCCCCCCCCCTCCCGCCATCGGAGAATTTTTGAAGATTGAGTTGTGTTCAGACGCTTGGCAGCAGCAGCAGCAGCCACAGTCGCAGCAAATTCGTGTGCAAACTGCAAAGTAACGATTGTCAAAGTCAAGAGAGCACAAGCTTACGGGCCCCATGTATGTGGGCCATGTGGCCATGTATGTATCTCAGTATTTGTATTCCGTTCGCTTGTAAGTGCGTGTGCATCGTAAGAGGGCCAAATAAGAGGCAACTTCTTAGGCTTAGCTCAGCTGTTCACACCTCTCAGAGGCACAACTTTTCCCAACATGAGGAAGGGAACTCCGCCGCACAAGCTCGCTCGACGCGGCGATGCCTTGACCCACCAACTGGCCTTCGCCGCGACGCCGGCTGCCATGAATTGCCCAGCGTCGTCGGCCACCACGCAAATGGAATCGCAGCAAGGCTGCATGCAAGTTACCTTCTTTCCCCCCTCATATGGTTCATGGACCCCCTAAGATTCATGGCTGGCTCCGCCACTGCTTTCTTGAGCATTCTTAGATGTTGATCTACATTAAAACTATTGCAAGCATTTTGCTGACGTTAGTTTCTTTTCTTTGTTATCCCCTCACGTTTGTTCTACAGCAACGATGCACCACTTTTATCCCCTTGTGTTGCTGATCATAAACCTAGTCCTAAATAACTCAAGCAAGGGACAATTTGAGATTATAACCGATTCAACTTTTATAAGAGGAATAAAAATAACACGATTGGATTCAAGTGGATCTCAATCCAAGTTGACATGAAATCCACTACAACTCAAACGGCAGAGGGATGAAAATCACAATATGATGCTCTGATTAAGTTTATTAAGTACTAGAGACAGCGTCATCTTGAAAACTTTTTCACTCCCGTAGCAACACACGGACAATTTACTAGTACAAAACACAACAACAAAAGGGCACTATAGCGACGGACTAGGTTTTAGTACAGCGGCGGTTCACACGAAATCCGCCTCTAAAAATGGTTTCTGCATTTTTAGCGGCGATTCATAATGTTGTCCGTCGCTAAAAATAATTGCTGATGTCATCAATTTGATTTTTAGCGGTTCGCCTCTTACGGACCACGCTAGAAATAGGTGCTGAAGAACATCAATAAAGTTCATCTTTCGTTTTTTTAATCTGGAACAAAGTTCATCTTTCGTTTTTTTAATCTGGAATTATTATTTGTTGATGTTCTTCAGCACCTATTTCTAGCGGCGGTTTATTGATGTTCTTCAGCACCTATTTTTTGCGGCGGTCTGTAAGGTGGTTCGCCTCTTACGGACCGCCGCTAGAAATAGGTGCTGAAGAACATCAATAAAGTTCATCTTTCGTTTTTCAATCTGGAATTAATATTTGTAATTGGTATTTCTCCCTCATAGGAACTCCAAATTTAATGATTCTTTTTTCTATTTTCTTTTAAAATCATGTTCTTTTTGTTTTTGTTTTTGAAAATCATTAGTAGCGGCGTGTGATGTTATAGTCCGCCGCTAAAGATGCCATTTTTAGCGGCGGATGATGTCATAGTCCGCTGCTACAAATGGCATTTTAGCAGCGGTTCCTTTGGACCACTGCTACAAAGGTGATTTGTAGCGACGGAAACGTAGCGGCGGACCAGCAGAACCGCCACTATAGTGGGTTACAGTCTGCCGCTATAGTGCGTTTGTGTTGTTGTGAAATAAAGACAAGATTCCCAAATTGTTCGGTCAACTCTTTGGCAAACCTCGTTATCTACTGTGTCAAGCAGCTTCGTCCTCTAATAAGGTCTTGGCATAAAGCTACCCTATGCACTACCAGATTCCTCCATAAATCATCTACGGTATTACAAATTTCACAAAATCTCGTATATAGGTGAGGCACTTTTCTTTTGAAAAATACCCATGCAACAGCAGTAAGGTTTGGAACTTCGGGTAATTCAACAGCGGGATGAACAAACTACATTATAGGTGGAAACAAAAAGATTAGACATTGTCACAACAATGCCTAACCATTACTGATCGGCAGGACAAGAAATATAATCGCACCGGTAGTAGAAGCAGCAACATTGCGGAACGAAGCACATATATGGAAAGAAATGTTGTGCAGACACTATGGTAGGATCATGCACCAACCGTGCATCAAACATTCTCGTCACCAGAGGCCGTCACCGCTGAAGCTGATCTCAGGCCGGCGCTGCCAACACCGTTATCTCGTTCCCTCTGCAAGTCCGATCTCATCGTGTCTCTCTGCCAAGGTCTCCAGCCCCATGAGTGCTAGGAGCATCCACACGTGGCATAGGTACTCTCCACCAGTTCCCAAGCTCTTGATATGCAGGTATTGCTAAGCAGAGCATCTCCACCCACACGCCCTGGATTACCTTCCACATCTTATCTTCTAAACCAATGAAGCATCGTGAAGGATACACAAATCCTTTGTTTCAATCTGTAAATTAGGAAGAATTATCTTGTCGACAAGCTCTTTCTCATTTAGTTGCTTCTCGTCCTGTGTCATGTCCCTGATCAGCTTGGCGTAGGCATCTGTGAACAAGCTGCGCCTGGCACCAGGCATCAGCATCTCCGGGTTGACGAACAGAAGGTGCGCCATGTAGTTGGATATCTCCCTGCCGCGACTGGAATCTTCAGTGTTTCTGCTTGAAGAAGCAGACATCTGTGGCAAGGTGCCACAGGAGGACACTCTAATCGAATGGCCTCCGTAGGCTCCAGTCCAGTTCCGGGCTGCATTTTGAATACCGATCGTCCATTGACCACCGTTGTCGTTGAAAGCCTTGTAAGTGTTGAAGTCGTTGATGTGCTTCTCCGTCCATGCTTCTGCAATATAAGGAGCCAGAAAATGAGCTTGGGGGGGGGGGGGGGGGGTAGTATATAGGTCTTGAGGGGGTCCAAATCAAAAATAAAAAATGTAGATAAAAATACATGGTGAAAAATTGTGTTCAATGGTGATGTGCATCAAGCAGGGGGGGGGGGGGGGGGGGTGGGGGGGGGCTGGCTGCCTCCGCCACTGGGGTGCGGACGTCTTCACGTACCAGAGCTGGTCGAGATATAGTACTTGCACATCAGCAAGGCTGCCATCTTCGTGATCTTCATCTTCCTATGTTTCTTGTTGTGGGCCAGGTACCCTATGAGGTTACCCTGGACAAGGTTGCCAGGCCATAAGCTTCCATGTATATCAGCATAAAAGTCACCAACGATGAATGGCAGCACAGGCCCTACGTAATCAACAGCAGCAGTAAGAAACAACAAGATGTATCATGTACTATGTGATTTTAACGTCAGTGGCTTCGTATGCTTCTTTGCGGCTTGTGCTGAAAATAATGATGGCCGGGACTGGGCATGACAGCCGTCTAATGGGACCGCAGCTCCATCACCTCTTACCGAGCAGGTTTTCCAAATCTTCTTGTATCAGTACTTGCTTTGTGTAGAGTCGGTCGAATGTTCGACCAAGCAGGTATTCTGCCAAGGGAGTCCCATTATTTGGATTAGACACCATGAACATCAACCTGGCAAGCCGGTCGAAATGTGGTAGTGCCATGTCCACGCATAGATTATAGTTTTCACTAATAGGATGTTCAATCCGTAATGTGATACTTGCTTCTCAACTAATATTAAGTCCATCAGAAGCTCTTTTAGCCATTATACCTCAGTTCATTTGTTTAAGTTCCCATCTTTTGTCTCTTAGGGGTAGGGTTTGCGTATGTGCGTTCATAGGGGTGAGTGTGCGTGCTTGTGAGTGTTTGAGTTGTACTGTGTAATAAAAAAAAAACTAATATTAAGTCCATCCGAAGCTCTTTTAGCCATTATACCTCAATTCATTTGCTTAAGTTCCAATTTTTTGTTGGGAAGCTTGAAATATAGACATCGATTCCTTGAAATATAGACATCGCATTACCTCGTTGTCAAGCCCATAGTATAATTTTACAAGTAATCAAGGTGACGTTCGAGGCCAATTGCTCACGTGGTGGCAAAACTTGGACATGTCATTGACCCAATCTGACAACACACAAGCTACCTAATCCAGCATGTTTTATCTCTTGATGACATCAAGGAGTGCTAAGTGCCAAAAGATTCGCTAAGCACAATAATTATTTCACATTGGATCTGTCCTATGATACTGAAATTCAGTAGGCAACAACAAGTTTAAGCACCTCTTATTAAACATGGCTAGCGTCCTTGTCGAACTGACAGGCCTAACCTTCGTTAAGCTTTGCCGGAAGAGCCAATGGAAGACTATGGGTAAGGTGAGGTGGAAATTTACGCAGGGTCGTTAGACTATACTCCCTCCATTCTTAAAATTTTTCATTAATTAGGACAATAATTTCAGTTAAAAATGAATTAGATTTATAGACATCAATTAAGGACAAAAAGATTATTGAATTTCAGATTTGCAGGCGAAACTTTTCTCCCCAAAATCACAAATATTGTAACTTTGAACGATAATGGCCTATATGGCATGCATACATGGAACCTACTGTGGATTTCCCAATTCTTAACCGGCTAATTTACATCTTACTGAAAGTTATTGTTTCTATAAAAATTTGTTGCAACTTAAAAAATCTTTTGTGCTGCATTTAATCCAGTTGTATAGTACTAGGTGATAGTTGCTTTAAGTTAATCAAACATGAAACTTGTGACGCCTTTGAATCGCCGAGCCTGCATTATTCAATTCAGCTGGAGGGATAATGGTTAATTTATGGAGGTAACATCTTGCCGGATGCTTAAATAAAGAGAAGATTCCCATCAATAATGCAGCCGAATACTCGATTAATTACTCGTGCCGTGCGCGGATTTGTAGCGGCAGGTTGTTGGATTTATAGCAGCTGGTCATATGGAATTGTAGCAGTTGGCATGTACCCGTGAATGATGTTTTTTTCTGTTCAATTTTTTTTATAGATTTGTTGCGGCGGGTGCCGCTGTAAAACAACATTTTCATTGACATAAGAGAAACAAGGGATATAAAGGCTGCCGCTACAGTTGGTTTTGGGCCGTCACTATGGACCTGTTTTGTAGTAGCCTAAAATAGTGAATAATTGTGAGGCATGCTTCAACCCAGGCGAGATAAGATAGCAGTCTTCCTAAGTTAAGTAAACAATTTACAGGTTGCGTCAAAAATTACATAATAAGTAATTCAATGTACAAACAAACTTTATGTGGAACTCGACATTCGTCATGACTACAAAGACACATGTAACAAATTATACCCCAAGCTTTACTCCTATTTATTATATTTACTGTATGGAATATAAAACCAATGAATAAGGTTTCAACTATAGTGGGTATCAGCAACAGTGAAGTGAACCTAGTTACCTAGAGAATAAAATTTACACAGCCTACTATACTGCTCGAAAGGAGATCCACACACAGTTTAAAGTGGAGTTCCTTTGGTTGCGATGTAGTTTACACATTTGTTTTACCGAAAGACAGTAAGACTCGGTCCCTGTTTGTTTCCCACCTACATTATATAATCTAGCTCATATAATCCATAAGCTGAAACAAACAGGTATCAGATTATAGCCAGATTATAGCAATTCACAGATCAAATTATCATAATATCATAAGCTGCTCTCTCCAAGCTTACAGATTATATAAGCTGGATTATATAATCTGAGGGGGAAACAAACAGGGCCTCAGTTGATAAAGTCCAATCAGCAATGGTAGTGGAATGATAGCAGATTTACTACATCATTGTTTAGTTTCTACATTGCTTTTATTGAGCTAGAGATGCATTGCTTGATTAACTAGGGGTGGGATTCTCTGAATCATGCGGTGTTGCCACCCGGTGCTGGATGTGCTAGGGAGCATTCCTTGGCGAGCTAGGGGGTGGTGGCGTTGGGCATGACTTCCAGCGGTAATTTGTCATTCGAGCTCGAGCTATACCCCAAGAGCTTTCTCCTGTTAAAATATTTACAACATACAATACAAAGCCGATGAATATATTTTCAATTTTTTGTTGGCATCAGCAAAAGTGAAGTGAACCTAAAGAACAAATAGATCGTCACACATGCTCAAAATGTGACCCACACACAGTTCAAAAAGGAGTTCCTTGGGTAGCAGTGTAGTTCCACACACAGTAGACTTGATGACAATTGACAAATGGCTATGGATCTCTGATGGCTTCTAGTGCACAGGACCAATAACTAACATGAAACCAAAAAAAGAAATCGTAAAATCCAACCAGCAGTAGTAGTAGAATGGCACAAACAGATTTACTCCATTTTGTTTATATTCCACACTGCTTGTTGAGCTTGGGCGTTGCATGTTTAACTTAGGGCGAGATGCTCTGGATCATGTTGTGGTGCCACCCTGGTGCTGGAAACATTGCTTCTTGAACTAGGGGCGGCAGCACTGCCTTGCGAGCTAGGGGGTGTTGGAGGTATCACTTTTCTCACTGTCGTCAAACAAGATACCCTTTCTCGTGGTGGGGAAGATCATGAACACGAAGCTGGACATAACCGCCATCCCCAGTGGTAAATTCTTGAGCAGCTGCTTGGTACCTTCGGTGGCTGTTGGGAAGAAGCAGTTCTGCAGCCCGACGTCGCTGCCGGCGACGGTGAGGAAGACGACCAAAGTGAAGAAGGCGTGAACCCAGTCCAGGGTCTTGAGGCGCTTTTCCCTGAGTTGCTTCTTCAATGGATCCTTTTTCTGTTCGTTCATCGGCATAGTGAAGATGTGGAGGCGCTCTGGAAGAGCCACTCCTTTGCGGTGCTTACGGTTGGCATCCCTGACGCTGTCCGTGAAGGCGGAGAAGATACAGGTGGCGCCGAGGAAGGTGACAAGCCCAATGGTGAGCACCACGTTTGAAGGGCGGTGGCACTTGCCCTGGTTGGTGAAGGATGCT
The DNA here is from genome assembly GCA_007726485.1 of Eragrostis curvula. Taxonomy (NCBI): domain Eukaryota; kingdom Viridiplantae; phylum Streptophyta; class Magnoliopsida; order Poales; family Poaceae; genus Eragrostis; species Eragrostis curvula. The sequence goes on along the minus strand of CM017440.1, from coordinate 23,652,832 downwards.
GACAGCGTCTGGAACGCCAAAACTGCTCCCGTCGGTAGCAGCTGCAACAGGTTCGCTGAGGTCGTCAGCACTTTGTCAGCAGTTTTTGATATTCCTGGGGTAATCTCCTGGTCTGTATCCGTCTTGGAAGTAGCCGTAGGAGGAGCCTCAGGTTCCTTTTGAATTTCTCCACCCAGCGTGGGAGCAGCCGGAGGAGGAGTCTCAGGCTCCTTTTGATTATCTGCGCCCGGCTTGGGAGCAGCCGGAGGAGGAGTCTCAGGCTCCTTTTGATTATCTGCACCCGGCTTGGAAGCAGCCGTAGGAGGAGCCTCAGGTTCCTTTTGAATTTCTGCACCCGGCTTGGGAGCAGCCGGAGGAGGAGTCTCAGGCTCCTTTTGATTATCTGCACCCGGCTTGGGAGCAGCCGGAGGAGGAGTCTCAGGCTCCTTTTGATTATCTGCACCCGGCTTGGGAGCAACCGGAGGAGGAGCCTCAGGATCCTTGTTTTGTTCTGCACCCGGAGAAGGCGACTGATCGCCGCCGTCATCGAAGGTGATGCCATTTCTCGTGGTTGGGAAGATGATGAACAAGAAGCTGGTCATGACCGCCATCCCCAGCGGCAAGTTCCTGAGCAGCTGCCTGGTGTCCTCGCTGGCGTCCGGGAAGAAGCAGTTCTGGAGCCCGACATCGCTGCCGGCGATGGTGAGGAACACCACCGCCGACAAGAAGGCGTGGACCCAGTCAACGGACTTGAGGCGATGCTTCTTGAGATCGGCCGCGATGTCCTTCCGTTCCTCCTTCGTCAGGTTGAGGACATGGAGGCCGCCTGGCAGAGCGACGCCCTTGTACACCTTGCGGCTTATTGGGTGCCTCACGCTGTCCGTGAAGGAGAAGAAGATGCAGGTGGCGCTGAGGAAGGTGACGAGCCCCACGGTGAGCCAATAGTTGGAGGGTAAGCAGTTTCCCTGGTTCGTGAAGGATGCTGCCAGCGTCTGGAACGCCAGCACCGAACCGGCCGGAAGCTGCTGCAGCAGGTTCTTCTTCGAGATAATTGTGTTGCTGGGGCTGGGCACCGCTGCTGGCTTTGGGGTGGTGTTGCTGGCTGGAGCGATCGTCGACATTGGAACTAGGAACGTGGTATGTGTGTCAGGCACGTACTGTAGATCCTTTCGTCAATCGCGTGATTCTTGGGTTAGTGGAAGGAGGATGAGCTACCCACACCTATGGCGTAGTTCGTCGTTCGGCGGGGATGGTTGCTGTTTATGCAGGCGGCCGGGGCGAAGCATTTGCACAGGAACATAGCGGAGTCAACGCCTTGAGTCCTTAACTAGTGGTATTATTATGTTTGGCCGGGACCATGGTTCGTTTTCATGTGCAAAATTGAAGTGTTTTGCAACTCGTTCAACTGGCTGGATGGCGCTGATAATATACACTATATATGGTTACATTGATCAGTATATGTAACAGCTATTTTCTATGGTTACGACTGATGGCATGTAATGTGGATATGTACAACTCTGTAGAGTTTCTGATTAAACTTTCCGCCTCCTGTTGACAGTTTGGCACCGCTTTACTGCTGTCTCAAATCTCGATCACCATATGAAGTGCTTTTGATTACGTTGTTCTTTTGCCTTTATTTCATATGTGTTAGAAGGAAAACATCATATTCATATCATATTCCCTGATTGAGTTATTATGTAATTGATGTAAAAAAAGTCTAATATCAATTGTTCTAATTTTCATTGTAAACAAGTCATTTTGATTGATCATTGAGAAGCAATGGATTTTCTTGTATCGATGCTTATTGTCTGTTTAATTTTTTTTAAAAGCCCGTAGCAACGCACGGGCACTTTTGCTAGTAAATTTAATGTTCATTACGACCATAGATACGGCTTCACACGGATGGTCTGCACTTCTCTTTGCCATGTGATGGTTTGTCGCAACTTGGGATTCGTTCCCACCAATCGCCATCATCCCAAGCTCACAACCTATGCGCACAAAACGACACAAGGTGGGTCAAGATTCTCTAAATCGCTGCCGGGCGGCTCAAGATTTAGAGGAGGAGCCAACGTGCGTACATAATAATCGGAACTGCCTCTTAGACCGTAGACTAGCATCTTACCGAGGCCAAATGAACGACTGAATTGCCCGGTAACTGAGTCAAATAGATTAAGAGAAAGACTCTCTTGAGTCTCGTAAATATTATATGATACATAGGCTTTCCACGCATGTTGGCCCCTAGGTTTGGAATACTCGTTCACCTCATGTACACACTATACTTGTCTCATGATTAGTGGCAAGTATGTACAATCCAATATGGTATACATCATATACAACCTCAATCATGGCAAAAAAAAGAGGGATTTTACACATAGTCTTTAATCTTTTAGTAGCATCTTACATATAGAGTTTAAGCCAACCGGGTAAACATACATCCATAAAAGTGCAATCGACATGTGGCCAAATAACATCCAAAAGAAAGAGCCAGTGTGTCCCATGACGCACAGGCAACCAGCTAGCAAATAGGCTCTTAGAAATGCCAAATGCCGCCCACTCCATAAACATCTGCAAAGAACCCCTGTTCCGCGGGGTTCTCAACCTCATGATATGAGTTGTTCCTGTAACTAATCGCAACCATTTTATAAATGGCGGCCATAACACCTACCTCTTGCAACAAAATCAAAGATTATCGGAGCAGATCCGAAGATATTCATGGCAATTGTACACATTGCAACAATTTTTGAAAATGATGACAACACTTACTTATTGCAACCGAATTTGTGTTATTGCAGTGGCACCCGTAGCAATAGGTAAATTTTCTAGCAGTGCACATTTCACACCTAATGGCTGAGTCTTGAGCGGTCTAGAATGACTTTAATTATGCATGATTCATTAGCTGATGTTGATTCCAAATTTTTAATAACTAGTGGAACCGCATATATATGGCACGCGCTAGCCAATGGAGTGGCCTATAAAGTAATAATAATTACATTTTATTTCAAGCAATACATGTTGTTTCAACTTGTGTTAGGGACATGTGTAGTTTTTTTTTGTGGTAATGAGGACATGTGTAATTAATCAAGTATTCTCAGTTACATCATTGATGAGGATCTTCTCCTTATTTATGTATTTGGTAAGGTGTTATATCCGCAAAGGAAAAAGTCCATTTTACTCCTCTAAACAATCCACTTTGTCTATTTTACCCCCTAAACAAAATGATGGCTCATTTTACCTCCCAAACAATTTCATTCGGTGCAATGTACACCCTATTAAAGTTTGTTTCTTTTGTTTCTCATTCTACAAGTAGAATTTGAAGCTCAAATTTCGCATGATGTTAGTTTCCACAGTAATTAATTCACATTGGTTCTGACGAGGACGCCGGGTCCTTTGAGAGGGGTGTTTGTGACATCCAGCCTACAAAGATTAGGCCCAGAATGGCCCATGTGCACTGGTATGCATAACATAAGGAGATGGGATTTTAGTTCCGGCGAGCGCGCCGCTGTCCGTACGTCAATGGCGCATGTACCATCTAGGAGTCCTAGTTCCAGCGAGCGCACAGCCGTGCCGAGCCCCGGCAAGATCCCGTGTGGGACACCTGGATCCGATGCACCACGTTCTTATGGTCCTGCCTGTGGCTCGTTGTTCATTGGCTGGATCCTGTGTGTCCAGATTAGATTTGCTGCACCCCAGAGCCTGTGGCCTTCTTTGTGGACCAGATCTGATTGGGCGCACCCATTTAAATCTTTTCCCGGTTTTGTTTAAATCGTCAGAAATTGCTTTGACTTGTAAAATGCATAGTAAATCACGAACTCTTGTATGCTTGTAAATCACCTGTCAACACACTTAGAGGGCACTTTCCACTGCCATATCATGTTTAATTAATTTCCTATAATTTGTTTACTGTTCTTCATTGATTAAACTGTTTGTGATTATGGATGATGATGATGTTTATGTAACTGCTTTACTTACTGTTGTATTTATTGTTCTATCTATTGATGTTTGGTTTACTTACATGTACTAGTTCTAGTTGCACATGGTACTTGGTTAAAACTAAAATTGATCTAAAATTTGAAAGTAAGGACTCAGTAAGTAAGCACTAATGAATAATTAACATGGTGTTTCTCTCGTCTCTTCCTTCTAACTTGTATCCTTCTCTTATGATCGGAGAACTGACTTTTACTTGTGTGTGCCTTTCGTCATTCTAGTGCATTTAACTCTCGTGCACAAGAACACGAAAGCTTTTATGCATACAAGAAGGAATTTTCCGTGTTGATCATTCACAGGGGTATGCATCTATCTATTTATAAGAGAAGATAGGTGCTGGGGAGCTCAAAAAACAGCCGACCACTCAGGAAAAATAATGTCCAGACAAACATCAAGTGGTAGGGCAAGGAAACACAAAACTCATGACAATTCAAGTTGCAAGGCAAAGAAAAACACATAGTATGCCACTGAACTAATGTGTATTAATTGTGTTGCCCCAAAATATATTTCTGCTCCTTGCAGCATAGTCTTAAACAATTGCTCGATCACATGGTGGTAAAGCTATCATTAGCCCAATCTGCCAACCACTAGCTACAAAATTCCAAACGCTTTTGTCAGCACTTGATGAGAATGAAGAGTGCTAAGTGCCAAAAGATTCCCTAACCACAATAATCATTTCACATAGGATCTGTCCTAAGTGAAAACTCGCTACCCAACAAGAATTTTGAGCACCTACCTGTCCGGCTTTGTCGAACTGATTTAGCCATAACGTTTCTAAAGCTTGGCCGGCAGAGCCCAAGGAAGGCTATGGTTAAATTAGTATTCGGTGGAACAACATACAGTTCTTTTGTATCCTCAGAGTCATTACACTATATTTAATTTTAGATTTGCAGGACTATATATTTCTCCAAAAAAATCACAATCCCGTTTTGAACGTCAGCTGCCCACGTCGCATCCATGGGATCACCCTGCGGATGTGCCATTTCATCCCGGGTTAGTTTTCTGTGAAAAATTGTCGCTAATTTGACAATGTTTTGTTCTGTCTTGAAACGACTAATTCAGTTCTATTCCATATTTGCTCTAAATTAATCAAACGTGGATCATATGGTGTCGTGAATCGACGAGGCAGCACTATTCTACTCAGCTGGAGCCATCGCAGGATGGTTAATTCGCGGATGTAACATCTTACCAACTGCTTAAATAAAGACAGTGCTCCTCAATAATGCAGCCTCAAGTTGTTGGTTACTTATTCAGGTGCTCACGCACGTCGAAACAAAATGTATTGCTTGTAATAAAATGGAATCCCATATTGCACTATACACCACTAAATTGGCTATGGGATGCCGTATACAGTCCTATTAGTTATTCCATCGGTTCCAAATTACACTCATCTTAACTTTGATTAAAATTAAGCTAAAATTAAACATCTCCATGTTTGGCAATCAATCCTTAAAACTTGGCAAAATTTGCTATAGCACACTAAAAAGATGTAGCTTTAGCCACAACACACTCCAACTCTCGTATTCAGTTGTGGCATACCCTAAAAAGATAATAGTGTTTTGACCATGATTTTACACTCTAATTGTGAAACTATTTTTTTTTCAGATTTTGCAAAATCACCATAGATTGTATTCAGAACAATGTTCTAAATAGCCGGCTATATCCACCGCTATAGGCCACTATAGCCTCTGGAGAGACGAGAGGCTAAGCTAACCTCCGTTTAGCGCTAAGCCTCATAGCCCGCTATAGCCTCCGCTATAGCCGGCTAAATTCGCTAAATTAAGGTGATTTAGCCCGCTAAACGGTGGTGTGACGAACACCCTGTTCGTCTCGCTGCTTTGCAGCATCTACAGTGTTCCAGTTATTTCTTTAGCAGCAGCTACAGTGTTCGCAGTTATTTCTTCAGCAGTCGCTACAGTAAACCGGCTGCATCGCAGCGAGGCGAACAGGCTGGAAGGCATGAAGCTTTTCATGATATTTGTAACTTTAAAAGATGATTTGGCCAACTAAATTAAGGTGTTTAAAACTTTGAATGATGATACAATGAAGGCATGAAGTCATCATCCTATTTTAGCCCATGAAAATTTTTTGATGTCATGTTTCATGTCTAATTATTTATTGTTTTTTAATGATATTGTGAAACCACTAAATGGGTTTAGCTGTGGCTATAGCCCGCTATAGCCTTTGTGGATATCAACCGCTAAAGGCCTTAGCCCGCTATTTAAAACACTGATTCAGAATCGCAAATTTTTTTTGCAAGATCACCATTGATTTTTTGAAAACTGTGGTAAAATCTGAAAATTGATGGTTGTTTCACAATTGAACTTGAAAAGTGTGGTTGATTTGAAATTGCCCCAACTCTAAATTTGTGGTTTCATAGCTGCAGCACATAAACAGAGAAAAGTGTTTTTTTTCAACTTATTTATCTCACGTAGTTTACAACACAAGTTGAAACTACAAAACTACTTTCATAATATATAATTCACATGTTGTTAAACTACAAAAATACTTTCATAATACATTAACAACACCACATTGTGAGAAATACTTTCATAATATATAACTCACAAAAATCTTTAGAAATTGATGGTCAAATATAGAGATGTTTAACTTTGACCACAACTAAAACAACAAGTAATTTTGAACAAAGGGAGTATAAAGAAGTGGAAATCAACATCGGTGGTGTTGCATGCATTCATACCACTCCAAAAGAAACTAAAGTTATTTGAAACCCTGGCTGGCTCAAGATTTACGATTAAGGGCACTCTGTTACAATTCATAAAGAAACTAAAAGAAGTTTAATGGGCGATTTCAACGGCGGAGGTCCCACGGCCTCGAGCTGCAGGTCGGCGGCACAGATCAACGCGCGTGGCGGGGGGAGGGGGGGGGGGGGGGAATGACTTTGAAACGGCGGCTGGGGTTGTCGATGGGCTGGGCTGGGCCGACCCAATTGCAAATCCACCTTTTTCTTCTTCTTGTTTTGTTGGATGGCTAGTAGTGGTGGGCATGCCGCTAGTCACTAGAAATCTTGCATTTCTAGTGGCGTAGCCAGAGTGGTGGGCGAGACAGGCTCGTATTGACCGCCACTCAAGGCTCAATTGTACTAGTGTATGGAGGTTGGACAGGGTGGCTAGGTCATATATAATAATAATTGATGATGCCTTGTTTGAACACGGTAGGATACAGGGCTTGTGCTGATGATGAAGAAGAAAAATAACAAAGATGGTTTTGTTAAATAATTACCATGAGATTACTCGAGTCCCTCATTTTTCACGTATCTCCTGCGTGAAATTTCTTCAATAAATGCTCGTGCCTGCTATTAGTGCGGATCCATGTTGCAAATTTGACCAGGAAAGAGCTTCTTTTATTTCGCGAGCTAGATTTTTTTTTTTAGATAATGGAACAAAAGGTCCCGGCCTCTACACCATCAAGGATAGTGTACACAGTGGTTCATTACAAACGGGAGCTCTTAGGCTCGGATAAAACTCCATAGAGTTGAAAGGGGAAATAAACGGAAAGAAGAACGGGATACAAGGCAACTATGCAGTTATCCTATTGGAGAACTTCCATCCGAATTTGGCAAATACTTCCATGACCACCGTCTCCAAGAGGCGGCATGCATTCTTCAAGCTTGTTCTTGCATCCTTGTCCTTAAACAACAAGGACCAAGTGCGGGTCCAATACGTTGCCCTGAAAATTACCTGCATAAAAGTGTTAGTTTTAGAGCGGTTGAAGACCATGTCGTTCCTATTCAACCATATAGCCCAACATATAGCCGTAAGACCTACACAAACTTGATCTCTAAGCCCAGGCTGAATGCCCACTAGCCAAGAGCCAAACATGTTTGGGATACTAGTCGGAGGTTGAATGCCAAAAGTAATAAAAACTATATTCCAAAGGAAGCTAGCAAAGTGGCAATCTATGAAAAGGTGTTCGATAGTCTCAAGAGAGCTACAAGAACAACAACTTAAGTTCCCTTTCCATTTTCGTTTTGCAAGATTACCTTTTGTGAGAGTAACTCCATTTTTCAAGTACCATAAGAAAATTTTAATTTTAAGCGGTACTTTGAGTTTCCAAATCGGGCATTTTCGAGGTACAACACCTTCTTTAATTAAAGCCATATACATAGAACGTGTTGAAAAAACACCACTCTTATGTAAATCCCAAACAAAGTATCTCTATCACTAGTTAGAGTCGTTGTTAAAACTCTCGCAACTAATGTATACCATGTTTCTAGGTTATGGCCAACTAAAGCCCGTCGGAAGGACACGTTCAACGGTGTGGTGCGTAGCACCTCGGCCACCGTTCCGTCTTTTTTCTCACAATATGGTAAAGATTGGGAAAAACTAATTTTAGAGGTTGGTTTCCCACCCAAGTATCCTCCCAAAATCTGATTTCCGTACCACTCCGGACTTTGAAGTGACCGCATTGTAAAAATTGATCTTTCACCTCCATCAGCCCGGACCAAAAATGGGAGTCTCCCGGTTGTTTTTTGGCTTGGGAAAGTGTTTTATTTGACAAGTATTTCCTCCTTAGGAGGTTTTGCCAAATGCCGTCCTCGTTAATTAGTTTAAAAAGCCACTTGCTCAAAAGACATTTATTTTGAATTTCCAAGTTTTGGATACCTAGGCCGCCACAGTCTTTAGGCCTACACAAGATGCTCCACTTAGTGAGCCTATATTTCTTCTTGTGTTCGTCACATTGCCAATAAAATCTTGACCTATAGTAATCCAATTTTTTAAGGACCCCTTTCGGTACCTCAAAGAAGGAAAGCATATACATAGCGAGGCTTGTAAGGACTGAGTTTATTAAAACTAGCCGTCCGCCCACTGAGAGTAATTTACCTTTCCAACTACTAAGCTTTTTTCTGAAATTTTTCCTCGATTATTATCCAATTACTATTAGATAATTTCCTATGATTCATAGGAATACCGAGGTATTTGAAAGGGGTGCTTCCCGTGTTGCAACCAAAAAGACGTGCATAATCATTTTCAAACCCCTTTGCAGCCCCGTAACAATACAATTCACTTTTATGGAAATTTATTTTAAGTCCCGACAATTGCTCAAAAGTGCTTAACACTAGTTTAAGATTTTTGGCATGGTTGATATCATGTTCCATAAAGAGGATTGTGTCATCGGCATATTGTAAAATTGAGAGTCCTCCATCCACTAAGTGAGGGATGACACCTTTAAAATCTCCATTATTCTTTGCACGTTCAATGAGTATGGCCAACATATCCGCAACTAGATTAAAAAGGATTGGAGACAAAGGATCGCCTTGTCTAAGACCTTTCTTAGTTTGAAAATAGTGGCCAATATCATCGTTTACTTTGATGCCAACACTTCCGCCCTTAACAATTTGATCGATCCAATTGCACCATTGCGGAGAAAAACCTTTCATCCGTAGGGTTTGTTGGAGAAAAGACCAATTGACTTTGTCATATGCTTTCTCAAAATCGAGTTTTAGGATGACACCGTCATGCTTTTTCCTATGCATCTCATGCAAGGTTTCATGGAGAATTACTACTCCCTCCATAATATTCCTCCCGGACATAAAGGCCGTTTGGGAAGGTTTAATGACTTTTTGTGCTACTAGAGCAATCCGATTTGTCATTACCTTAGTAAAATTTTTGAAACTTACATTAAGTAAGCATATGGGTCGGAATTGTTGGATTTGTTTTGCTTCTTTTTGTTTGGGAAGTAAAGTAATTATGCCAAAGTTGAGACTAAACAAAGGAAGATTGCTATTATAGAATTCCTGAAAGATGGCTAGCAAATCGTCCTTGATGACTTCCCAAAAAACTTGATAAAATTCAGCCGGGAAACCATCGGGCCCTGGAGCCTTATTATGTTCCATTTGGAAAATAGCTTTCTTTACTTCATCCTCCATAAAAGGTGAAGTAAGAATTTCATTTTCCAACTCAGTTACTTGTGGGATATCCTCACGGGCTGATTCAATCAACGTGAAATTATTCCTTTCCGATGCACCAAAAAGGCCTTTATAATAGTTGGTGATATATCGTTTAAGATTCTCATCACCTTCTATTATTCCTTCTTCTTGTTCTAGCTGAAAAATCCTTGTTCTCCTATGTTTGCCATTTGCAACTAGTTGGAAATATTTGGTATTACAATCGCCTTGTAATAACTTAGTTGTCTTGGCTCTTTGGTACCATTTTATTTCTTCCTCCCGTAGGAGCTGAACTAGGCGTTGCTTAAGGCATTGTTTTAAATCAAGTTCTTGTGCATCGAGCAGCTGCGTTTCAGCCTTTTTGTCAAGTTCATCGGCTTTTTTGATTATCTCTTCCTTTTCCTTTTTATACGTACCACTAGTGTTTTTCGCCCAACCCCTTAGGAATTGTCGAAGCCTCTGAATTTTAAATTGCCATTTTTGCAAAGGCGTCCACCCACGGGTTTCATTCCTCCATACTTGTGCTACCATGTCCGAAAAACCTTCTTTCAAAAGCCAACCGAGTTCAAATTTGAATAACGGTTGTTTATTAGAGTGGGTTCCATTCCCGGTACTCATAAGTAACGGAGTATGGTCGGAGATGTCTCTATTGAGAGCCCGAACCGTAGCCAACGGAAACTTCGCTTCCCATTCGGTAGTAACCAAAATACGGTCAAGTGTTTCATACGTTGGTACGGTCCTAGAGTTTGCCCACGTGAATTTACGATTTGAAAGCTCTAGCTCCCTCAAATCCAAGCTGTCTATGACCGCATTGAAGAGGAAAGGCCATCTATCATTATATCTATCATTGTTTTTCTCTTGTGGGTTCCTAATGATATTAAAATCACCACCGACAAGAAGGGGCAAGCTCTCTTTAGCACAAGCTTGTACTAATTCTACTAGGAATGGTTCCTTGAATTCGTCTTGGGCAGCCCCATAGACCGCCACCAAGACCCAACGGAAACCATCATCCTTGTTACGAAGATGAAACTTCACATAGAAATCACCTTCATCGATACTTCCAATGTCAAGGACTTCCAAATTAATACCTAGTAAAATGCCACCGGATCTACCATGAGGTTCGGACCAGTGCCATAGGAAGTCTTGACCGCCACAAATATTATTTAGAGTGCTTTGTGGGAAATCTTTTTCCCAGTTTCTAGTAGAGCGATGAAGTCTAGCTTCTCTTCTCTACTAGTATCGGAAAGGAACCTAAATTTAGCCAAGTCACTAAGACCTCTGCTATTCCAAAAGATTCCTTTCATTTTGCACCATTTTTGTGTTTTTTAACTATCCTAATCTTAGCATTGCCTTTCTTTCTAGAGGAGCATTTTGATTTATTTTTCTTGAAGACAGCTTGAAAATCACAACTTAGGTGATCACTGTCCTCATCCATTACCTCCTCCACAAAATCACCACATAAGTGACCAAGAGTGAGATTCCTCTTCCTCGTCATTTTCAGGTTGTTCATCATGAACTTCTAAATTATCCACTAAAAAATCAGGTTGAGATTCCAAACGCTCGTATTCTAGTTTTTTCAAAAGAGAAACCGAGTCCGAAACTACTTTAGGATTTGGTCCAAGAGCTATGCCAAGATTAGAAATATTTGAAGCAATATAAGTATCTGAAAATGAACAGAACGACAAAGCGTTACCTTCGGTGTCGAGGTTCCTCCAAGCGGCGCGTTTCTTTGCTTTCTCCAGCACGTGCTGGTCAGCACCACCAGCCAGCCTCGGACTCGAACGCGCCGGCGACACAGCTACCTCCCGTATCCCAGCAGCAGCCGCGAGGTGCTCAGGTGTACCCGAGGCATACCCCGGTCGCTGCTGGTCCTCCAGTCTTGGCGCGATGAGGTCGTCGTGCTGCATGGGTTGCAGCTTCTTCCTTCCTAGGTGAGGTGGCGCAGACCTGCGCACAATCTGACGTGCTGGTGCCCCATAGCTTCCTTTGCGCACACGTGCACGGCCAAGCCGGTCCACGCCAGGCTCGGGATCCGCTGGTCCGAACGCATCCAGCACCATGCCATCGGGTGCGTGTCTACCGCGCCGCATTGCCGGGCGCCCTTCCAGCGTTGAGTGTGTCCGCTGCTTCCAGCGTTGAGTGTGTCCGCGCCGGCAGCGTGGCGCTGCCACTCTGTCCCTCGACGGGCAGCACAGGGTCTCCCCCTGGCAGGTGAGCCATTTTGCTGCCAACATGGGACTGTGTCGCGAGAGCGTTAGCCAAGCGCACAGTTGGCGCTAGGCCACTTGTTCGACCCTGCGCCGTCTGGGCAGGCGCGTACACAGGATCGTCGTCATGCACGGGCTCACCCCCTGCACGTAGCGGCCCCTCCATCATGTTGTCGTTCCCTACAGCGACCAGCTCGGCCTGAAGCTGGCCCATGAGCATGTCGCTCGTGGGTGCGTTATTGGAGCGTGCTGTGAGCCCGTGGATTACTTCCAAGTCCCTGTTCAGCATATCATTGAGGTGAGAGGTTAGCATAGCTCCGTCTACCTTTGGTGCTGCCTGATACTCATGTATATGCGTACACAACGCATCAATATCTGCCCCAACTTGCTCGGTTTGAGAAAACATGGAAGTATCATCCCCATTTTCAGCCTCCTCGAGCAAATCATCGTCCTCATCCGTTGTGGCATCTTCTAGCATTCCATCAATTTGCAACATATCATCCTCAGCAAGCACTTTATCAGCACACTCATCTAAGGTACGGTTCATCGCCGCTTCAATGATATCATCCGCCATTTTCTGAATTCTTGCCTCCAAGGCTGCATGTTGCTCTAATGACATGGTGTGTGCAGCTGTGTTGGATGCATCAGTGTTTGTATCCATGCTCGAGAGATTAGTTTCTTGGCTCTTCTCGCTGTCCACGTTATCACTCCGTGACCGCTTCCCTTCCCTATTTTCCTTGTCTTCTCCATTAGGAGCATCTTCGTCCATATCTTGATTACCATTGTCATCACCATCCTTCAAGTTCAGTTGCACTTTATCCCCATACTCATCAAAGCCGATGGGTTCAACTTCAAATTTTAGATCGAAGTAATGATCACCTATGACAACATCAAGCTTGGGTGGAAGCAACTTGGGATCCAGAACAGCCACGAAAATCCGTCCAAAATTGTTCTTTCTAGTGGTCTCCATATCCACCGTTTGAGTAGAGCCAAGCAAGGTGCCAATTGCCCAAAGATTTAAAAATTCCCTTAGCTTTTTCCGCAGCCCGGTAACCCCAATCCACACCTTCGGGAGAAGATAACCTTCCTCCACTGAGTGCCATTCTTCAAATACCAGCCACATCCCATTCGAAACACCATTTACTTTGACATCCGCACTACCATTTCCCGAGCTAGATACTTCCATTTTCTTGTAGGACTTGAGTTGGATCTTTAATTTTGGGTTGACCTGTGCCTTGCATTAACAGACCTGTCGATCAGCATTTTGTAATATGGAATTTAGTTGTAGGTCGACACCCAATCCATGTGAGAGAACCAAGTCATGCACACATAATGCTTCAAGAAGTGTTGTAGGTATGTAAATACAGCTATGTCCAGATCCAACTAATCCACTCCCTCCGTTCACAAATAGTGTCCTTTCAGTTTTGTCCTAAATTAAAAAAAAATCAAACTTTAACTATCGGTTAACAAAAAAATATAAATATTGTCAACACAAAAATGATGTCACTAGATTTATTGTGAAATGGACTATCATAATATGTAACGTTTTTAGATTGAAATAATATATATTGGTATATATTGTTGGCCAAAGTTTAGAAAGTGTGACTAAAGAAACAATTAATTAAAATGTTTCAACTGGCTTGGATTGATGAACATTTAATTAAAGTGAAGCTTAGGAAACCGGGAGTGCCAGCTGGCTAAGCATTGTAAAATGAGACGCATGTGAGAGTCGCCAGAATAAACTCAAGAGGAACATGGTAACAGGTTTTAATATAAAACTATGACGAAGACTTGTGAACGAGTGATTAGTCTGTCAACTATATGTATTAAAGTAGAGGAACGGAAGGGGGCACCATTGGATTTGAGCCTAGGCACTGTAGAGACAGCCTTGAGAGAATGGGTTTCTCAGAGGCCATGCAATGGTGGGAGGAGGGGCAGATGCGCCTTCTAGTCCTAAGCAGCCTCGTCCTCCAGTACTTCCTCTATATCACCGCAGTTTTGCGCAAGCATCGTACTGCACCTTGGTTCAAGTCCATAACCTGGCTAGCATACCTAGTTAACGATGCCATAGCCATATATGCCCTAGCCACACTCTTCAACCGTCACAAGAAGCAGGAATGACTGTTGTCCCCGGATGGCAAAACTGCTGGCCTAGAGTTGTTGTGGGTACCTATCCTCTTACTGCACCTTGGCGGGCAGGACAACATAACAGCCTACAGCATCGAGGACAATGAGCTCTGGAGGCGGCATTTTCTTACCGCGGCATCCCAGTTGGTGCAAGAAACATGATAAATTTATTGTGCCATAGTTTTTTGCCTTTTCACTTTTCATCATTCTCCATATGCGGAGTAAACATAGTGGTCTAATATCCTTACATGAGACCACAAATTTCTCAAAACCATCTACTGTTCTAACCCGGAGCTAGTTCCGAGTAATATATGTTCCATATGTTATGCATTCAGCATATTATTTCAAGAGCAAATGAGATTTGCACAGAAATTTATATTTAATTTGCTGTGTTACTAATCCCTTGATTTCGTTATAGAGAACTTTGAGATTTGAAATATCAAACTTGGTAAATTTTGACGGCCAATTAGCTAGTAAAAATTATAGGCATGTTTGACTAAAAAGAATTACACACAGATCTTTCTATATATTATTTACTTTATAGCGGTTTAAATTTTTAACACTTTTAAAATCATATATGCCCTGTACAAAGTAAGGGAGGACGAGTATATAAATGCTTGATTAATAGCAAAGTGGTAAACATAATTGCGTGAAGATGTAAAATGTGAATGGAAAGTTTGTAACTATTTTGTATTTAAATGGTAAATTAATGGGTTTTGAAAAATATATATTGATACCCTTATGGGTGTACCAGCTGATGATCAGTAATTCAGTATCTGTAGTCCAATATGTTTCAGACTTTCTTTGATAGGATGAGGTCTGTATTTATGTACTAACTTCCTACCTTTACCTCAGATCACAGTCGGAATCTATGTGTTCCGCAAGTCATGGGCAGGTCGGGACAAGAGATTGTTGGAGGCTGCAATTTTGCTCTTCATCCCTGGGATTATCAAGTGCTTGGAGAAGCCATGGGCTCTCAAGGGGGCTAGCATCAGTAGCATGGCAATCTCTTCGGGTTCAAGAAAAGACGAAGATTCTGAAGAAGATAGCACTGAGAGCACAGAGTCAATCGACACTCTTGAAAAGTACCTGATGGAGGCATCGGGATTTGTTAAGGATGACAAGAAGAAAGAATTATCAGTGGATCACCAACTGGAAGCTATCCCTGACAATATCAGTGTCGACCTCCCATACCGTATTCCGTTCGCCTCAATAACATGAAATACATATCACAACAAAAAGATGAGGCCCATCTTATAGTTCAGTCTAGCCTCTCCAGGATGTTCAATCGTCTGTACACAAGTACAGAGTCTCCTGGCCTCTGATACGTTGCTCGTGGTACTGTCATTCGTGGCCATCCGGCTCTTCCACATGAGCCACAGAGAAGCCTACGACAGTACGTCCTCTACGACGTCAAGGTCACTTACGCATTGCAATACATGAAATACATATCACAACAAAAAGATGAGGCCCATCTCCGAGTGCAGTCTAGCCTCTCCAGGATGTTCAGTCGTCTCTACACCAAGTACAAAGTCTGTGGCTCCCTGATACGGGCTTTGCTCGTTGTGCTGACATTCGTGGCCATTCGGCTCTTCCACATGAGCCACAGAGACGCCTACGATGTCGCCGACGTCAAGGTCACTTACGCATTGCTATGCTGCTCTGCTGCCCTCGAGTGCATCTCGGTCATCACCATGGTGTTTTTCCGGTCAATGACGAGGGCGCCATGGCCTGACTAAGTCGCTCAGTGCAACCTGATCGAGTACCTCGCTCGCGACGAGAAGCAGAGGAGGTTCAGGAGGCTTGCTTCTCTGCTGGGCTGGGACCGCTACCTCGACAGGGTCTGGTGCATAGCACCGTGCAGGTCTCCATCTCCCCGCGGCATCACTGAGCTCATCCACAGCCACATCAACCACGAGTGGAAGCAACAACGAATCACAGATGCAGCTTTCTACCGCGACTTCAATGATAGCTGTGGCCAGTGGTCACTAAAACTTGATGACTAAAAGTCCAAAAACTTGGTGACTAAAGAAAATTTTCCTTTGTTGGTCACTAAAAGTTGATCAATAGTGACCAATTTTGAGATTTTTGGTAGATAAAAGATTTTAGTGATCAAATATATAGTTACCAAGGTTGTGTTGGTTGCTATATAGTTTTAGTGACCAACATTTGTAATTATTGGTCTATAGTGACAAGATTTTAGCCACCACAATGTGACCAAGCTTATTGGTATCAAAATGCCTATTGTGACCAACAATACACATATAATGACCAAATACCTTGGTGACTAATAGTCATTTTTCTTGTAGTGCACCTTCTCTCGTCTCTTCTCCGACCAGTGCCTTGTCTCGCGGAAGACTTGTGCAAATATGCTTTCGTAGACTTCTCTTCAGTTAGAAGTTCACACCAGCCTGCAGCTGCTTCCATGTTCCATGCATTCCTTGGATCGTGGTCTGTAAGATAAATTCGGACAAGTTTATCTCCACTACCTACTTCCGTTGACTAGTTGTTCGCCACTAATCAGACCACAACCTATTAATCAATTAGGCTGTTTCAAAAGCATGATCCATTTATTAGACTGGACTTAAAAAAGCTGCAGACGTAGCGATCACTATAATATACTCTATATTGGATTGCTTGTATCTTCCGGATTTGTTTGGCCAATCCACATCAAATAGATCTTGAGGACAATCTACCAAAAGGCCATTGCTCCAATTTTATGAATAGTGTCAAGAACAGTTAAAATGGAGATGTAGTCGTCTTGTGCTGCATGTGAATAGGGCGTGGAGAAAAGTTTCTGATCAAGCCGGAAGGCATCCGGTAGGAGAACAAAAAAGGATAAAAGAAAATTAAAGGTAAGTCATACGAGAAAATTTTATGAGGAATGCAACTAAGTATGTCAAAACAAGCCTTTTAACTTACCGTATCCTGTATCTCATTGCTGGATCACATTGTAGTTAGGATTACCCTGTATTAAAATTTCCCATGTTCTAAGAGTAGAATTATCCTGATTTATTAAGTTCCTACAAGTCTATGATCCAACCTTGAATGTCCAAATTTATTCTCTAAAAATGTATCTGTCGTGCTCATTCTGACTTTGACACTTGCAAGTTGCAACTGCTTGCGCACGAGCTAGTAGGCACCTACTGGGGCGGAGCCAGAAATTGAGTATGAGGATGGTCATTTAGATTTGTACCCACCAGAATACACATAATATCATATTCTGCCATGACATCACTATTACCAATGATGAAGACATGCTAAAATAAAATTGCAAAATTTTACCTATAAAAATTTCAACCCTGTAGAATGATCCATCGATTCCCCCTCTCACCACAAGGAAACCCCCACCCTCCCCCTTCCAATCAATTTCCAATGGCAGACATCGAGAATGGCAATGCCATGGGGAGGGGACCTGTTAGCCTTCAACAAAGTCCTTCCACCAGGGAGAGAAGCAAAATAGCAACTGCGGCCACTGACAAGGTGCTGTCTGTCTCGGCAGGGTTTACATGACCGAATCTACCGGAGAAACCAGTTGGGACCGGAATGTCCGGTTACCGGAAAAAACCGGTTCGGAAACCGGACGAAGTTCAAAATCCGAAATTTGAATCCAAAAATCTTGAAGATATGTTCGTCACTGGTGAATGAAGATATGTTGGAAAAGCACATGGACACAGTAGGTTTGTATTGAGTACTCCAAGATGAATGGCTCTAACTATCTGAGGTGAAAACATTGTTGGCGTCGTTGTGCATTGCATTGGCCACGCTATGGACATCTAATTATTTGGCCAAGTTGTCGACGCGGTTATGCCAGGTTACACGCTCTATGAACCGGTCCTTAGAATGTAAAGAAGGAACTAGCACAAACCATAGTTTTGTGCACAACGGCACCATACCAAACAAACCATCCTGCTAGAATTCCCTAAAGGCTCCAAGTTTAAACCATTACCATCGAATTAAGTTGCATAGATCATTAGTCAAAACTAAGGACTCCCTTCCCAAAAGACAGTAACTGCTAAGCACTAGTAAGAATGCACGTGCGACACGCACGTGTCCGCCCAAATGACATCATTTGGCAGGACTTTATCAAACTCAGAAAATAATATGATGTACCGTGTACGTATCATAAAAAATACAACCGACAGTTTATTTCCATAATAAAATATATATCCCATATCTGCACCTCCGCCAATTGCAATGTAAATATATCCCTGAATTTTAATCTTTTTTATCTCAATAATAATAAGTATACCATTTTGCACAACACCTAAAACTTAATATTTATTCAAGACTATGAACTGATTTGTCTGACAAGCTTATAAATAAAAATTCGTAAGATGAGGGACATAACGAGAGAACTCAATATTTTCTTCGCCTGATAGACAACCATGGCGTGTTCTTGTATAATATAGGACAAAATAATAAATTGTAAGAAAGAAACTTAGAACAACACTTCCGTTAACCTGATTCATGTGACATAGACAATTGAACTTACATTAACACTGGTAGCATGAACAAAATTAAGTATTACAATCAGACACCATTAGTGTATAAATATACATTATCAAGAGTTTAGGACATCCTTGTATACAATATTCTTCATGCTTTTCACCGCAGGTTCCAAAAATTTATTGGGTTTGGTGAGGACACTCGTTGTCTTTCGCGACACACCCCTGGACAACGCGACATAGAGTTGACCATGCGAAAACACAGGTTCAAGCAGATACACACCTACGTGAGGGATGGTCTGTCCTTGAGCTTTGTTAATTGTCATTGCGAAGCTTAGACGCACAGGGAATTGTATCCTTTTGAATTTGAAGGGGAGTGTCAAATCCTCAGATGGCGAAAGAGGTATCCTTGGAATGAACACCCTCTTACCAGCATGCTGACCACCAACGATTTCCGTGTCAATGGCGTTGTTCTGAAATCCCCTAACCACCAAGTGTGTGCCATTACAGAGGCCGTTGTGCGGGTCTAGGTTTCTAAGCAAGATTAGAGGACAATTAATCTTGATCTTCAGCTCGTGAGATGGCAGCCCATTCGGCGTAAGAGAGTTTAGAAAGCCAATTGGGTAATTGTTGGTCTGGTCATCGTCCACAGAGTCAAAGCTGTAAAACACTTTGGAAGGGCCCGGAAACGTCTCAATCATCTTGGAGTTGAGTTGATCAACGTACTCATTCTTCGTTGATAGGATAGCACGAGAACTCATGTAAGCGGCGTCACTGACATTAGCCAAGAGATCAGGGAAAATGTCTGCAACAAGGTTGTCAATACCTTTCTCTTCATCGTACTCAATAACAATCTCCTCCGGAAGACGGATATAATCATCCCCAACTGACTCTTCAACTCCATTACCAACTTTGAGAAGATATTGTGAGAACAACGGGCCTGTCTGTGCACGCATGTTTTGAATGAGCCTGATCTTGCGAATCCGCTCTCATATGTAGCTCCTCTGCAAGGTGGCATTGGTGATCTGAGCTCTAGTTCCCCGCGGAACCACAGGAAGAACCTGTCTGAAATCTCCTCCAAATATTATAATCTTACCACCAAATGGTTCATCGCAGCCCATGATATCTTGCAATGATCTATCAAGACACTCAATGGATTGTCTCTTTGTCATCGCAACTTCATCCCATATCAAGAGACGGGCGGAACGAAGGAGCTCAGCAATACCACTCTGCTTTGTGAAGTTGCACATGCTTTCATCGCTGATTTTAATTGGTATCTTGAATCTGGAGTGTGCTGTCTGACCACCGGGCATAATAGATGCCGCTATGCCAGATGTAGCAGTAGCAACGGCTATGAAACCCATGGAACGTACGGTTGCGATCAAGGCCTTGTAGAGACACGTCTTTCCGGTTCCTCCGGGACCATCAACAAAAAACACCCGACCCTTTTCAGAAGTCACATGATCTATGATCCCATCAAATCCTGCCCTCTGCTCAGCGTTGAGTGTCTGCACAATTTTTAAATGGTCTTCATCGAAGCCGAGTGCATACTCCTCATTCAACTCCCTGTAGTGGTCCCTTTCTTTGCGTCCTGGATTCATGTAAAATTTCCACAATTAAAACCAAAAGTAGATGTTATTATGTCATAATCTTAACATATCTAACATTGCTAAATTAAGAGAGCATATCGGTCAAGATCAATTATATGTATTGTAGTTCCAGAATATTTTTCATATAGATAGCTATCAGGAAAACATATCTAACATTGCAAGACAAAAAGAGTCGCCATTAGTTTAATGTATTGTAATTCCTTTTTTTCCAAATAGATAGCTATCTAAATAACATATGAAACATTGCAAGATCCAAAGAACATATCAGTTCCAGGTTTTTTTTTTCATATAGACAGATAATAGCATATATCATTGTTCAGGTCACATAAATAAGGTTTTTAGAGGAGCATTTCACACCAAACAGATTATTTGAAGTATTCTAAAAAAAAAGAAGAGAACACAACACACACGTACCAAGGTATAACTTAAGTGACAAATGGTTTCGATGGAGACAGGAGACTCTAAACTTAATTGAAACAACTATGAACTAACAGATTTGAAATGCTATCTGGCTGAAATAGTAGAGTCACTAAAAGACCCAAAATTATATTTTAACCGCTACGTACTTAGTTCTTTAACTTTCATCAATGAAAAATCTATTGCGATGTTCTATTTTACAGCTCACATGTGGTACTAACAGACATCAGCCAACATCAGTTAAATATATTTTCGAGGTCACATATATATCCTTGATCAGGTCACACACAGAGGAACCATATCAAATAACGGACTGGCAATTTTCTAGTAAAAATGCAGACTGGCAATTTTCTAAAAGACTTAAAACAGATGTTATCTAAACAAAATAAATTTCAATAGTGCTGCATTTGTACAGAGCACATGTGAAGCTGAAATGAAAATTGTAACATCAGGTATATATACTAATCAGACCTTGCAATATCAGGAGTTTCTATTGAAAAAACAATAATACAAGTACATAGCTAGAGGTCGTGTGGCACTGATATGTGAAGGTTATATGTAAATATAGGCAATTGGCCAACACTCGTTTCAAACATTGAAACTTTATATAAACTATACTCTTAAATCGATGATTGTGGCCAAAGCTTTACCTTTTTCGTCCAACTTGGGTAGGCCGAAGCCATCCAGATCCTTGCCCATTGATTGAACACATCGCTCAATATCCAAGAGTACACCCGCTGCTCCACCTCATGGGGATCGGAAATTGTCCGCCGAATGTCCTCAGAGAGTGAATCAAATTCTTTTCCCACAGCTTCCGAATATTATTTGCCTCAGAAAAAACCATGATTATAGCAAACAATTGTCGGAATGAGCTAGGCATTTTCCATATAGCACACTCTGTTAAGGTATCATCCAAATAAGAAACAGATAGAAGAAGTCTTGCATGGTCACATGCTTCTCTAAAGGTCTCATATGTTACTCCATGAATAGTTCTCAAACTCTTGAACGACGTAGCGCCCCTCACATGGGTCAACAAAAGCCGAAGGTGGTACCGTTCCCCTTCAGATGGTCTTGCATGTACAAGACGGCCAATTTGAGCTCGTTGTTTTCTCCATTGCCAACGCTTTTTTGATTTCTTCCAAGTAAACCATTCGGGGAACTCTATGTACAAGAATTTGCGAGCTTTGTGATCGGCCGCATTGGTCTTAAACCACTCAGTCAACATTGATCTCTGGTTCTTTGGGTCTTTGGCAACCTCGTTCAAGTCAGAGGTTGATTTGAATGAAACCATGTGCATCCCCTCAAGATGAATGGCAAGCTGTAAAACAGGAGGCGAGACATAGTAGAGGGAGAACCGATACAACCTGTATGCAGCCTCCGACGGTGTTATACATCTTGCATCTCGGTACTATTTGATTTCATTAATGACGGTATCATCATTCTCTGACTTGTCGACCGTGAAAGATGCACGATCATGGCCTTTGTAGATGTATTTATAGAGGTACTTGACAGACTTGACACTGCATGAGATCTCCACATTGATGTGACAATTGTATCGCATAAGTAGGGTGGGGTTGTAGGGAACGACCCATCGATTGTCCAACTTGCCGTTTCTGACCACAACTATCTGGCCATCATCCCTTCGCCTGTATATTTTGTACGAGTCTTTCCCTTGCTGTGTGGCTTCACAAAACTGGCAAGGGTAATGAAACCGACAGTGTCCATCTATCATACATGGGCAATCCTTGTTGAGAACACCACAAGGGCCATGCATCATGTGTTTGCAAACGAGATCGTGCAAAACCGGGTACTTCTTCTTGTCCGGGATTTCAGCAGATATTTTTCTGTCATACTCATCTGGACATTTTAGCTTACTCCCATCTTTCATAATCAATAAAAAATGCTCATGTCGCAGACCCCTCTTTTGGAACTCCGTGACATGAGCATAGGCAGCAACCTCACCAAAATGTTGTTTCTTAACCAAAAAATCCTCACAATCCCGTAGTTTCGCTTTGTACACTCGTGCCACAACTTCAGGACGGTCCTGCGGAGTCTGGCCAGGCAATAGCTCCTGGATCACCTCGGGCCAATACGGATTGCATGTCATAGTTATGAAATAATCCGGCTTCCCATAACGTTGCACCAAGGTCATTGCATCAAGGAATCTGCGTTGCACATCATGGTCGCATCCAGTCATGGACCTTGGTAGGACAATTCTCTTACCAGTCAGTGATGCCCTTGCGTCCCCGGTTGCAAGAGTGTCGAGAACTCCCTGTATGGGTACATCACAGGTTAGTAGAGAAAATTACAATAACAAACACAAGCAACGAGATGCATATATTATGTAAGGGTAGTAGCAACAGTAGTAATAAAGCAGGTATCAAATAAATTCCATCATCTAAAATTAGTATTTGTATCTGTGGGACTTTGAAATAAATTCCATCAAGGACAAATTAGTATATAAATTTTTGTCTATAAGAGTGTCAAACAAATTCCAACATCCTCATGAACTCTTCGTGTACATTAATTAAGTGTCGCCAGGTTAATAGATAGATTAATCAACCAGACATAACGTAAAAATAAGAGCCTCCTATTTATTAATGCATTTGGAAGAAATCACAAGTTTCGAAAATGTTGTTACCAGATAAAGGTCGGCCCGAATAATCTTCTGGTGTGCAGGGAGAGAGTACAGTTAAGACGCATAGACTCAACCTTTATGTACATATCAACGAGCCACTGCTGGAAGAGTCGTCCACCATGAAACAATACATTGAATTCCCCACGTCTGATTTGAAGTTTGTAAGCATAATACTCTCTGGCGCTCACATACTTCTTATTAGACTCTGGATCACCACCTGGAATTAGCATCAAAAAAAGTTAGTTGTATGCACTATTAGGCACTGATCATAAATATAAGCGTAAATAAAATTATTAATATAGCAACCTTGTCCCCCAGTGCAATCATCTGCTTTGGCTTCGTCGTCTATGTCCACCGCGGATGGGAAATCTTCATGCGGGTCTACTATGTCACCACAAAAGAAACACCAAAAGATTAGCCTATTACTGCAATAAAAATAAATGATAAATGATAAGTATTGTAACATGTAGTGCTACACACCTTCACTCTTAGTTTTCTTTTTGCGAGTCTTTTTTTTCTTTTCAGTTTCCTGATACAATATCCCTTCATTCCACCCCGCCTCGCCGCCAGGAAAAAACAAAGGATACGCTAGAGGATCATAGCACCCATAGTAAGCCTTAATATAAACCGGTCGATCCGATACTCCACAGACCATAACACTCCTCTCAAACATTTTCTTCGGGTCACTTCCTTCCAACCATATGGCTGAAACCTGAGAAGCAGTCGGAGCATTATATCTCCTCCGGTCCACATCAATCTTTGTGTTGAGTTCAATTCTATACTCGTCAAGGTTTGGTTTGGAACCCAAACTCCTAAATGCCCCAACATAAGGATTCCCTTGCAAAATACGTACAGTCAACTTTATTAAACCAAGATCCAGGTGTGGTGATCGCTTCAGTCTGTGTGCAAAATCATCTTCATTGTCATATATATATACAGCTGCATATTTCTAGCAGAATAGTTTCCGTGTGACAACTGATCTAGGCGGTGATATATCTGACCCTGGATCCTAAATGTATATATCCCAGTTCCTGCTGCGGTCGCATATCGTCGGCCGAGTTTGACACCCATGGTAGTGAACGAAAAATGAGAATTGAATTAGCAGATATTCTTCCTGAAGTACTTTGCATCCCTGTCAGTTTGGTTTGTGAAAAGACTTCTCATCTCTGCAGGTACATCCGGAATAAGAATACGAACCATTCCTTCCCTACAACAAAATGCCGCTCCTTCACCAGGGAACCTCTTGGCGCCATAGTGTGTGCAGTCTGGCGCCCGATTCAGAACATGATGTTTCTTCAGGAGGTTGTGATAAACATAGTCATAGGGATCAGGTCTGCCTTCAGCACCTCCATCTTGCCCATTAACTCGATATGACTTGTATTGAACATCTAGCAAAACGAAACATGAAAAGATTGAAGTTAGAACAGCAATAAGATAGCCAATTCAATTTTAACACGAAGGTACTATCCATACCAGGTCGCCTAAAAACCCGTCCCTCGTCATCAGCAAAGAAGTCATTGATGTCATCATCTAGCGGCTTATGAGTCTCCAAGTTCTCCTCGTCTGGGTTTGATTCATATATAAAAAATTAGATTCACTATGACTTGTAATTGCAGGTTTATTTATTACAAATAAAAAGACATGTTAGATACCGAATCTCGGGGGTCCTGATGCATCCGGATCCCAAATACCAGAATCATACACGCCAACAATACCATGATTATGGTCCACTGTACCCAAGGAAGGATTGACATTTCCCGATGGAGTAACTGGCAACAAAAAGATATCATGTAATATTCAATTCAACAAATAACTCATGCAAAAGCACACTAATATTTCATAGGAACGCACCTTGTGGTTTCATATGGGTTGTATTTCTAAGGCGATATTTACGTTGGAATTCTAAATTCCTTTGGAGATCTGCGACATTTACTTGATTGCCCCTTTTACGCTTCCGGCTACGTTCAGTGCGAATGTGCCACTGAGCCCTTTGCAGATCCTCCGGGGTAGCATGGTCTTCTCCTGTTACAATCCCAACGTTATTTGTAAAATATGTGTTTTTATGAATTCAAAAGGTAATAAGCAGCAAGGATAGTTGCGACAGCAAATCCACCTTGCACCACGTGGTCTAATATAGCCATCCCATGTCCTTGATTGTGTTCTTGCGACATGGCTGTTTGCAGTACGTTTTGGATTTCATGGTCCCATATAGCACATGATGAGTCATGATCATTTTGCATGCCACCATACGGACGTGGCGCAAAATGGTCATTCCTATGAAGCCAGCTCTCATCATCGCCATTTATAGTCCCCATATCAGTTTCTGAAACCCGATGCATTTGAAATAATGAACGTAAATCCTCCAAAATTTACAATGTTAAACTTCAATTTGAGTAGGAAAAACCAAAATGTTAAAGCATCAACGAAATAGAGTACAATCACCTTGATTTTTGTGGGCTGTAAGATTTGTAACAGCAGACAGTGGACTGGGTTCTCCATTATTTAAACTCGGATCTGTACAAAAAAACTATTTAAATGAGAAATCTTTGAACAGTTCAGGTACACTGACCACAATGAATTAGAAAACAATTTACATACTGTGTGCCCCAACAGTTGATTTTCCCTCAATCCCCCTTGCGTCCACCCTGATGTTACAGGTTCCCAATTTAGGATCCTTAACAGCAGATAGCGATGTGGGACCTAAATTCAATAGGGGATCAAACATGAAACTTGAAATCATAATGAACCAAAAAAGAAATACTAATAGACCATACGAACAGCAAAGAAACAGCTGAAGATGCTCAATATATTATCCCATTCACTATTTTACTATAAGTGAAAGGAATCATGGATGTATTTGAATATCTCTGCAGACACCTCTTTTATTCGCACGCGATGTGGATTCATTTTGAAACTTTTCACTTGCGGTTTCCAAGGATATGACGTGTCCAAATCCTGGATATCCAGAGGTATCAATTTTTTTATAATCATATAATATAACAATGAGCACCAGGTAGTACCGCGTTTCCTCGATCTTTGTATTGTTCGACTGGATCCTAACAAAGGATAGGGCTGCAAATCCGCCTGTTGATTTTCCTTCCATCCCCCCCCCCCCCCCCCCCCAATTTAGGATCCGTAACAGCAGATAGTGGTGCGAGACCTAAAACAATCAGGGGTAGCAAACATGAAACTTGATAGATGGACCATATGAACAGCAAAGAAAACTATTGTTTACAATATAAAAAAAGAATATTGCACCTATATGGCGTGATACCGGTGTTGATATCTGGGTATCGTCCAAGGCCGGCACGAAAGGAGCTCCTTCTCCCATGTTAACAAGAAACAACTCAAGACGCTCAATATTATTGCAATCGTTATTTTACAATCAATGAAAAGCACCCCAAATTTATATTATCCGAATATCTCTGCGTGTACCTCTTTTATTCGCTCGTGATGTGGCTTCGTTTTGAAACTCATCACTTGCGATCTCCAAGTATATAACATCTCCAAATCCTGAATTCATGAAACAAGCAAAAACTATCATCAAGAGGTATCAATTGTTTTTATAATCATATAATCTAACAGCGAGCACGAGTTAGTACCACATTTCCTCGATTTCTATATTGTTTGACTGGATCCTAACAAAGAGTTGGGCAACAGATCTGCCTGTTGATTTTCCTTCCCCCCCCTTCTAGAATTGTTAATAAAACAATAAAACAAACTCGGTGATGTAAGCATACAAATATTTACCATACAACCAAATAAAACAGTGAGCAACAGGTAGTACCGTGTTTCCTCGATACCTGATTGGGCTGCATATCTGACGGTTGATTTTCCTTCCCCCCTGATAGTCATGGTAAACAAAGACAAAATCGTCAAGAAAACATTAAAACATTCTAGACAACTTTATTTTTTATTTATAAAAGTGAACCTGGCAGATTATTTTCATTTTTGCTTAGCAACCTTCTTCCTCTCACGGCAAAGCCTAGTCCGTTCTCTTTGATCTGCGCGCCGCTTGGCAAGCAATGGATCCTCATGCTCCCCTAACAAATCAAAGCAGAACACATGTTCAGTTCAAAATTAAGAGACAGAAGACATCCAAACAGCAACATAAGATGCTCATGTGAGGCACACGTTCAGATCAAAAATAAAATACACCTGGTGGATTCTCGTCTTTTGCTTAGCGGCCTTCTTTCGCTCACGACAAAGCCTGGTCCGTTCTCTACCCTCTTCGCGTTTCTTGGCAAGTAATTCACCATCATGCTCTCCTGGGTATAATTACAAAAAGCATTTAAAAAAGAATGGAATATGGGCAGTTTAAAAGCAGTAAACACATACACAGTGAGGAAACACACCTGCAGTTTCAATGTTCGTGCGATCAAACAAAGGCCTGCCGGCAGGACTGTCTTCTTGATCCGAAGAAATCATCTGAAGTTCAATTCGTAGGGTACGTAGCCTGACGGGCAGCAGTAGACTTAAAAGTAAGAGCATACTTTGATTGACACATTTTGCACCACCATGTCTATGTGTAAGGCTACAACAGGATGAAACAAAAAACAGATATCCGACAGATTGCAGTGGTTAAGAAATCAAAAACTTTTAAGTAGTTACCATCTTCTTCACCAGCAATCAACGTTACAAGAAACTAATAGAGCTGACATCGGGCCGGAAAAGTTAAGAAAATACATACACGATGCATCTGACCAGCAATTAACTTATAGAGTTTTATAACCGTGAATCTGAATAGAGGTTTATAATCGTGAATCTGATTAACCAATGCATAATCAGTTACCTACACACGTGCCGATCTTCCGCGTCCGCTAGGTAAACGCTTGAGCCCTTGGTCTTCTCCCTCCCAGAACCCTTTGCCACCTGTGCACAAGAGCTTGCCAAGACGACGGAGGCGAGAATCGGGTGCGGGTGACCTGACCTCACCAAGATGACGGAGGTGACGACGAGAGGGACGCCAAGACGACGTCCTGTGAGGTCGACTCAGGGGAGGAAGACAGAGGCGACCTCGCCGACTCGCACGACCGATCAAGACGAAGTTAGCTCGGATGAGGCCGCCCTTGCGTAGCTCTCGGCGTCAGCGGCAGGCGTAGGAGAAGGCGGAGACGGCGGCAGGTGTTCCTCCGTCGTCTTCTCCCTCACGGCGGCAAGTGCGTATGTGCATAATTAGGAAACATAAACTTAATTACGAATTAAACTACCAATGGAAAGGCAGGTTTAATTCTCCCTCACGTCATCCTCTAGTGCGTATGTGCATAATTAGGAATTAAACTACCAATGGAAAGGCATGTTTAATTTTGGAATTGGACTCCCCGTAACAATAGAAAGGCAAGAGTGGGTAATGCGGGTGGGTAGACTTTTTCCCAGGTGTAAAACAACCAGCCAATGTCACGCTCTCTCAACTGGAAAATTCTCCCAGCATTACACATTGTAACGCCCACGTGGCCGGTGGGAAGTCTGGCAGGATCCGACGGTTTTAATTTGGGGTGGGATTTGAATCAATGGCTGATACACAAGTTGGGTAGGATCTGGCAGGTCAAAATCATTTTCCTCCAAATTGGTTCTTTAGAGGTTTAGAAAATTGGTTCTTTAGAGGTTTAGATTAGATTAATTCTACCCAAAACATAGACACTACCTAACTGGCGACAAGGAATAATGAGGAAATACTAGTAAACCATATAATAGAATTCAAATTAAGACGGCATGCAACCAAAGATTGTACTAAACTACAATACTAATAGGAGCAAGATGTTCAAGGACCCTTCCTTGTTTATATAATGTTGCTCAGTGATCTTCTGTTTGCTCTTCATATTCTTGTACCGCTTCTCCACGTCATCATCAATTCGAATGAACTACCAATAAAATAAAAGCAAAAACAAATGAAACAAGTACACCAAACACAGCAAACATGTCATAAAAACACAATGGTCGGATAGATTACAACGAGAGGAAGATTTAGGCGCAGGAATTGCCTAAATCGGAGTTACCAATAAAAAGATACGAGTTTTTAAAGGATACGAGGACTAAACTGTTAATAACAGAAAGGTTACAGGGCCTCCATGCAATATTCAGAAGGATGAATGTACTTCGAGTTTAATTAACAGAGAGATCGAGGACTATGGTGCAAAAGAAGAATTTTCTGGAATTATTCTTGTGAAGGAAATTGTATGGACTGAGTCTATGAACTTGCGGACGAGGATTGGATGGGGAGAAAGAGGAAGCGGCAGGGATCCACACCATGTGGTGTTGCGGCTCGGAAAAGGCCCGGCGATGGGCACACGATGTCGAGGCGTGGCAGCGGCTCATTGGTGTCGACAAAAAGGTGGCTGTGGGCGTCAAAGATTGTCAGTGAAGAGCGTGCAAGGGGAGGAGCGTCAGGGAGGCTCTGCGTTGGGTCGAGCAGGGCCAGGACGGCTCAGAGCAGTGGTGCGGCTCACGGCAACGCATCTAGTTGGACTTGGAGAAGACGGTGATGGCGGCGACTCTGAGGATTGCGGCGTTGCAGGAGGAGGCAAGGTTGGGGAAAAGGAGACACAGATGCGTGGGCCCCGCCTTTTATAGGCGCCGGGACCTATGTCAAGCGTGGCACACACACACCAAGATGAGCGGTGGCGACCGTTACGGCGAGGGCGGCACGGTGGAGCTACGGTTGGGCGGCGCGCGGCTGGCGTGGGCTCGGGTGCCGAGCTGCTGGGCCGTGATGGGCTGCGATAGAGGCCATCTGGGCTGTTCATTGGAGAAAAGGAATCTGCCCCAGGTGGAAGAAAATGAATGGGAGGGAGAGAAGAAACGGAAGTTGGTCCAAGTAAACTCGGCGCAGTAAACTGGCTGGAACTTACTGAATTTCGGATCAAAGAAAATAAAAGGAAAAACGGTACAAAAAAATGGGAACAAAATGATATGGGGATTTACTTTGAATATTAGAATATTCAACAAGGATTTATCTAACCTTAAACACCTTAGCCTATTCTAAAATTTTATAAATTCTTTTTGGGTGTGACACTTGCTGATTTCATCTTCACCGTTCCATTTTGATCCGATGAGCAAATGATAATTGGCTGGCGTGGTACAAGACTATTTGCAAGAATGCAAAACATTTATAACTATGAATTTTCTGTAAATTGACACACAGGTACAACTGAGGAAACAACATGTGAATCAACTGGTCAAGGAAGAAAACGACATGTGTACCAATGGCGTCTATGGGTCAGGTCGAGTATTGGAAACGGCCGTCAGACCAATGGAACTAAGGTCGGCATCTTTGCTTTCTGGACCAGGGGGCTGGGGTGACACTGGTGGAAGAACACTGTACTCACTGTCGTCAAACAAGATACTCTTTCTAGTGGTGGGGAAGATCGTGAAAATGAAGCTGGACAGGACAGCCATCCCGAGCGGTAAATTCTTGAGCAGCTGCTTGGTGTCATCGGTAGCTTTTGGGAAGAAGCAGTTCTGCAGACCGACGTCGCTGCCGGCGACGGTGAGGAACACGACCAAAGTGAAGAAGGCGTGAACCCAGTCCAGGGTCTTGAGGCGCTTCTCCCAGAGCTTCTTCCTCATCGACTGCTTTCTCTGTTCCTCCCTAGGCATGTTGAAGACGTAGAGGCACCGGGGCAGAGCCACTCCTTTGCGGTACTTGCTGCCATCCCAGACGCTGTCCGTGAAGGCGGAGAAGATGCAGGTGGCGCCGAGGAAAGTGACAAGCCCGATGGTGAGCGCCAAGTTGGAATGGTAGCACTTACCCTGGTTGGTGAAGGAAGCTGACAGCGTCTGGAACGCCAAAACTGCTCCCGTTGGTAGCAGCTGCAACAGGTTCGATGAGGTCGTGAGCACTTTGTCAGCAGCCTTCTCAACGTTATTGCCAGCTGATGATGTCCCCGCAATGTCGGCGGCGTCAGTTGGAGCGGTGGCAGACTCAGCTTTGGGAAGTTGCTTCTCTGGATCCGGCTCCTGGTGATCTGCAACCGGCTTGATTGCAGCAGCAGGAGTAGGAGGAGTAGGAGGAGGAGCAGGCGACACAGCAGAGTCAGTGCTGTCGAAGCTGATGCCTTTCCTGGTGGTTGGGAAAATCATGAACATGAAGCTGGTCATGACCGCCATCCCCAGCGGTAAGTTCCTGAGCAGCTGCCTGGTGTCATCGGTGGCGTACGGGAAGAAGCAGTTCTGGAGCCCGACGTCGCTGCCGGCGATGGTGAGGAACACCACCGCCGACAAGAAGGCGTGAACCCAGTCTGTGGGCTTCAGGTGACATTTCTTGAGCTGGTCCCCCAGGTCCTTCTGCTCCTCCTTCGTCAGGTTGAGGACATGGAGGCGACCCGGGAGAGCCACGCCCTTGTGGACCTTGCCGGTTTTTGGGTCCTGCACGCTGTCCGTGAAGGAGAAGAAGATGCAAGTGGCGCTGAGAAAGGTGACGAGCCCCACGGTGAGCCACCAGTTGGAGGGTAAGCAGTTTCCCTGGTTCGTGAAGGATGCAGCCAGCGTCTGGAACGCCAGCACCGAACCAGCCGGAAGCTGCTGCAGCAGGCTCTTCTTGGAGATTATTGTGGTGGGATTGGTCGCCGATGCAGCTCCTGCAGCGCTCGGCGTCGACATAGTTATTGGATAGATCTACGTACGTGTAATGCGTGTGTCACGTACTAGATCCTATCGTAGATTGCGTGATTTTTGGGCTAGTAGAAGGAGGATGGCTAGGAGCACCTATGGCACAATTCGTCGTTCGGCAGGTATATGGTTCCTGTTTATGTAGTAGTTGGGACGAAGCATTTGCACGGGTGGATAGTCACCGTCTGGAGTCCTTAACTAGTAGGAGTAGTAATTTTATGTCAGAACCAGGAGTTTGATTCGTTTTTCATGTGCAAAAAGATGCTCCGTGCTGATGATACTCACGATGAATCCAAACAAAAACTTAACTGTTTGCATCGTGATGCACGGCTGGAGTTCACTACTAACATATGGAGGAGCTAGCTATTTCAAACAGTCGATCTAGGCGCCTTATATGTCCCAAATTTTTATGGTTACAACCGATCATATGCAATGTGGATGTGCAGCTCTGTAGAGTTGGTTGTATATGCTATGGATTGCAATATAATCAGAAGGACCACAGCTACGGCTTCACATGGATGCTCTGCTCTTCTCTCTCTGCCATGTGACGGTTTCTCGCAGTTTGGGCTTCGTTCCCGCGTGCGGTGCTGGGAACTGCTGCACCAATCGGCATCACCGCGAGCTCGCAGCCTACGTGCACCAAACGACGCAAGGTAGGACAAGATTCTCAAAATAGCTGCCAGCCAGATTAAGTGCCCCTTGGACGTTAGACTGGCAAAGTTATCGAGGCTAAAAGAACGACTCATATGTCCCCGGTCACAGAGTCAAATAAAATAAGAGCAAGACTCTCTCGAGTCTAGTAAAACAATATATGATATACAAAAAGGCGAAAAACGTGCATGGATGCTGTTTCATAGCTCATGGCTCTATCCCTTTGCATGTTTAAACTATTTATGACAAATCAGATGGTAGCAGGAATATGATATCAGATCTCTACTCCAATTTGTGGCCAGCAGCACTCTTAAGAAAGTCTACTAATGGAAGGTGGACCTCCATTGGTAGTGCCAAACATCAGCACATGTGTGCACGCACTTTGTTTCCAACCTAGCTATTTCGGGTTCTATTTCCTAAGGCTTCTCCGACCCAAATCAAAACAGTTATTTTTGCATACAGTAAAAATCTAAATGCAAACTAATTAGGAAACAAACAAATAATAGTAACCAGAATTATATTACTTACTTTTAAAAATTAATTGTTCTACCCATAGAACCTAGCTACGCACCAAACAATTAATAATGGTAATACCTCTCTAATTAGATAATTGATTTTAAGAAAAGGCAGCTTAATTAATTGCAAAAACCCATCCCAACCCCCCCCCCCCCCCCCCCACCACCCCCACCCCCGGCCCCCCGGCCCCTGCCGTAAGTTTGTTTGTTGCAGAAACGATCCCACCCCAACCCAGCATAGGTTGAAATATAGCCCATCGATTTGCATGTACTCTACCAACCAGGCTAAAAACTGCAACATGGATGCGTCCACGGTGGCAGTTCTTTTGTCCAGTTGGCATAGCACATGCGAATCAGGGGGCTATTTTAACCTATACTGGGTGGGATGGTTTTTACAACAAACGTTATAACTTTAAGTCTGAATGGGTAACTTTGCATCGCAAGTTCCTTTTGGTTCTCATGTCAGGTCCGAATATATAATTTCAATAGCAATAAACTGAATAAATTCCATGTTAAGTTAAACAGAATTCCTAGAACTTCACTTGGTCTTGTTGATGGAACTACCGATTGATCAATATTGTTATTTGGGAAATCTATCATTGCTACTAGATTTGAGGTGTTCCTTCCCTGAATCCCTATAACCCATCCAACTATGAGATGTTCTCGTTCCGGTTCAAGAGGAATCAGATTCCAGTTAGATTCGGCTTTGCTATGACAATAAACAAGGCACAAAGGCAGACTGTTCCAAATGTGGCTGTTCTGTTGAGATTATATATCAACAAATAGAGCAAATGATCACAATATGGTTGTTCGAAACATGTTATATGTCTGTGTAACCAATTGTCTAACTCATTCATTTATATAGCGAGCTGAAGTTCACTTCAACTGTAACTTTGTTGTCCACCTGAAGTGTAATTTGTGGCTTGTTTCTCTGGAACATGTGACCTATCATATAATCTGTCATCTCATTTTTGTCTCAACATGATGGTCACATCCGCAACCATTTTCTCATGTGTTTGTCATTATGAACAAACTCTGATTATTTGCATTCACCCAAGTATCTTTTGTTTAAGTGTTGTTTGATAAGATTTTTTTTAGTCCGTGGCAACGCACGTGCATCACAGCAATGGAAAAAAACTTCGATAGGGCATCCAGCTGTTGATTAGGCATGCATGTTACAGCTGGGTGCTTGATGTAGTCGTTGTAAATTTGCATGTCGAACTTTGCCAGAAAGTCAGATGCGATAGTATTCTATCATGTTTGTGATACACTAAAAAAAAAGGGAAAATCCCGCTACGGCTAGCAGCAAGTTAGCATAACAGAAATAAATGTCATGTTCAGCAATCCATTTTGCAACCATAATAAATAGAGTATGCAGATTTCTTCTTAGGATCCTTGGGGCAGTGTATATTTGGAATATTTCAAATCATGTTTAAAACCTCACCACCGAGGCGCTCGGATCGGGATCTGCCTTATAGGAATTAACTAGAAAATTGCCCGTGCGTTGCTACGGGAACAATGATAACTTGCAAATTATGTCTCACAAGCATTACATCTTACAAATTTTTGCTCGGATCGGGATCCACACCAGACAAAGGTCTTGTTGATAATGCTACCAGACAATATTTTAGTTGGAGAGTTTAAAAAATACTATCCATCATAGATTCAGCTTCTGAATATGCTATTATTTTCATGCACTGAATGCACAAAAATTGTTGCCCCAATGTTCTTCATGTGAAAATATATAAAAGAAGTTCAAATTGGAAATCAATACATGAAAAATAACTTGCAAATTATAAATAATTCAAAACATAACTTGCAAATTATAAATAATTTAAAACATAATTTCTAGATGACGTTATTGATTTATTTTTAAAATTTTCATTTCGCTGCTCATGCTAAAATATTTTAATTAAACTTTTAATTATAGGAAAATTTAAATCAAGCTTTATATCTTATTCATTTCTTCTTGATTTATTATAGCAACAAGCCAGATCATTGTGCTATTATCTCTCATGTGGTCCAGGTCATATATTAGGCCGAAACCCCAGGCCCGCTCATTTTGCAGCCCAACCCTATGTAAACCACGGGAAAAAATAGGGAAAATTAGTTCTGTAGCATTGAAAGCTCCCTGGTTTTGAAAATACCACTGAAAGTTCTGAGTTACGGAAAATACCATTGAAAATTGCATGTCTACTCAGAAACCAGCACTTTCTCATCTTCTAGACAAAATGCCCCTGCCTGTTTGTTATGGTTGATGTGGTTGCTTCTGTTGTCCCAGTTCACCATCCGAAGGAGAGAGCGGTGACGCTGCCCTGCTCAACACCACAGGACAATTTGACACAGCCGTTGGCCGCCCTCGTCGCACGGTAGCGAGGAGCAGCGACGCAGCCCTGCTCGCATATAAGCACCAGGCATCCTCAGCACAAGAGCCTGCCATGACGTCTTTGAGTGCTACGGCTCATTCTCGCTGTCTACTCCGGCCAGCAGGCTGCCGCAGCTCGGCCACGCGGACACAGGAACCTGCGGCAGGAGCAGACCTAGGATGTAAACAGCTGCAGTTGTTCCCAAATTGGTGATCTGTTCCCATTTATTTCCCTTGCCAAGGCTTCAATTCAAGGCTGAAATGAGCTCAATCAAGGCAGGCAGATAGTTGTTCGAATTGGATGAGTACAAACTCAATTTGAATGAGGAAATGTTCAATTTAGTTGAGATCCATGGCAGGCTATCTGCATGTCCTAGCATCGCATGGTATCTGCTGTTACTGCTACTCATGGCGATGACGAACCTTGATTTGTCCTTGATTCGAGTGCGGGCCGAGCTCGTCCTTTACATAGCCGGAGCATGGGGGCGTCACCATTGCTACTTGATGAGAGCTTGGGAGTGGCGGGCTGCCGTCGAACTGGAGTAGATGGGTGCCCACTCTTTTTCATCATGAACAAGATAAGCCATCGATCGTAAGGGCACTACAGTCATTTTCTGTAGCCATTCTAAGCAAAATGCATATTTCTGAGTAGACTTGCAACTTCCAATGGTATTTTTCGTAGCTCAAAACTTTTGATGGTATTTTCCGTAACCGAGAAACTTTCAGCGCTAGAGAACCAATTTCCACAAAAAAATAAACATTGCTAGTGTTGGGTGGGTATGGAACCCAGAAACCCTTGGAAACAACAAATGCCCTTACCATAGGACAACGTAGTTCTTGGTGACTATATCCGGATATTTATAAAAGTAACACGGGCATTTGAATTTTTCAAGTTAAATTTGACATGAACACGGATGGCACAGGTCTGAAATCTAAAAACTTCGGCTGATGACCCCTTACAAACTTATTAAGTAGTAGAGATTGTTAATTACAATGACATAATGGACAGAGAAGTCGGTATCTAAAGTAAAATAAACTTGCTGAGTGATATAAGATAACAACTATATATAGGTATGGAAGCCTTTTTCCTACTCCCGGATGTAGATACTCTCACATTTGTATCTCACAATCTAAGGGGTTTGTGTTCACACTTGGGGTTTCTAAAAAAAAATATGTACACATGCTTGATGTTTAAAAGTGGTATGTGGACATACTCCTTTTTTTATACGAGGATACATCAAGTATGTGAACATACTCATTTTTCTATACAGGAAACGCGATATTTAATAAGGTGCAAAAAAATGTGAGTTCCACTCAAAAAATTTCACAGTCATCACTTTGAGAAATCTTATTTTGGGTATATCTACATACTCAAAATGATAAATAGGTATGCACACATACCCATAGTGGTTTTTTGAAAGTGGGAGTAACTACACCCGGGAGTATACTATATATAGATCCGGACAATGATTGCATTTTGCCATCTAGAGTAAAATACTCCTTGAGTTTGAAATAAGGAGTATTATATAATACGCATTTTGCCTATTGTGACAAAAAAATACTAGTACGGTACTTGGAGCATACTGAAATAGTAATAAGACGACCATGACTTAACGATGAAGATGCCAGCGCACATGTTCCTATAGCAACTTGCTTCTTCCTTAAGGTAAGCTTGACAATGATATTACCAATATTAGAGCTAAAATACAAAGAAACGTACCATCGGATGGTGGAGATTAGAATCTTTCAAACGATGCTTAAATTTCATCAACGATAATACATTTTTCACATTGAGATAAAAGAACTAAAATTGTAGCCTTTCCCCCACTGTTCACCAATAGGATTTATTTCCCTCAGGGTTCGTTCCGGTTTCTAGTAGTGTTATAGTTGTAGCCTTTGCTTTGCTGTAGTTTGTATGTAAGCGGGCTACTATGCCATCGTAACCCTAGTACAAACGGAAACAAAATGAATTTGTGAGTTCATGTGATTGAGGGCCTGTATGGTTGACGCCTTGGAAAATCTGCCTGCGTCAGGCATCACACTCAGGCGTCCGATTTTGGGCGCCTGAGGCTGTGATTGCTGCCTGACGGGCGAGCTGCCTGCCAGGGCTCAGTCCAAACAAGCCCTGAATGATTTGGAAATCCTTTGTGGGCTGTGCCTGAAAGAAAAGTGCTCATTGTGCTCCCCACCCCGTCATCGATCCTGTACCGGATTACTGGAAAGACTTGTGCTTTTGTGAAATATTCAACTATTTTTATGGTAATTAAGACTACATCTGGCACGTGATGAAAAGGAAACAGCTTCGTCCTCCATATATACTAACTTAGCTGCCCGCTCCAGCGATGCTGACTCTTTTAAAATCCTGTGCCTTCAAAGGTGCACTTGCGAACGTGGTAGATAGACAAAGTTCAATCAAAGTTCACGTTTGATTGACCTAGAGCAAATATACCAGTCAGAACTATAGTAGTCGATTAAAGGGTGGCAAAAATTGTGAGTTATAAACTAGACCGTGAAGAAATAGCATATCCACAGTAGGTTCCATGTATGCCACATGGATCATTATCGTTCAATGGTTGATTAATTTGAAGTTTTAGGGACAAAAGTATAGCCCTGCAAATGTGAAACTAAGCAAAGTGTGACACCCCGTGTCACTGAAGCCTAGCTAGTGCACACTTCTCAAACTAAACAGAACCTAATTGCAAATCAAGTTTGAATTCGAAATCAATTATTCAAACAATTGTCAAACCAATGCTTGAGAAGGAATGCCAAATTTTTACATAAAAACTTGGGCAACCAATAATACCAGTGGATGCAGGTCAGAGGGAAAATTGTTTGGAGATTTTTGAAATTCGTTTGGATGACCAAATAAATCCCTAAAGCTTAAACAATAACCAACTTTGACCAGCTTTCATTTTAATTCCTTTACGAATCCCGATGTGCATGTTATACCACTTGATTAAGCATCCTTTGGTCTATCTGGTGGCCAAGTTTCGTGATTTTAGGAGCTGGTTTACTATTTTAATAGTGTGCCAAAGTTCCATGGAAATCACAGTTTGAATAATTCGTTGGAA
Source organism: Eragrostis curvula (assembly GCA_007726485.1). Lineage (NCBI taxonomy): Eukaryota > Viridiplantae > Streptophyta > Magnoliopsida > Poales > Poaceae > Eragrostis > Eragrostis curvula. Next base: position 23,614,305 of record CM017440.1, on the reverse strand, counting down.
AATGAAAGATGCCCGAGGGCCCACCAGTCAACGACCCGTCTCTCACTGCGCGCGTCGGACCTTTGCCGCCACGTCGCCACCGACTGCCGGAGCCACGCTCCTCGCTTCCCCGCGGCTCGTCCGTACGCTGGGGCGTCAAAAACCTGTCGCCCTCCTTTCTCCCGGCTCTCTCCCTCCCATTTCCGTCACCCCCGGCCACTCTAAACCCTAGCTCTGCCACCCGCCCTCGCCGCGCCGAGCTCTCGGCTCACTGCTCGCCGTCGTTGAGTCATCCCTGACTGAGCTGCGGTGCCAAACGGGTGCGCCGCGACGCCGTTGAGTTTCCCATGCGGCGTCTGTAGCTTTCTTCCCGACGTGAAGAGGGCGAATCGACCTCTTCTTCCTCGAGCCCGGCAACCACCACTCCACCTTCTCACCGTCGATTCGTGCACTCCGGTGAGCCGTAGAATATTTGCACCCCGGTATTCGGCACTCACCTGCGCCCTGCCCTGGCTCACTTGTTGTTCTTCCCCGCAGCTCTTCTTGCCGGCATTCCACTTCTCCCCTTCCGTCGCCGTTCACCGTCGAAGTACTCCGTCGTCAAGCTCCGTTTCCCCGGCTTCCCCATCGTCAAAACGTCCTACACCGAGGATTCCCGGCTTGCGCTGAAGCTTCTCGCCCAAATCCGGCCCCTCCTCGACTACCTCTCCGCCCACGCGACGTCCTACACCGAGGATTCCCAGCTTGCGCTGAAGCCACTGCTCGTCACCGAGCCACCTCCGGCCTTCGGCCTTCCCCGCTCGCTCCAAAGTCTCCAAGGTGAGCTCGCCTCCTCGCGTGCTTCCTTCCCGTGCTGTCGGCCAGCCCCGCATGCCACCAGAGCTCACTCTGGCGAGCTGCGCCACCGCCCTCCGGCAAAGATTCAGGCCTGCACACGCGTGGCCACAAAGGTTGGATCTCGTGCGGCAGCGTGGGATCTAGTGTGGCCAACAACTCCCTGGCCCTACAAGCATCCTCGCGCGGGAGTGGCTGAATCCGTTGTGGCCAGCCCAGATCTGGTGCGGCTCAGACACTGTGGCCCTCTTTGTGGCCCAGATCTAATTGGTCCGCCCGTTTTTAATTCGTCATCTGTAAATTATTAGAAATTGCCTGGAAATTGTAAAATGCATAGTAAATCGAATACAACTCATAAAAATGTGAAACAAATTTTGTTGGCTTCCTTGTGACTTGCTCTATCCAGAAAAATGTCAAATCACTTAAACCACCGTCTCTGTGTTCTGTACAAATTCAAATGTGCAGACAATGTTTAATTCTTAATAATTTATCTGTTGCTCCATAAATCCTGGAATCTTGCATGCTTGTTAAGCTCCATAATTTTTCCTATAGGCTCTATTTGCCATCGGGGTCGACCTCCATGTGCCACGGAACTGAGCTCCACGGTCACGCAACCGAGCTTCATTGCCGGCGGGCTCGACCTCCATGGCTGCTGGCTGGGATGTGCTTCAAGGCAATACTGGGCAACATGTCATCGTCTTCTTGAGTGTGCAAGCTTGGAGTAGACCACGTCATTGGAGTTGTCGCCTATCGAGGCCGTCGCAGATGAGCTCGGTCGTGGCCCGTGGCACGCTTGGACCAGTAGCTGCCGTCGTGCTGCGCGGCCTTTGTCTTGTGGCTGTCCATGGCGTCTTTGATGCCCTTGGCCGTGGCACGCTTGGATCAGCCGGTGGCGTCGCACTTCGCGTTCTTGTTCACATCGTCGCCGACGGAGATCTTGCCGGTGGACACGTCGGGCTTACCGGGGAAGGGGCCCTCGTCGGGCTCATGGAGAATCAGGCCCTGGACGATGTCGTCCTTGGCCTCCTCGAGCCCCGTGCCGGACGGCGGCGTGGATGAGCTTGCCCCGGACGACGACCTCCTCGTGCTCCTGGACGAGCTTGCCGGCCCGGACGGCAACCTCCTCGCGACATGATTTGGAATTTCTTATGGTTCCTCAAATTACCCTCAATAATACTAGCTAGTATTTTTAAATAATACTAGCTAGTATGGGGACTGTAAAAGTCCTCTGTTTTAATTAAGCTGTATTTTATGCATACAAGAAGAGATTTTCCGTATTGTTCATTCATAGAGGTGTCGAGGCACAAGAAGAGATTTTCCGTATTGTTCATTCATAGAGGTGTCGAGGCACTAAAAAAAGAATAAGTGTCGAGTCAAAGATCAAGTGGTACGGCAAAGAAACACAAAACTCGACAAATCAAGTGGCAAGGCAAAGAAAAACACATACGCCACTGCGCTAATGTATATTGGGTTGCCCCAAATATTCCTGCTCCTTGCAGCATACTCTTCAACCATTGCTCACATGGTTGTAAAGCTCTCATTGACCCAATCTGCCAACACACTTGCTACCCAATCCCACATGCTTTTGTCAGCTCTTGATGAGAACGAAGAGTGCTAAGGGCCAAAAGATTCCCTAACCCCAATAATGTTTCACATTGGATCTGTCCAACGTGAATTCTCGCTACCCAACAAATTGAACTGAGGGTGTGTTTGGTTGGGTTTTTTTTTACTTTGTTTTTCTAAAAAAGCCAAAAGCCCAACCAAACGGGTTGGCTGTCAAAAAAAGTCACAGCCAAAAGCAGCTTTGGGCTAGTTCATTTCTGAAAGCAGGTAGGAAGGTGCTTTTTCGGGCTTTGGCTTTCACAAGTTTGAAGAAATTACCCATATACATACATACATACTTACGTACATACACATATCTATACATATACTGTATATACCCATATAAATATTTATAATATGATACAATATTTATAATATGCATAAAATATTTATAATATATGCATATATATGTATATGTACATTTAATATTTGTAAAATATACATATGTATTGAAATGTACATATAAATATTATATATAAGTGTATACATTTATATAACATATGAATATGTTATATAAATGTATACACTTATATATAATATTTATATGTACATTTTACGTACACACCTATATATAGTATTTATATGTAAATATTAATATACTTATATATATAATTTACTTACACATTTTTATGTACCTATATATAATATATATACGTACATATATACATATATATACATGACATGTAGGGTCCGCTAGTCAGTTTTTAAAAAGCCACAGCTGTTTCACCAAACGGCTTTTGACTTTCTCACAGCTCACAGCCCACAGCAGCTTTTTTTCACAACCAAAGCCCACAGCAGCTTTTTTCACAGCCACAGCCTAACCAAACACACCCTGATTTAGCCATAAGCCCATAACCTTTCATAAGCTAGGCCGGCAGAGCCTAAGGAAAGCTATGGGTAAATTAGTATTCGGTGGAACAACATACCGCTCTGTTATATCCTCAGAGTCATTACATTATATTTAATTTTAGATTTGCAGGACTATATTTTTCTCCAAAAAATCAGCTTCTCACGTCACATACATGGGATCTCCCTGCGGATGTGCCATTTCATCCCGGTTTAGTTTTGTGTGAAAAATTGTTGCTAACTAAAACTGTGTTTTGTGCTGTGTTGAAATACCAATATAGTCATATGCCATATTTGCTCTAAGTTAATCAAACGTCAATCATGTTGTGTCATGAAACGCCTAGGCGGCACTATTCTATTCGGCTGGAGCCATTGCAGGATGGTTAATTCGCGGATGTAACATCTTATCGACTGCTTAAATAAAGAAAAGATGCTGCTCAATAATGCCGCCTCATGTCGTGATCACACACGCCGAAACAACCTCTATTGCTTTTGACAAAATGGAACCAATCTTATATTCCACTACACAACACTCAATTGTCTATCGGATGCCGTATCCAGCCCTATTTGTTATTCCATCGATTCCAAATTACTTGTCTTAACTTTGATCAAAATTAAACATCTCCATGTTTGGCCATCAATTCTTAAAAGTTCATATAGTTCAACAACACAAGTCACAAGTTGTTAAACTACAAAAATTTCATATGTCTATAATTCACATGTTGTTTAACTACAAAATTCAATAGAAGTTGATGGTCAACTATAGAAATGTTTAACTTTGACCAAAGCTAAAACAGCAAGTAATTTATAACAAAGGGAGCATTAAGAAGTGGAAATCAACATCGGTGGTGTTGCATGCATTTCATACCATGGATCCATGTTACTACTCCTGCTTCAAATTTCTTACTGTGGATCCATGTTCCTACTTTGACTAGGGCAGAGCTTCTTTTACGTCCCTTGCTAGCTACTTCCATTTTCTTGTAGGGCTTGGGTGGGGTCTTCATCCGGTTGACCTGCACATTGCATTAAAAGTCCTATCGATCCGTTTTGTAATATGGAATCAGGTCGACACCCAATCCGTGTGAAAGAGTCAAGGCATACACTCATAATGCTCTCCAATAAAGTGTTGTAGGCATGTAAATACAGCTATGTCCAGATCCAACTAATGTAAATTGAAATGAAGCATAAGTAACTGGGAGTACCAGCTGGCTAAGAATTTTAAAATGATACACGCATGTGAGAGAGTCTCTATAATAAACTGAAGAGGAAACTTGGTAACAGGTTTTAATATAAAACTATGACAAAGACTTGTGAATGAGTGATTAGTCTGGCAACTCTGTGTATTTAAACGGAGGAATGGATCGAGAGGGGGCATCATTGGATCTGCGCCTAGGCACTGTATAGAGGCAGCCTTGAGAGAATGGGTTTCGGAGAGGCCGTGCGATGGTGGGAGGAGTGGCAGATGCGCCTTCTGGTCCTAAGCAGCCTCATCCTCCAGTACTTCCTCTATATCACCGCGGTTTTGCGGAAGCATTGTACTGCACCTTTGTTCAAGTCCATAACCTGGCTAGCATACCTGCTCAGCGATGCCATAGCCATATATGCCCTAGCCACACTATTCAACCGTCACAAGAAGCAGGAATGGCTGTTGTCCCCAGATGGCAGAACTGCTGGCCTAGAGTTGTTGTGGGTGCCTATACTCTTGCTGCATCTTGGCGGGCAGGACAACATAACCGCCTACAGCATCGAGGACAATGAGCTCTGGAGGCGGCATTTTCTTACCGCGGCATCCCAGGTTAGCGCAAGAAACATGATATATAATTATTGTGCCATAGTTTTTTGCCTTTTCACTTTTCACCATTTATTTTTTCTCCAATATCCCGAGTAAAAATAGTGCTCAAATATCTTTACCCGAGACCACAAATTTCTCAAAAACCAATTAGTGTTCTAATGCATAGCTAGTTCTGAATAATATTTGTTATATTTAATTTCAAGAGAAAATGAGTTTTGCAAATAAATTTATATTTAATTTGCTGTGTTACTGCTCCTTTGATTTCTTTATATAGAACTTTCAGATCTGAAAAATAAAAAATTTGTATTTTATTACTGTCAATTAGTAAAAAAATTATATGCAAGTTTGACTTCAAAAATTATTCACTGGTATTTGTATATATTATTTACCTTATGCCAGTTGAAAATATATTGGAAGAGAACCTGTATTCTTCAACACTTCTAAAATCATAATATGCCCTGTACAAAGAAGTGGAGGGAGGATGAGTATATAAATGCTGGATTAATAATAAAATTTATGGTAATCATTATTACATGACGATGTAAAATACAAATGGAAAGTTCGTAACTGTTTTGACCCTAAAAGGTAAATTCATGGGTTTTAAAAAAATATATTGTGCCCCACAGGGTGTACCAGCTGATGATCAGTAATTCAGTATTTGTAGTCCAATATGTTTAAGACTTCCTTTGACAGGTCGAGGTCTGTATGTATGTACTAACTTCCTACCTTTGGCAGATCACGGTAGGAATCTATGTGTTCCGCAAGTCATGGTCAGGTCGGGACAAGAGATTGTTGGAGGCAGCAATTTTGCTCTTCATCCCTGGGATTCTCAAGTGCTTGGAGAAGCCATGGGCTCTCAAGAGGGCTTGCATCAGTAGCATGGCAATCTCTTTGGGTTCCAGGAAAGACGAAGATTCTGAAGAATATACAACCGGGAGCACAGAGCCAAACATCAACTCTCTTGAAGATTACGTGAAGGCGGCATCGGAATATGTTAATATGGCTGATGACAAGAAACAAGTACCAGACGATCACCAAGTGAAAGATGTCCCTGACAATCTCTTCGTCGACCTCCCATACCCGTATTCCGTTCGCCTCAAGAACATAAAATACATTATATCAAAAACTGGATACAAAGCCCATCTCCGAGTGCAGTCTAGCCTCTCCAGGATGTTCAGTCGTCTCTACACCAAGTACAAAGTCTGTGGCTCCCTGATACGGGCTTTGCTCGTTGTGCTGACATTCGTGGCCATCCGGCTCTTCCACATGAGCCACAGAGACGCCTACGATGTCGCCGACGTCAAGGTCACTTACGCATTGCTATGCTGCACTGCTGCCCTCGAGTGCATCTCGGTCATCACCATGGTCTGTTTCCGATCAATGTCGAAGGCACCATGGCCTGACCAAGTTGCCCAGTGCAACCTGATCGGGTACCTTGCCCGCGACATGAAGCAGAGGAGGTTCAGGAGGCTTGTTTCCCTGCTGGGCTGGGACCGCTACCTTGACCGGTTCTGGTGCATGGCTACGTGCAGGTCTCCGTCCTCTCCGGGCATCACCAAGCTCATCCACGGCCACATCAACCTCCAGTGGAAGGAACGCATCAAAGAAGTGACTTCCTACCGCAAGTTCAATGAAAGTCGCGGCCAGTGGACAGTTTTCGAGGTTGTCAAGTGTGGAGACAAGCAAAAAATTGAATCAAGCCTAAGGAGGCCGTTTGACGAGAGTGTCATCCTTTGGCACCTTGCCACGGAGTTCTGCTTCTTTGACCGTGTGGACACGGGCAGGGAAGAAACCTACCACTGTAGGGGAATATCCAATTACATGGTGTATCTGCTACTCATGAACCCAGAGATGTTGATGCCTGGTGCTAGACGCAGGATCTTCTGGGTTGCATATGATCAGCTCAGGGGACTGCTCAAGGAGGAACCGGCAGATGAAGGAACTGAGCTAACAGAGAAAATAAAGATCCCACTTAGGGGTAGGGAAGACATCACAAGGAAGATAATCCAGAAGGTGAAGAAAAGCACCAATGGTGATCTTGTTCGTGAAGCATGGGAGCTTGCGCAAGACCTCATGGATTTAGAAAACAACGATCAAGGGGCTAAAACATGGAAGGTGATTCATGGTGTGTGGGTGGAAATGATTTGCTTCTCAGCTAGCAGGTGCAGAGGGTTCCTGCACGCCAAGAGCCTAGGCAAGGGTGGGGAGTATCTCTCCTATGTCTGGCTCCTCCGGGAGTACATGGGGATGGAGACCTTGGCTCAGCGTATGCAGAGGCCAGATCTAGAGTTTACAGAGGCAGGAGACTTGGGTGCCACTGCACCGAAGTCAACTCCAATAGTCACTGTAACGGTTAACAAGTGAACAGAACTGTCGAGCCACTTCTCCCCTGTTAACTTTTCCGCAAACAACATTTTTTTTTAATCCGAATGAACTAGTTCTATTCAGATCATGGAGTAAGATATTTGACTATCTAAATTGATTTTTTTTTGTGTGAAAATGCGCTAAAATAGAGATTTGATTTTGGTTATGATGAACTTTATCAGATGAGTACGTATTGTTAGTGCTAAGATAAATGTAATTATATTTCCTTTCATTGTCATTGCATGATTTGATGCCCCATATTGTGTATTTCGTATGACTACTATACTATGACGATTGCACTTTTCTCACTGATCAATTTGAACTATGCAGCAAGCACTACCGGAAAATCGAAGTTTGCCGAGTGCCTGAAACTTTGCCGAGTGTATTTTTTCGGGCACTTGGAAAACAACGGCTTTGCCGACTGCCAAAACAAAACACTCGGCGTTCCGAATGAAGATAAATTCAAATCATATTTTTAATCAGTAAATTAACTCTAATAAAAAAATATTTTAAATATAAGTTTGTATTACTTCTCAAGATGTACAATTTTTATTTTGGTCATTTCTTCATACGACAAAATGATAAGTAACATTGTTCACAAATTTCATAAATTTGTGAACAATGTTATTACCACTATGTCGGATGAACAAATGATCAAAATAAAAGTTATATATCTTCAGAAGTTATACAACTTTGTTGTTGTACACTTTTTAATTGGATTTAATTTTTTCAACAAAAAAAGTACATTTGAATTTCTCAAATTCGAAAATTTTAGATTTTCAAACAACCTCGGATGGAGCCACAGTAAAAATAAAAGTTAAAGATATAGAAAAGTTATGAAGCTTTGTAGTTGACAACTGTTTTATTTGAAATCATATTGTCAACGAAAAACTAAGTTTGAATTTCTCAAATTTGAAATTCAAATTTTGTAAACGACCTTGGATGGAGAAACTACCAAAATGAAATTTGTGGATCTCGAAAAGTTATGAAATTTTATAGTTAACAACGTTTCAATTTGAATTCGTTCAGGGCATCAAACAAGCAATTTACACTTGGTTAAGTAGACACATGTGAGAGTGTGGTGCAATGGTAGAGGAGGTTACGCGCAAGAGTGAGATTGCGGGTTCGAATCCTGCTGGACGCGTAGCGTGTGAAATCTCCCCATTAAAAAATTTCCTATTTTTTCACGCTTTTTTTTTTGTTTTACACTTTACCGAGTAGGGATGGCAATGGGTGCCCGTTACCCACGACCCGGTGGGTTTTTCTCCCATTAGGAGGCGGGTTTGGGTGGAAAATTATACCCGTGGGTCTATTAATGGGTCAAAAAGCTGACCCATCGGGTGAGCCGGGTATGGAGATGGTATAGCAGGACCCGAACCCGTCACCCGTGGTGACCCGGGCCAAGTATACTAGCAGCCCATTTATTACAAGCTCCACTCTATTCCCCCCATCCAGCCCAACTAAAGTTGTTCAGCTTGCAGCCCATTTGCAACATAGAAAAGTCCAAAGCAGACCAAACCAGCTTTCTTCACGTGGGCTATCTGACTACCAGCAGCCGCAGCCTATCTCTTGTTCTCTCCTCTCTCACCTCCTCTCTCACCTACTTGCCTATTCTTCTGTTCGTTCATGGGAGGAGCGGCTACGGGGCAGGCAGGCCAGTGGAGGAAGCTGTGGCTGCGGGGCTCAGCGGAGTGACAACTTTCAGGGCAGGGAGGCAGCGGAGCGGGATCCCGGTGTGGGGAGCGGGGACACAGCTAAGCGAGGCGTCAGAGAAAATCAAGCACAACTGGTTGACATGGCTGGCGGGTTTGGGTACCCGACGGGTGAGATTTGATCCGGCGGGTTCAGGTCTGGGTTTAACACTCCACCCGCGACGCTTATTGGGTCAACCCGCGGGGGATTTCTCAGCTAACGGGTGCGGGTATGAGGAGGGAAAACCCGGCGGGTTTCCACCCGTTGCCATCCCTATTACCGAGTGTTGTGCTTTGCCGAGTGCAAAATGACACACGGCAAAGGCTTTGCCGAGTGCCCGACAAAAAAAATTTGGCAAACAACTCTTTGCCGAGTTTTTTTTTTACCGGGTGCTGTTTGCCGAGTGCACTTTGTCGAGTGTTTTTTAGACTTTGCCAGTGCTCCTCGCACTCGGCAAATCATCCGTTTCCCTTAGTGAAGTATTTTAACATGGCAGCCTTCTGTGATCACTACTACAAAACATGTATTTTGTAACACATATCTGTATGTGTTACAAAATATATCATAGTAACACAAGCATTTGTATTACTAAGTGTGTTTGTAACACAAATGCTAGATTTGTAAAAATGTGTTACAGATAATTATTCTAGTAACACAAAAATTATGTTTCAAGTACAGTGTTACAAAGAAATCAATGTGTCTAAACATAGCAAGCCTAGAACTCATAGTAACATAAATAAATGTTACTGTTATGTGTTAATACAAGCCGTAGTAACACTTTTCGTATGCTACAGTAACATATATTCAACTAATTTATATATTAAAATCAATTAAGGATAACTTCTTATCATATATGCATGTCTAGTGCAGTTGAAACTCATCAACTAAAAGAAGATGAGGTCTTGGGATCAAATCCTAGCAGCCACTATTTTTTTATTTTTTTATTTATGTTACTATATTAATATTGTAACACATTCTATTAGACATAGTAACACATTTATATGTGTTGCTACATTATTATTGTAACATATTTTTTCACAAGTAGTAACACATATTTGTGTTACATTAGAATTGGTTCTAGTAACACCAGCATATGCATCACTTATTTTTTGTGTTACTGTAAGTCTCTGTAACACTTTTTTCTAACTTCAATAACACATATATGTGTTACTAAAGGCCTGACCTGACGTAGTGGATGCATGCCGCGATGGTATCCAAATTGGGGTTGTTGAGCTAGCAAGGAATTTATTACAGGACAATTATTTGGTCTGTTTTGAAAAAAAAAAATCTAAACAAATCGGAATCATAAAGTCCATTTTAGTGAAAGTATTCATGAATAATCATTATCTCCGACTCCTTGTCATCATCTTTGAGAATTTTTAATTTCCTGCCATCCAATACAAGGAGGAATTGCTCAAGGAGGAACCGACAGAGGATTGAAATGAGCAATACAAGGAGGAATTGCTCAAGGTAGGGAAGACATCACACGTAAGATAATCCAGAAGGTGAAAAATAGCACAAGTGGTGATCTTGTTCGTGAAGCATGGGAGCTAGCGCAATAGCTCGGTGATTTAGGCCCTGTTTGAAACATGGGAATGAAAAACGCAGGAATAGGAGAAAACACAGGAAAGGAAAAAATGCTAAAACCACAGGAATCCAAAACAGAGGAATAAAGAATTTGAGATGTTTAGAATGCAGGAATTGTAAACATATGAACTAAATGCATTACAACTAAATAAAGTATTTATACAAGCCATAACATCAATTTTCAATACACATAATTAAATTACTAACCTCTTACCACCTTTAACTACTCACTTTATTTCTCAAGGCAACCCATTCCTGCATGGTCTTTGCTAACACGTACAGGATACGTGTACATTAATTCACGTTAATTAAGTTCAAAGCGTACATGTGCATTAGCTCACCTCAATTAGGTTGTTGCATGTGGGCACTCTACAGCTAACGCCATAAGCAAAACAAAGGAAATTTTCCTTTAGATCCAACCTCATGTTTTTTTTCCTATGTTTTGTGAAGGAAGTCTTTCCTTTCCTCTGGAAAAGAATTTATAATTCCTCTATTCCAAACAGCAAGTGTAGGAAAAATTCCTTTGGAATGGATTCCTTTAAAATTCCTTTGAATTTCCTTTAATCCAAACGACCCCTTAGGCAAGAACGATGAAGGAATGACATGCAGTTGAAAGGTGATTCATGGTGTGTGGGTGGAAATGATTTGCTTCTCAGCTAGCAGGCGGAGAGGGTTCCCGCACGCCACGAGCCTAGGCAAAGGGATCCGGATCCCCTGAATTGAGAAACAAAATTCAGGGGCACTGTAGCACGATACAGTAGAATATGTGAGAGAAGCTACAGTACCCTGAATTGGTACTGTACCAGTACTGTCGAAACAGTATTTCGAGCTACTGTAGCGAGGATTGGTTACTGTAGTTCGCGTACTGTAGCGATCGGCCTGATCCATCCACTCCACATCTGACGGTGGGGAGAGAGAAAAATTCCGGTTACTGTAGCGTTTCTGAATTTTGTTCCTTAATTCAGAGGATCTGAATCCTAGGCAAAGGGTGGGGAATATCCCTCCTATGTCTGGCTCCTCCGGGAGTACAGGGGATGGAGACCTTAGCTCAGCGTATGCGCGGACAGAATATTCAGAGGTAGCAGACTTTGGTGCAGGCGTGCCGCTGCACCCGCTGCCTCCACCGGTCACCGGCGACCAGAATGCTTTAAGGGTGCACAGAACTATATATTGAGATATAGTTCCCATCTGGTTACCTTTTCTGCAAACAATATTTCTTTGATAAGATCAAATGAACTATTCAGACTATATGGATCTAAATCTTTGACCCTCCAATAACTTGATATTTTTTTGTGAAAATAGAAAAATAGACATTTGAGTTCGGTTATGATAACTGTATCTGATGAGACGTACAGGTATGAGGTTTTTTTGGTGCTAAGATAAATTTAATTATAATTCATTTTCCGGTTATTGCGTCAATGTTGATCCATCACTGAGTCGTGGTGGAAAAGTGTGCTATGCATAAATGATTTCTTTTTTATGAACGTGTTTTGTAGGCTGACTCTGTATTTCAGTGTAGCAGCCTCCTTCCCAGATTTGTGTATTTTGGAATTTGGAATTTAAACAATCTATATGTTGCTATTTTCAGGAATTATGTGTAGGATTTAAATTTGTATTGTGTGTAGGCTTTCAATTTGCGTTTTGCATACTTGTATGAAGTTAGTCTAATAATGGTCCCACATTAAAATATAGTCCTTCATATTATTGCCTATGCCATTGAGCACATGATCCTGATGTCCGATCAATCCAGTTGGGTAGTGCATATAATCAAATAAAATATCTCATGTGAGGCATGCCGCGGTGGTATCCAAAATGGGGTTGCTGAGCTAGCAAGGAGTTTACTACAGGAGAATTATTTGGTTGGCCTTGAAAAATAAAAGAAGTAAAAAAAAATCATAGAGTCCACCATTAGTACAAAATTCATGAATGTAAAACAAAGCAAAAGTCCATTTTACTCCCCCAAACAATTCACTTTTCCCATGTTAAGCCCTAAACAAAATAATGGCTCAATTTACTCCACAGAACAATTCAAATCGGTGCAATATACCCCCTATTGAACTTTGTTATTTTTTGTTCTTGGTATGCAAGTTGAATTTGAAGCTCCAATTTTGCATGATGATAATTGACAAAAAAAAACCTATGTTAAAAAAAATATAACATATTTGTTGATACTATGATATCTAATAGTAATTAATAACTATACATACATACAAATAATATAATATCAAAAAGTATACTATAATTATTTAACATAGGTTGTTGTGTGATTAAATTTGATCTTCAAATTCAGATTGTACACTGAGTAACCAAAAAAAAAAATCACTATAAAGGGTACATTTGCACCAACTTGAATTTGTTCGGGTAAGTAAATCAAGCCATGATTTTGTTCAGAGAGTAAAACAGACGAAGTTAATACTGTCCATTTCCCTGTCATCGTCTATGAGAGTTTTCAGTTTCCAGGATCCATTACAATTTGTTTCAAGAAAAAGGGAACAACATTAGAAACAGGGAAAATACTTTGTACGCCGCCATTGGCAGTTACCACCCACACCCTCTCTTCTCCGACCACACAGGTCGCTCTTGTCTCGCACAAATATACCTTTGTAGTGTTCTCTTTTGTTAGAAGTTTACACCAGCCTGCAGCGTGGGTCCATGTTTCATGCGTCCCTTGGATCTTGATCTGTAAGATAAATAGAAAGACACCTTCTCTGAGCGGATGGTGGGAGGCGCATCTGCCGCCGGGGGCGCGGCTGCCTTACCCTTGCTCGCCGACCACAGCGGGTACCGCAGCTTTGATGCCCTCGCCGCAGACCCTGCGGGGAAGTCCCAAAAAAATCCCAAATCATTCATATGCATTTCAACTCGAAATCCATAAATCATGAGAAAAAAATGATACCTCCTACCGTCGTCGGCCGACAACAGAACGCCGGAAGGGGCCATCAATCCCGATCCCCGACGCACTCTCCTATCGCGAATCGTACAAACTGACGAGAGGGAATGGAACCTTCATGAGAGCTGTTCAGTTTTGGGGCCTTTGAACCAGTCTTGTCGTGGGGAGTAGGGATTGCAATGGGTGCCAGTTACCCACGACCCGATAGGTTTTTCTCCCATTAGGAGGTCGGTTTGGGTAAAATATTGTACCGATGGGTCAACTAATGGGAATAAAGCTTGACATAGTGGGTGAGCTGGGTTTAGAAACGGTTTAGCAAAACCCGAACCCACCTACCAACCGCCACTTGAACATTACTCAATTTATTCATGTTATCATGTTGTGACTTAATTATGGTACTTCAATGATGTCAAAGGATGAATGGTGATGTTGCAACTAAATATGCCTTTGTGTTATTCTCACTGATGCAAAACTAAGTACATTTCTCTAATATTTGCTTCAGTTTATGTCATTTCTTACACATTGGATATGCATTTTTTCTTATGTTATGCTACTATAAAATAAAAATGCTAGGCAGGTATGGGTACCCGATGGGTCTGTGCTTGGGTTGAAATCTTCACCCGTGACTCTTATTTTATCTAGCGGGAATTTTCTGACCTCGTGAGTGTGGGTCTGAGGGGGCTAAACCGGATGGCTTTTCACCCGTTGCCATCCCTAGTGGGGAGGTAGAGGAGCGTATAAATAATGGCACTTGCACCCTTGCACGGTTGGTAGACATACCCGTGTCACGCCGTCTTGCGGGCCCTGTCTTCACACAGACTGTCAGTGAGTAAAGGTTGTCCAGAGCTGCGTGGATTCTTTGTTTGATAGGGACGGGGAGCGCGTGCGGGCCTGCCCACGCGTGGCGCCATTTGAATCGCGTGGCGCGGGAAAAGGGGAGGAGTGGAGGCCGTTACCGGTTGGCCACGCATGCTCCTTCTCCGTCAACTCTGTGTGCTGCTGTCGTTCCTCTGTAGATTGTGCATTGCCACTGCCGGTTAAAATACTCATAGAATTTCTTCCCTAAAAAAAGGTACTCACAAAATTTAGGATTACATAACTATGTTGACGTACTCATGAAATTGACTCATGGAACGCATGCCGGTTAAATACAAGCCCACCACAGAAGTCGTTTCTTTGAAAATAGGGCTGGAGTAGGTGAGAGACATCACAATTTGGAGTTTTCTGAAATTCTTACAAGATGTGTGCATGCACATCTTCTTTTGCAGCCGGTAGCTTTTTAAAAAGGATCGCAATTGAGTCCATACTGATCAGGATAAATTTGGATGTCTCTTAAAAGAAAAATTTGAACACAAGGCTAAACCCATAGATTTCTTTTAGTTTGATGCCCTGGTACATATGCATATTCTGCTATGACTCAAAGCTTATGCCGTAAAATTCAGAGGTTGTACGTACGTACTACACGTGTATTTGGTACCTACTAGATGACGCCGGCATTGCTGGTTGCACAGCCTGCGACATGGTCGCATGCCCGTGCTGCACAGACAAGAAGACCTGCGCCCCTGGCTGCCGCACAGGCATGGCTGGCTACTCCTGCGAGTGTGTACGAGCCATCGAACCTGCTAGCTATAGCTAGTCCCCTGTCTGTACATGCGTGGCTGCCGGCGAGACTGTCGACGATGATGATGCGTTGCTGAAAGCAACAAGCCAACGATCGGGCCAAATAGGAAAACAGAGGATGATCCAGCAGGGAGGCGGCCAGTTACCCACTTGACAAGACCCGACGGTATGATAATCCGAACCAGTCAGTCAGTCAGAATGGCACTGCTTCCAGACTTGGATCTAGTACGTAGTACCCTATAGCACCAACCCCCCATTCATGCACACGATTTGCACACGTACGCTGCCGTGGAGTTTTCTTCGATCGGAGCGCTAGCTAGCTACGCACCGACGAGTGGCAAACGCCCTGACCAGCTCGTCTATAGCTACTTCCCTTTATATTCGCACCTCCCGATCGAGCGGCCACCACGACGCACATCTCACATAGTAATCGCAACGAAACGATGAGCAATATAGCTGCGGCAGGGGTGTTAATGTGCGGCCTCCTCCTGCTCGCCGCCGTCGCTGCGGTGGAGGCCCCCCAGTCCTCCACATACATCGTGCACGTCGCGCTCGCTCGGCCGCGCCTACTACGCCTCGTTCCTGCGCGACGCCTTCGCCGCCGCGGGTGTGCTCTACGCGTACGCCCACGCCGCGACGGGCTTCGCGGCGCGGCTGACGGCGGCCCAGGCCGCGCACCTCGCGTCGTCCCAGGCGCCGTCCGTGCTCGCCGTCGTGCCGGACGCGTCGCTGCAGCTGGACACCACCCTGACGCAGTCGTTCCTGGGCCTGATCTCGACGCTGCCGTCCTTCGACGCCTCCGCCTACTGCAACAACAAGCTCGTCGGCGCCAAGTTCTTCCTTGGGGCTCGTTCGGCAGCTTGGGATTAATTCCCGTGCAGGATTCACATCATGCATGGATTGAGTGATTCCATGTGTGTCACTCAATCCTATACCTCATAGGTTTGATTCTCATATTTTCTAATTCCTTGACCCAAAGTATTATTTGGTTAACTGGGATCAAATTCGCGTGCGTGAGTGGGACTCGTTCCATGGGGTCAGACACCAGGAATCATTCCTAGCATTTTGTTAGGCGCAATGGCTGGATTGAACTAGGTGGGAATCAAACCTAGAAATAACCGAACAACATTTCCAGCCTACTCTAGGATTCTCTCCAGGCCATAAAAACCCACTGAATTTTGGCTCAAATCCTGAGCATTCCATGTCAAACGAACAAGGTCTTGAGGGGTAGGAGGCCAGCAGGTTCGGCAGGACTGATGAGACGAAGGAGGAGGAGGAGCCCAAGTCGGCGCTCGACACCAACGGCCACGGCACGCACACCTCCTCCGCCGCGGCCGGCGCCGCCTTCTTCGGCTACGCCGGCGGCACGGCCGTGGCCATGGCCCCCCGCGCGCGCGCGTCGCGGCCTACAAGGCGTGCTGGAAAGGGTGCCTGGGCTCCGACGTGCTGGCGGCCTTAGACGTGGCCATCGCCAACGGCGTCGACGTCATCTCCATCTCGATCGGCCCGCGCGGCGGCCGGGCGCCGGAGTAGTTTCACCAAGACACCACGGCCGAGTCCACCGCCGCCAACATCGCGCCTTGGATCCTGACGGTCGGTGCGTCGACCGTCAACCGCCGGTTCCCGGCCACCGTCGTTCTCGGCAACGGCGACACCTACGCCGGCACCTCCCTCTACGCCGGCGCGCCGCTCGGCGCAGACAAGATCGCTCTGTTGTACGGCGCCGACGCGGGCTCCAACGTCTGCGAGGCCGGGAAGCTGGACGCCGGCTTGGTTGCCGTCGACCCGGGCTGGACACGTGGACCCCAACCGTGCCCTTCGTCCGCGGCGCTGGCCACGTGGACCCCAACCGTGCCGTCGACCCGGGCCTCGTGTACGACGCCGGCGCGGACGACTACATCGCTTTCCTCTGCGCGCTCGGCTACACCTCCGAACAGATCGCCGTACGTGTTTGCTGCTACAGACGGCTTGACGATCGATGACTATTGTTCGGCGACGCACGCGACCATTAATGCCAGCGAAAGCAACTACCCGGCTTTCTCCGTGCTATTCGACTCCTCCTACGGCGAGGTCACGCAACGCCGCGTCGTGCGCAATGTTGGGAGCAACGTCACGGCCACGTACACGGCAAATTTTGAGAGCCCCGGCGGCGTTCGCGTTAAGGTGAAGCCGCGGGTGCTGCGGTTCAGCGCGACGCAGCAGCAACACACGAGTACGAGGTCACCTTCCAGCCGCGAATGGATGGGAGCCAAATTACCAACAACTACACGTTCGGGTCCATCGAATGGAGCGACGGCGTGCACAGGGTGACGAGCCCCATCGCCGTCACGTGGCCAACAAGCCCAGTAGCGGTGATGTGATGCCATCACTTGTTCTTGCGGATTTACGATAAGCTGGCTAACCTAAAAGTAGGAAAGAAGCAACGTATTTTCAATTTCAGCAGCGCTCCATATATCTTAGCTACATGATCAGTCTGTTGAATTTGTTGCCGTGGATCTCATCTACTGCTAGGCATTTTGAATTCAGACTGCTCACTACAAGAAAAATGACTATTAGTCACCAAGGTAGTTGGTCTATGTGTATTGTTGGTCACAATAGCTTGTTTGTCATCAACAAGCTTGGTAACATTGTGGTGGCTAAAACCTTGTCACTATATGCATAAAGTGACCAATAATTGTTTATGTTGGTCACTAAAACTATATAGCAACCAATACAATCTTGGTAACTACATATAATGTTGGTCACTAAAATCATATATCCACAAAAAATCTCAAACTTGGTCACTATTAATCAACTTTTAGTGACCAACAAAGAAAATTTTTCCTTAGTCACTAAAACTTGATGACTAAAACTATGTTTTCTTGTAGTGGCTTTTATTTAGACAACTTGTGACAGGAGTCCAAACAACACATGACAGTAGTAATATCACATGTATTAGAGTTGGGAAAATTTCTTATGCGCCATTGCAAATTTGCATAATCCCGAATATGTCACAGTGACACAGGTGGGTCCCACCTGTCACTGAGAGGCCAATGGCATATACGGGATTACAATTTTTTTGCAATGGCACCTAAGGAATTGCCCCGAGAGTTACGGTTAAATAAGCATTTGTTGTTGAGATGAACGACACATTGTTGGACAAATTTATCTGCGAATTCAATCATGTTTCCCTATGCATGGAACGGATAAAGTTTTAAAACGATGGCAATAAAGGATGTGTTTTACCGATCACGGATTAGTAACTAGAAGTTTAACCAATAGCATATAAGGGACTAGCAAGGTGGCCCGCGTAAATTGCGCGGCTAGAAATGAAACAACTATATCTATCTCTCGTGTAATGCTAGCCAGTTGCCCTGCTATTGTAGTTGTAAACTCTATAACTTTTACATTATCTACCATATCTATTTCTCCTGTAATGCTAGCCAGTTGTCCTGTTTTGACAGCAGATTGCCCCATTATCTCTGCTTGTGAAAGGTGTCGCCAGAACCTAGTTCGCCTCGCCGCCTCAGTGGCTGGCTCGCTCATTCGCCCGCTCGCGTCAAGACGCCCGCTGAAGCTTCGCTCGGCTCGGTGGCTTTTTTTTTTCCCTTCACAGAGGAGACCTTGGGCCTTGACTGGGTGGGGACCCAAATCTCCTGTCCATCCTCTAGCTACGGAATCCATGGCCTTGTGCACAACTGCACATATAGAAAATGAATGCATAGACCCCCCCCCCCTAACGTCGCAGTTTTCTCAGAAGACGGCCTCTAATTTATGTACTAATGACGTCTCAATCAAGTGCTGGCCCCCCTCATAACCATGAGCCCACGACGAGATGCCCCTCATGTGCTCACCTTCCAGGCCCGATTAGCCCATCCAGAAAAGGCTTTTGCTCATGAATGAGAAGCCGAGCCGTCGATTAATTGATTCCCTAATGCCTTCCTGTTCGTTTGGCCTCCATCATTCGCATTACTGTGACGACGCCGCCAGTCCACCGCCGCAAAAAGCTCTGAACGCGCTACGAATCCTGCAAGTTGCGCACTCGGGGCAAAGGTATGCATCGTAGTTCCTTCCATCATTCAATCAAATACAATTGTATTAGGATTAAAATTTAGTTTATTCGGAGGGGAAGGACTCTTAATGTAACTCCCTGATCTATTTATGTCGATTTTAGCATGAAAGAGGATGTAATAAGGACTCTTATAGTTTTTACACGCATGTTGGTTCAAGCTCTGGTTCTATGAACTAGCCATACAACCCGTGCATTTGCACGGGGCTAGCAAATTCATGGTGTATGGAGAGTTCTAGGTGTGTGAGTTTTATATCAGGTAACTTGATACAACGGGCTGCAACAATAACACTTGGCCTATGTTAGTCCATCCATATACTCTCTCCCTTTTTCTTTGAGAAACTAAAAGAAAAAATAATTCACGTTTGCATCACATGCATGCCATGAATGGAAAATAACAGCAAAGGAATTTTAATTTTAAAATTTTATGCACTCAACAAATTACAAAAAAACCTAATGTGCCAGAAAACCTTGGCGAGATTGCGGGGTCAATGGTCTTCTTTATCTTTATATTTTCTCTATTGTCCTCTTCATGGCACGTCTTGCCTCTGCCTCTAGCTGCTTGTGAAACGAAACAAATTATTAGAAACAGATATTCCAACAACCATAGAAAAGTGAGGAATTATTGGTTCAAAATAACAAATGCTTATCGTAGTCATCTTGTAAATTCTAAATTGTTATCATTTGAAGAGAACTGACATGATTATATATCTTAGTTATCTGAAAAAAATGTATTTTCCAAACCCCATGCCCTTTATTCAGAAACAATCAGATATCCAGTGAATTGCTGATGTATCAGGTTTGGCCATCAATTAGTCTTTTAAATTTTGAGGACTATAGTTTTCTTTTGTTTCCCTGTTTTTTACAGTCCATGCTACTAGGCATGAAAGCAGCAAGGCTGGATGTGTGGAGAAAAGGACAGGGGCACCTATCTGATAGCTGACAGCGAAAACTGATTAATGGATGGCTCCTCTACTACGACTGCAAGTGAATTGCATTGCTTCTTCTTTGTATAACGCTGGCCTGCACCAGACTATGAGAGGATATCCTGATTATGAGAGGATTCCACCAATTTTTGCATGCGTATGCCACCACCAATCAAACTGCAATGCAAAAGGCAAGGCACGCATGCACGTGCAGATAGAAATTCAGGCATGCTTACGCAGCTGCTGTTCCAAATTATTGTGGAGGCATGCATGCATAATCATCTAGCAGTGAACGTATTTTGTCCGTAGTGCAGTACATATACAATACGTTAAACAGGATTGGATCAAAGGATACGTACCTCAGGGCCCATCCTGGAAGAGGCGATCGTCTCCTGCAGATCGGCACAGCGATTCACTCATACACGATTTTTCTTCCCCTTGATCAAGCCTGCCGACCTTGAATTTATAGAAATAATCCCTCGTTGCCGGCATCCTGTTGGTCACCGCAAGAACCCTCTTCCCAAGTACATGCCTACGCAAACAGAAATCAGCATCATGAAGCGAACAAACCAATTTCATAATCAAGATAAGAAGCTTGTAGATTCTGGCTACCTCTGCAGCATATCTGGCTAGTCCAGGAGGCTGGACCCCGTATAGATCGGTAGCTACTATAGCCATGGTCGACGTCGACCATCGTAGAGACCCTGGATTCAATCGTCGGCTGCATCGTTTGAGCGGCGCAGGCAATGAACCGGCTCTTAACGGCCAGATGTTTTGCTTTTTTCTCAGAATTTCTAGGATTTTCTTTCGATTAATGTGACGGCTCCAAAAGGATACTCCAATTAGTAAATATAAGATGGGTTCAAGCTCTGGTGTTGGTGCCAAAAATCCTTGTGAAAATCCTAGTGCAACCAATTAGAATTTAAGTTAACTGAGTAGGGCATGTATTCAACCTATGATCAACATTCATTCTACCATAGATCATACATTTTTGTGCTTTTAATCTATATAATACGTGCTCTGGTGTGGTCACATTTTTATACTTTTTTTTAGGATGCCGACCATTAACGCCCCCCCCCCCCCCCCCCCCCCCCCCCCCCAATGTTCAAATCCTGGCTCCGCCCCTGCTGCATAGATGCATGCACTCACCGCACATGCACATGACAGCGAAATATATACTTTGCAGGCAATGCTTCTGCTTGAGTACGTGTGAGCCTAGCTTGGAGCACTTGGACAGCGGCTAGGTTTCCAGAGCTCTCAAACTTTAAATTTCTCTACATACTGTTTTGTGTTGATGGCTGACTGAACAGGGAATCAGGATTCAGAAAGGGTGTCCAAGCACCTATGGGTAATACAAGAACCAATAGGGCTCTATCGGTTGTACAATGCCCGATAGTGTAACGGTAATGGAGATCGCCGGAGTTATAGAGTAAGACATCGCCTGGATGAAGACATGACTGGTGATTGCAAAGCGGGAATAGCTATAGCTACAAAAGCAAAAGCCGTCACTGTCTACAGTTAGCGTAAACTGTCAAGCGTGCTTAGCGTGAGTTGTGGGCCGTATGCCATTTGTTATGTGGGAGTTTGTGGGCCTTGGGCCAAATGTTATGTGAGTGTGTGTGGATGAGGCCAGAATGTGGCGCGGTGTATAAGCGCAACCCTGTACTCTCTCATTGTCAGATATTAAATAGTAGACAAAAGTTTCTTCTTGTTGCTAACGTTAAGTGATGGAGAGAACATTAGCGCTGCCATGATCTCCTCCTCACGCCACCGGCCCCTCACCGCCGGCAGCCACGGGTGAACTCAGGTGATTATCAGTAGTAACAAGTGGTATCAGATTCACCGGTCCTTGGGTACAGATGGTTCAGGTAGGGTCCATGATGCTTGGTCAATTTCCCAGGAGCTCATTGCTGGTTTCCAACCGGAAGACAAGGACAAGATGTGGAGGGTGATCCAGGGCGTGTGGGTGGAGATGCTCTGCTTCTCTGCTGGCAGGTGCAGAGGGTACTTGCACGCCACAAGAGCTTAGGCAAAGGCGGGGAGTACATCTCTTACGTGTGGCTCCTCCTGTCATACATGGGGATGGAGACTGACAGAGACGATGCAGAGAACAGAGATGCAGGAGGAAGAAGGCATTGTTGGTATAGCGGCGGGCGTTGCATCGGCTACACCAGCGACAGCTACTCATGAAGACAATGTCTGATAGACAAGTGGTTGCATCTGACGAAGACAAACATGGTTTCATAATGCACTACGGAAACCGGTCGTTTGCCGAGTGCCACGGGGTTGCCAAGAGCTTTTCCTTGGGCACTCGGCAAACACACCTTTTGTCGAGTACCGCTCTCGGCAAAAACAAAACTCTCGGCAAAACATCGTGTGCCGAGAGCCGACGCTCGCCAAAAAAACACTCGGCATAATTATTTTTTTTGTCGAGTGCCTGTCACGAAACACTCAGCAAAAATCCTTTTGGCTCTCGGCAAAAACACGGCCGCCCATCCGAAATTCGCGACGGCGTTACAAGATCAAAATTTTTGCCCTTTTGCCGAGTGTTTTTCCCATTACACTCGGCAAATCAATTTTAAACCAAATTTTTCATGCGTTAAATTTGTTCAAATCAAAAAGTTTTAAACTACAAAGTTGTATAACATATCAAGATGTACACTTTCTATTTTGGTCATTTCTTCATTCGACAAAGCGCCAGTAAAGTTGTTAACAAACTCTAAAGGTCCCGTTTAGTTTCTAGAAACACAAAGAGATATATTTTAAATTTATGAACAATGTTACTACAAATATGTCAGATTATAAAAGACCAAAATAAAAGTTGTAGATCTTCATAACTTACACAACTTTTCTATTGAACACTTTTTAATTTGAATTAATTTTGTCAACGAAAAGTACATTTGAATTTCTTAAATTAGAAAATTTGATATTTTCAAACGACCTTGGATAGAGAAATAGAAAAAATAAAAGTTGTGCCTATCGATAAGTTATAAAACTTTAAAGTTGACAACATTTTGATTTGAAATGAAATTGTCAATGAAAAATACGTTTCAATTTCTCAAATTTGAAAATTGAAAACAATATCAGATGGAGAAATTGTAAAAAAAAAAAGTGTTAGATATCGAAAAGTTATGAAACTTTGTAATTGAACACTTTTAAATTTGAAATCGAAATGTGAACGAAAAGTATGTTTGAAATAAAAGTAAAAAAACAAAAAAAGTTATTTGTCGAGTGCCAGATCACGGGCACTCGGCAAATTGGTGGGAGTAGGACTTAGTCGCGCGGGCCACTTCTTCCTCCTTTCTTCCTCCATTCTTCATCTTGTTCCCCACCACCGACGTCGCCGTCGCCCGCCGCCCCCACCCGCTACCGCGCCGCCCCGAATCCCTCCGCCACCCCACCCCGGCCCTGGACACCGGCCACCGCGCCCCGGCCCAACCCCGGATGACAGCCTCCACCGCGCGCCACCCGCCTCCCCCGCGCCCGTCGCCATCCACCGCGCCGCCACCCGCCTCCCCTGTGCCGCGCGGCATCGATGTGCTGCCCAGGCCCCTCCCCGTCGACATGTTGTCCCCGCCCAGCGACCCCGACGAGGCCGGCCCCTCCCGTCCCCGGCCTCCCCGTCGACGTACTGCCCCGGCGCCTCCCGTCCCCAGTCCATATCAAAAATTTCCATCCAACATTTGGTGCATTTGCACGTGATATGCTCCCCTTTTAGTGATCGTTACATGATCTGAGTGTACGTAGCTGGTGTCACTTTTAGTGACTATCAGATCTACTACCCAACAATTCCTGCGTACCCCCACCCACCGTCACTATCCTCTTTCTGACTCCAGCTTGCAAAACTGTTAATTTCTTCTATCTTTCTCGCAAGTACATACATGTTACCGGTGGGCCCTCCATGTTACCGTGATTAGGAAGGATTTTAGATTTTTTTTACAACCTAATTACAACCAAAAAAAAAGTTGTGTCGCAATATCTTGCCGACCAGGGAGGCTAGAGTTTTTTGAGCAAAACTTTGCTAGCTCCCTGAACGTGTTCTTCTATTCTATTGCATGAAGGAAACCTGTGCCCATAAAAAAAATGCTGATCATGATAATAGAGGCATTCTGTTGATAACTTGAAATTAACTTCGCAAATTAAGCATCTGCCGACAAAGATGTTGCCGAGAGAGCAAGTTTTGATATTCCTTCCTTGTCGTGGCAATTAAACTTTTTAAAGCACGTCTATTTGTTCTTTCCAATTTATTTCCTAATCAGTGCATGCACGTGGGGCCAACGACAGTGTCAAAGTACTTAGTCCTAAAGCAGAAGTAGCGTGGAACACATTAGTACTACTACTAGAACATTCTTTTTGGTTAATTGGAAAAACCATGCATGGCGCCAAAAGCTACGTGGAAAGCTTGGCACGAAAGCGAGGCTTCCATATTGATGCCACAACTTGATCATTGGCGATGTCTGTTGAAAGCTAGCCGTCTGCCGTGAAGCCAATAATAAACGGCAGATGCTATCAAATATTTGATTCAGTATTAATTAGTATGGACGCCCGCGTATTTGCACGGCTAGATTTACTGTAATATTTAAATATTTTATATTATTTTAGAAGTTTAACATAGTTTATTATTATTATTGTTATTATTATTACTACTACTACTACTACTACTACTACTACTACTACTATTATTATTATTATTATTATTATTATTATTATTATTATTATTATATTTATAAAATGGTAGAAATTGATAGAAGAATTTCTCACCATCCCTCAATTTGAGGTGAGATGAGCCATCATTTATCTTGGATTGTGTTATAGCTAAGACATTGTATTTGATTTATAATATAATAATTGGAGCTTCATCCAATTATAGGGTCCATCCAATCTAATAGGAGTATAGCATGTGGTGTTCATCTATACAGCTTCTAGATTATAAGTAGCATGTAAAAACCAATATTGTGACAACTGGCTATAGCAAGGATTCAACATAGAAATAGTGAGCAGGTAAGTATTGTGTAAGTGTGTTAGAATAACACATGAATCACGGGCAAGGTTTGTAATCTCGTTTTGACCGGAAAAACCGGGCCGGACCGAGATGTCCGGTTACCGGAAAAACCGGGAAAACCGGTCGAAAACCGGATCAAAATTCAAATGACAAAATTTGAATAAAAAACGTCAAAATTTCCGAAAAACCGGACCGGTTTACCGGTAAACCGGTTGAAAATTTCGGTAAACCGGACATGAATTTTGGTAAACCGGTTTAAAAAGGAAAAATAGAAAAAAGTGCAAAAATTGAAAAGTTGCAAAAAAGAAACAAAAAATATGTAAAAAAACTAGACGCAATTTGCAGCCCAATGGTGAAAACGAAACACGTAGATTCGATCGTTTAGTCTCTCAAAAAAATCGAGGAAGGTTGCTGGTTCATAAAAAAAGGGATTTTTCTTTTATTTTTCTTTCTTGTTCTACTCATAAACTTTCGCGATTTTTTAGGCACATGAAACGATCGAATCTACTTGAATGGTTTCCACCGTTGGACTCCAAATTCGATCTAGTTTTTTTACGTATTTTTTGTTTCAAAATTTTTCAAATTTTCAATTTTTTAAAAAATTTGAAATGGAAAACCGGACTACCGGGTAGACCGGACCGGACCGGTTTTTCCGGTTTTCGCGAAAACCGGTCCGGTTTACCGCGGTAATGCAAACCCTGATCACGGGTACAATATGAAATTATAAATATTACCGTGTCACTATAAAATACATTTGAGTAGATTTCAAGACCTTAAATGGCACCATACATTTGAGTAGATTGCAAATTATAAATATTACCGTGTCATTATTTTCTATTTTGAAAAGTTTTTTTAAAGAGACCCACGTAAAAACCCAAAGGGACCTCATTTTCTTTTAGAATGAAGTCAGTTTAAATGTGCCAAGCTAAACAACCAACATATGTCACGGTAAGAAAAAAAGAACGTTTCGTGCTACAAATAATCTTTTCAAGAAAACGTGTCATGCTAAAAATAAGAGAATGTGCCATTCTAACTAGACATATGGTGCTGCATTTTTATAACGGTTTATTTAGAGATAGGAATTAACTCTATTTTTTATATTTTTATTATTCCAAAATTTGTATGTGGGTAAATTAGAAATAAGACTTAGGGGTATTTTAGCTATTTTTTATTGTCCGAATTTAGTTATTTTTTTACTTTTAATGGCATGGTGGGTAATTTAGAAACAGGTGGGAGGGGGTATTTTGCCTATTTTTTATAATTCCGAATTTAGCTAATTTTTTGACCCGTAATGGCATTGTGAGTTATTTAGAAATAGGTGTGAATGGTATTTTTGTTTATTTTTTATAATTCCGAATTTTGATGTTTTATTAATATTTATAGAAGGTTTTGTGACTAATTGTTTCATAGTGGCAGTGGTGAGTAATTTTCTCTTCTTATGTTCTCGGATTAATGTGAAAATTTCTAGGCTTTAAGAGCAACGTGATGGCTCCTTTTTGTCGTCAAATATATATATAATCGATGAGCTAACAATACAAAAAATACTAAATGCAAATTAAAACAGACCCTCCTACAGAAGGAAAAGCACTAAGGTGGATGTTTTGCGAGATCGTGAGGGCGCATCATGGAATATAGTTAGGCAGTGTTTGCCAAAGTTAATCAACCTAATGAGATTTTAGGGACTGCTGGGGATGGAGAATGAGCATCACCCGCCGAATTAAAGCTACGAAGGGACATCAAAATTCATTTCTAATAAGCTAAAGGGATCCACATGGACGGTGTGAATAACTTTAACTGAAATTCTATAATTAAAGTGTGGGTTGGTCAAGTCATCTAAAGCAAGTAAATAGGGAACATTGTACTTGAAAACAACCATTCTGTACACAATAATGAATCCGAAGGAATAAGGTTGCATATATCATTTATTAAAGATATCAAAGGATTGTGGTACTGCTAAATTAATAGGACCTACTAAGGTTTCTCCAGGTGGCAGGTCTGTACGTTTTACTAAAGTTCTCTTATGAAGATATATATGGGTCCATCAGTCTAGAATTGTATAGCAAACACCTGGGCGCATTTTTTCTCCCTGAGAGGACAACCCGTGGTATTTAAGGATATAAATGGAGGACCTTCATTCTCGTCGCTGCATTCTTCTGTCCGTAGTCACATTGAGAGGGGTGGGTTGAGAATGGGGTTCTCAAAAGCGGTCCAATGGTGGGAGGAGTGGCAGCTGCGTGTCCTTGTTTTAGCCAGCCTCTTCCTACAGTACTTCCTAATGGTCGCCGCTGCTTTACGTAAGCACCGTATCCCAGCTTGGTTCAGATTCTTAACTTGGTTAGCCTACCTGGGCAGCGATGCTACAGCTATATACGCCCTCGCAACTCTCTTCAATCGCCATACAAGGCAGGAATGGGTGTCCAGACACCATAGCAGTATTGCTCTGGAGGCACTATGGGCACCCATTCTCTTAATGCATCTTGGCGGGCAAATTGGCATAACTGCCTACAACATAGAAGACAACGAACTATGGAGGCGACATGTATTAACTGCATTGTCCCAGGTTAGTGCATGAAGATCATTCATTTATAATTTTACTTGTAGCTCAAAATATATAGTACGTGCCCCTGACGTCATATTTCAAAACTAGTTGATTACGAACATAAAAACCAACCATTTTTTGTCTGAAATGATTCATGGATGAAAGAAAAGAGATGCCAATTTATATGATGTTGTCCACTCTGTATGATGTTGATTCACACGGATAATATCAAAATGTTCCACTCTGTATGATGATGGGAATTGCTCGGGTCGGTATATAATTGTTGCTGTACCATGTCCCACTTAATAGGGATGTTTACTATGTACACATGTAAGCCTCAAGGTCAAAAACAGAGGAATTATTTTTTCTTTCAGTTTTAGAACGGGTATTGATGGATACATTCTTATAATTCAATTTTTTATCATCCTAATTAATAATTTTTAACATATAAATATCAGTAGATTTGTCACTGTGTGCCAGGATTTATCTATTGTTATATTTGTACCACTATGATCATTACCAACCGCCCTACAGTGTTGTTTGGTTAGACAAATTCAAACCAGCCGTCATGTAGTTAGAACAAAGTAGTATTGTAAAATAAATGATAAATTGTTGAAAGCAAGACATGTGTAATTAACCATATGATCATTTTCCATTTCTTTCAAAGCACATTATTTGATTCCAGATTCTTTTCCTAATCACAAATAAAAGCTAAGATGAAAACAATTCAGCATATACTTCTCACGTGCACCGAACAGTCAAGTCATGTACAACTTACACTCTGATACGGCATACATTTGTTTAAGGGGTTAGAGGTTTGTTCAACTTGATTATTTGGGGCAAGACATATCAGACCAAGATAAAAAAAAAACAATCCATGTACTTGATTTACAAGTTGAGGGGAAAAGACAATCCAGAATACTGTAGGACTTTTTAAAAAAAATAAACAAGGAAAGAACCGGGGAGAGTACATTATCATTGATGTGGTCAGACAATGGCAAGAAAAGGGGGAAGGTTTCTACATATTATAATGGTGCAAAATGGTAACATTCAGACAGTTTTTTTTTAATGAGGGAAGACTATTTATGTTGACTTACAATGATTCATTATGCACAAAATTTAATACAATCACTAGTCACTAGTGTTCCCAAAAATAATACAATCACTAGTAATGTGTAGCCAAAATTGTATATTAAACGTGTTTCTTGTAATAATATCATATTTGGAAACTACATACACGATTGCCCTGCCAAGGCAATCAAATTAGTGAGAAAAACTTCAAATCCAAAGGATGTTCGAAAATACGCATTACCTCTATAATTGGAGTACAATATAGGTGATAGTAATAACTTGGTATCAAATCAAAAATATGCATATTGTACAATATTGTATTGGTACAATATGCATAGTACCAATACAGTCTGTGCAATTGCTAAATTCAAAAAAAAATGTTCCACCATCATTATATAACTATACTATCACCTCTCGTGATATCCCAATTCTTAAAACAAAATCAAATGCATGTCTTCATATCTTTTAAATAAGAAAAAAAAAGTTGCCCTTTGTATATATGTTTGGAATAAGAGAAATGGTGTCCTTCATTAAACTCTATCATTTTTTGTTCGCAAAAAAAAACTCTATCGTTTTTAATATACAAAGCTAAATTGTGTATGCACTAACTTTTTTCCACCAATATCTGTCTCAGATTGCTGTAGCCATGTATGTGTTCCGCAAATCATGGTCCGGTGGGGACAAGAGATTACTGCAAGCAGCAATCTTGACCTTCATCCCCGGGACTCTCAAGTGCTTGGAGAAGCCATGGGCTCTAAACAGGGCTAGCATCAATAGCATTGTGAACCGTACTGACTCCACCACTCACAAAGATGATCAAATCAATTCGTTTGAGAAATATATGGAAACTGCAGCAGAGTATTTTCAGAAGGATAGCCAAGAAAGTACTGAAGAGAAAAAGGAGCAAAAGGATAGCCAAGAAAGTACTGAAGAGGAAAAGGAGCAAAAGCCATATAATCTTTTTGTAGATATTGCACCCACATATTCTGATCGGATAAACAGACTCAAATATGTGGTGCAAAATAAAGATAAAGTGCATGATCTACTGCGTTCAGGGCTCTCTAGAAGCTTCGATCGACTCTACACCAGGGAACAGGTGCGTACAAACATGTGTAGTAGTGAATGCACATGCAATCAGAGGAGATGTTGTGGGCACATGATGCGGCATGTAGTTTTATATCTAACATTTGCAGCCATCGGGCTTTTCCACAATAGCCACAGAGAATCTTACAATAACATAGATGTCAAGGTTACATATATCCTCTTGTGTTGTACTGCCGCTCAGGAGTTCATAACAAGTCAACTGTGGACCTGCTTTGGTTGCTGTGGGTCTATTTTTGGGCGGCCATGGCCCGAGCAAGTTTCCCAATATAACCTCATATGGTACTTAGCCCGCAACAAGAGCCACAGGGTTGTAAGGAATTTAGCAGGCATGTCGTTCCTCAAGCACTACGTTGACAAACTCTGGTGCATGAAGCCATGTGGTTCTAAGTCATCCCGCGACATCACCATGGTCATCCATGAATATGTTGTGCGAGGGTGGACAGATCACATGAAGGACACGCCCAGCTTCAGGGCGTTCAACGACAACCGGGGCCAATGGACTCTCAAGAGAGAGAACTGCAGCAGGGACCTTGAGTGGAGCCTACGGCGGCCATTCGACGAGTGTGTCCTCCTGTGGCACCTCGCCACAGATTTCTACTTCTACAATACGGCCCCGCCTCCCTCACTTGACATCGTGGGTCGCTGCAGGGTGATCTCCAACTACATGACGTACCTACTGTTTGTAAATCCAGAAATGTTGATGGCCGGTGCCAGGCGCAGCTTGTTCAGAGCAACTTACAGTGAGCTCAAGAAAATAATCGATGACAGTCCATCGTTGGATGTGAAGGATCTTTGCAACAAGATAACCAAGAAGGTGAAAGCTCCACAGAGCTCTAGTGTTGCTTGTGACGCTTTGACGCTATATGAGAAGCTCAGGTTGGGAGGCGAGGAGAAGATGTGGAGGGTGATCGAGGGTGTGTGGGTGGAGATGCTTTGCTTCTCTGCAAGCAGGTGCAGAGGATACTTGCATGCCAAGAGCTTGGGAAGCGGTGGGGAGTACCTCTCTTACGTCTGGCTGCTCTTGTCGTACATGGGGATGGAGACCATGTCTGAGAGGATGCAGAGGACAGTGCTGGAAGAGGATGGAGCCAATCTAGCAGTGGAGATGGTTTGACGGAGGGACCAAGCGCTTAGCTATGGCAATCTTTACTGTCATGCAAAAGAAAATGTTGCTGGTGATATTGTTGCTTATTCTCTTGTTATAAAAATAAATTAGGAGTTGCCTTTGTTTCTGTCTCTACTACATGTAATGTATGTAGCTTAACCATTTTGTAAGCGTGCTAAGAGGTGCAAATGGTATCACTAATTTTTTTCCCCTTGCTCTTATATACCTACTCTGTAGGTAATTCATTCAACAGGCAAAATTTGCCAAACGGCACCTTAGTTTTTATTTAGTCTGTTCCTCTCAGAAATCTTTTATTTGGATTGAACTAACGGCAGCCCTGCGTATGTGATCTGCTAAAGTGTGTCCTATCAAAGTTCAGAGTTGTGCTGTTGTGTGTTCATGAACTTGCAAACTATTTATTCATGAATTTAGTGTGACACAAGTGACAATGTTATACAGTTTTTTTTTTTCAGACGGGTAACTTGGCAGGTGCACTGCCCTTTTATTAAGCAGGAGGAGAAAAGAAGTCCAAACAAATCCAAAGGCAGCCATGGCTGCCTATAAAGCAAAAGGTCCCAGCCTTAAAGAGAAAAACAAGAAGTAAACTAGGACAAACTGAAAGCCCAAAGAACAGGAAAGAAACAACAGATTAAAAAAACACGACAGGGCAGTGTTATACAGTTTTGGGATCATGATTCTGGACATGCATATCTCTCTCTCCTGTATAGTTGTGGTGGTCCGTTGTTTTTTTTTAATGGCAAATGAATATGCTAATCATTAACTGTCGTGTACTATGGCCAATGAATGCCTTAGTTTGAAGCATCTGACGGTGGTTCAGGGGCGCATGCAAGCTCTCTGGCCCGCCGGCGCCCGCAAACATATGCCACAAATCCCACCAGCATGGCTAAAGGCTTATTAGCTCCTAGTTAAATACAATTGTCATGTCACTTTATATTCATCTACAGTAATGAGTTGGCTACTAGGTTGGCTACTAATCAAGAGCCGACTTTGATGTGGCAAACTATTTAGCCCGCTTACATCACTTCATTACACTTGCTCTAATCAAGAGCCGGGTTCTTCTCTCTTTTCTCCTCCCTTTCCTCTAACTCACGGCAATGTGGCAAACCATTTATCTCGGTTACATCATTTCATTAAGTGATGCCCGCTAATCCTGCAACGAATATTTTTTGACGGAATTAGTACACATGTGCAGTCATGAACACATTCCTATTATCATGGGTGGTAATTTTAATATTATGAGAATCCCGAAAGAGAAGAATAAAGATAATTTTGACCATCGTTGTCCTTTTTTTAATGCTATAATTGATGGATTATATATGAGAGAGTTAGAAATGTCGGGTAGACAATACACTTGGGCTAATTCCATGCAGACCATTTTTGTTCCCATTTTTGTCGGGTATTTTTGTTCCCATTTCTGTGCTAGATAGAGTCTTGATCAGTACGAAATGGGAACAAAAATACCCATTAGCTAATGTATCAGCTCTCAATCGAGACATATCAGACCATACCCCTTTATTGTTAAATTCTGGAGATTCATCTATGAGTAAGCAACAACCTTTATTCAAATTTGAATTAGGTTGGTTCCTTCGGGATGGCTTCTCTAATATGGTAAAGGAAATTTGGTTGAATAGAAATGTTGGACATACCCCTATGGAAAAGTGGTAGGCCAAAGTAAGGAGCCTGCGCCAATACTTGAGGGGTTGGGCCAAAAACATTAGTGGGGTTTATAAGAAAGAAAAGAAAAACATCTTCGACAGACTAGATGTACTAGATAAAAGGTAGAAAGATGTCTCTTATCTCAACAAGAGATTGATGAAAAGCAATGCCTAAAAAACAGACTTGGCACATGTTAAGAGAAAAGAAACTTAAATGGTACCAACGAGCGAAGGTTAAGGGGTTGCTAGAAGGCGACTCAAACACTAAGTATTTTCAGCTCATAGCGAATGGTAAACACAGAAAGACAAGAATTTTCCAGTTACGAGATGGTGACCAAGTAATTGATGGGGCGAATGAACTCAAAAAGTACATCATCACTTATTACAAGGGTCTCTTTGGTCCTCCAGAAAACAATAGTTTCAATCTGGATGAAACTCAAAGAAATGATATACCATACGTAACAAACCTGGAAAATGAAGTCCTAACTAATGTGTTTACGGAACAGGGAGTAAGAATGGAAATTTTTCAAGTGAAGCATAATAAGGCACCAGGACCAGATGGTTTCCCGGCAGGATTCTATCAAGCCTTCTGGGACATTATCAAGGATGACTTGATGTCACTATTTTTGAGTTCCACAAAGGGACATTGCCATTATTTAGTTTAAATTTTGGTACCATCATTTTCCTTCCTCAATGTAATGAGGCTATCAAAATACAGCAGTATAGGCCGATATGTCGGTTAAACGCAAGCTTCAAGATATTCACAAAAGTAGCCACAAATAGAATATCTAACGTTGCCCAGAAAGTCATTAGCCAGAAAGTCCCCACACAAACGGCATTTATTTCGGGTAGGGATATAATGGAAGGTGTGGTTGTTTTACATGAGACAATCCACGAATAACATCGGAATTTAATGGAAATCTAACTGCTTTTCAGCCTCCCTTTGATCGACCATGAACTTGTCGAATTTCTTTGACTTTTGCCCTATTAATTAAGAGTAGTGTAATTTTCAAAATAGACTTTGAGAAAGCTTACGACAAATTTAAGTGGTTGTTTGTACAACAAACCTTAAGAATGAAAGGATTTTCCAGCAAATGGATTGACTGGATCGATGCTTTCACTCAAGGTGGGCACGTTGAGATCAAGGTCAACGATCAAATTGGGCAAACTTTTAAAACACTCAAAGGACTTCGCCAAGGAGATCCATTATCTCCTAATATGTTTAATATTGTGGTATACATGCTCGCCTCTTAATTAATAGGGCAAAAGTCAAAGAAATTCGACAAGTTCATGGTCGATCAAAGGGAGGCTGAAAAGCCATAGTGCTAACGCACGCCCTGTAAGTTTTGAAGCAGGCTTAGACAGTTGCAAGCTCCGCGTCGAAAAGCGAAGCAAGCCGGCGCTAGCGCGCTACTCTTCCTTTATGTGGTCCCTCGCTTAATTGATGGTGGTTTATCAATATTACAATAACACAATAATCTTTATGGAGCATGATATGGAGAAAGCAACTAATATGAAATTATTATTATGTGCTTTCGAACAATTATCAGGTCTTAAGATTAATTTTCACAAGAGCGAATTCTTTTGTTTTGGTGAAGCAAAGGAATTTGAAACACAATATTCTCAACTATTTGGATGCAGCATGGGTACATATCCTTTTAGATACTTGGGAATCCCAATGCATTTTAGGAAATTGAGTAATAGTGATTGGAAAAGGGTGGAGGAAAACATTGAAAAGAAATTGAGTAGTTGTTAAGAGAAACATATGTCTGTGGGTGGTAGGCTGGTTCTAATCAATTCCGTCCTCACAAGTTTGGCCATGTTTATGCTATCCTCTTTTGAGGTCCCTCGTGGAACCCTGGAAAAATTGAAAAATTAGATTACAGTAGGTGAAGATTTTTCTGGCAAGGCGAGGGGCACATAAAAAGAAATATCGATTGGCCAGATGAGATATTCTTTGCCAAACTAAAGAACTAGGTGGGCTAGGTATACAGAATCAATGTCTCCTAAGTAAATGGCTCTTTAAGCTTTTGAATGAGGAGGGCTTATGGCAAGATATGCTTAGGAAAAAATACCTCAAGAACCAAATACTCACACAGGCTGAGCGAAAACCAGGAGATTCACATTTCTGGATGGGTTTAATGAAAGTCAAAAATACCTTTCTAAGTTTAGGTACCTTGGAACTTAATAAATGGGTAGGGAATTTTACTTTTAGGGAACAATATCCGTCCTTATACAACATTGTTCGAAAGAAAAATGCAACGGTTGCCTCGGTTTTTGAGACGGTTCCACTCAATATCTCTTTCCGTAGGACTTATATTGGACAAAACCTCATTCTTTGGCACAATCTCGTTTCCGTATTGCACATGTACAACTCAATATGACAATAAGGACCGGTTTTGGTGGTCTTTCACTCCTAAAGGTTTCTTTAATGTCCAATCTATGTACAAAACTCTTCTGAACAATGGCAATGTGTTTCAACATAAGTTTCTTTAGAAAATGAAGATGTCCCTCAAAATAAAAAAAAATTATGTAGTACTTGTTTAAAGGGGTTGTTCTAACGAAGGACAACTTAGCTAAATGAAACTTGCAGGGCAGTAAGAACTGTTGTTTCTATTCTAAAACTGAAACCATACAACACTTATTTATCGAATGCTATTTTGCTAAGTTCCTTTGGTGACTAGTTTTATTTTGTTTCGGCTTACATCCACCACATTTTTTTTGCGAGGGATCCCCCACATAGTATTAAAGCATATGTTTTTTTTTATCATATTAAGCATATGTTTGGAGTTTGGCTGAATGGTTTGGGTGCTAATCTTGAAAAACAATTAATAGTTGGTGCTTTAGCTATCTGATTAAGTAGAAATGATATTGTTTTTTTATAAAACACGCACCCATGACCATATATTCGTAGGTACTGTTTCGAGAGACACATTGGCTACAGTTTTGGGCGCTGTTGCAGGGGCGTGACGAAGTCAGGGAGATGATGAGAGATGCTTGCCGACGTCTAGAAGTGTTAGCAATGGAAAGCTTCGCACACCATGGATGGAGATTTAATAATAGAATTTCTTATTAATAAGTCTTATCCTCCTAATTGTATGGTGTATTTTAATTTGCAAATTTTTCAATTAGGGCAGACCTAAGTGCTGTAATTCTGTAATAAGACGGCTCTAACCTCCTAGTGATGCCAAAACCGGGATGCTTATTTCCCATTATCGAAAAAAAAAATCCTGCAACGAATTTTAGAACGTGATTGATTGTAGGGAAAATTGGGTCCTCGACACCGAAAGATCACGGTTTTAGAAATTTACCATCGAAAGATTTTAGTTCACTTTAATACCAGCGAAAGTTTCTCCGTTTAGAAATGTACCACTCCGTCACGTTTTCCGTTCAGTTTTCACGGCGGCGTCATCTTCTTTCTTCTTCGCCTCGCGCTGGCCTTGCCTGCCTCGTCTCCGAAGCCTCACGCACTCCCGCTGGCCGCCACGCTCCTGCCCTGCCCGCGTCAGCAGCCAGGCGGCCCTCGCCCCATGCGCCGCTCGCTCGCTCGCGCATGCCGCGAACTCGGCCACTCGCACGCGCGCCTGCAGAAGCTTGCGTAGTCTGCTGCCGAGCTGCTCCAGACTCCAGTTGAGAGCCGCATTGAGTACGTAGGTCCACAAATCACAGGAGACAAATAAATCCTCAAAGTTAGTCTCCAATCAACTGAAAGTGCTCCAAACCTTTCGCATTAGTGCACCAGGCCACCAGCACCATATAATTCACCGCGGAGAACGGTCAATTACACCAACAGATCACTCAATCGAAGAAGACAAGCAAGGCCTGTATCAGTCAATCCCCGTCCTGGAGTCCCGGCGTCGCTCTCGACCTTACACCGCGCCCAATAGCAATAGCAGCAGTGGAGGTGGACGCCCGCAGCCAGGGGCTCGCCGGCGACCAGACCGCCGCGCGGCAGCCCGACCAGGACGCGCGAGCTGGTTTGGGAGGCGCGTGACTCGTCGACAGGGATGGGCGCGGCAGGGTGCAGCAGAGGGGCGCGGCTCCTCGCCATAGAAGAAAGAAGACGAGGCCACCGTGAAAATTGGATGGAAAATGTGACGGATTGGTAAATTTCTAAACGGAGGAACTTTAGTCGGTATTAAAGTGAACTAAAATCTTTGTATGGCCCGACCCCCGGCTAGGCCCATCTGATGCAGGAGCTAGCCCGGTGTTTGGTTGCCTGAAAAGGCCTCCGGAGTCCGGACCTGGCTCGAGTGGTGCAAAAAGAGACCGGAGCCTGGCCCGATCGGTACACTCGAATCGGTTGAATTCGTGTCACAATGCAACTTGGCCCAACTAAGAAGAGCCAAACCAAACAGGGAGGCCGAGCCATAAGGCCCAATTGTATCCCTGGCCCGGAGCTCAAAAGAAAAAATTGTATCCCCGGCCCAGGTTGGGTTCAGCCTCCCTAAACCCCAACTCCTCCCTCATCGGCCAGCGCGCTCCCCTCCCCGCCGCCGTCGCCGCCGCTGCAAGAGCTAACCATGCCGAGCGCTTTCCACTCCCTCCGCCTTCCCCTCAAACGCAGACGCAAATCCAAGAATCGCCGGAGTCTCTCACACCCAAAGTTGCACAAATCCAAGAACCACCTCGCCGGCGGCGGCGGCGGGGACCCATCCTTCCACCTGAAGAGCTCCGCCTCCGCCTCCTCCCGTACCAGCGGCTGCCTCGTGCAGCCTCTCGGGAACCTCCTCCTCTCCGCCTCCCCACGCGCCAACCTCCGCGACGCGAGCCTGGGCACGCTCCGCCAGCTCACGGACGAGCTCATCCTCGACGTCCTGGGCCTGCTCCCGGCGCGCGACCTCACCGCGCTCTCGGCGGCGTCCAAGGCGCTCTACGTCGTCGCGTCGCACGACCCGCTCTGGCGCCCGCTCGTCCTCGACGAGCTCGGCGGCCGGTTCGACTTCGCCGGGACGTGGCGCGCCACCTACATCGCCGCCGTCTCCGGCGGCCGCGCGAGCCTTCCCACGCGCGTTCCTGACATCAGGGGGTTCTACTCCGACTACCTCTTCCAGAGCTGGCTCTGCGCCAACATGGAGATGCGGCACGAGTGGCTGGCCCGGGACAACATCGAGCGCCGCCGCGGCCTGTCCGTGGAGCAGTTCATTGCTAATTTCGAGGAGCCCAACATACCAGTGCTGCTTGAGGGGTGCCTCGATACCTGGCCGGCATTGCAGAAATGGACCGCGGAGTACCTGCTGGATGTCTCTGCAGGGAAGGAGTTTGCGGTTGGGCCGGTTAGCATGACGTTGGATAGGTACTTCCAGTATGCCGACAAAGTGCAGGAGGAGAGGCCATTGTACCTCTTTGATGCCAAGTTTGCCGAGAAAGTGCCAGAGATGGGGAGGGACTACGAGGTGCCGGAGTATTTCAGGGAGGACTTGTTCAGCGTTCTTGGGGAGGAGAGACCAGATTACCGGTGGGTTATCATTGGACCGGCCGGGTCAGGATCATCGTTCCATGTCGATCCTAACTCAACATCGGCGTGGAACGCTATCATCAGGGGGGCGAAGAAGTGGGTGATGTTCCCGCCGGAAGTTGTGCCGCCTGGTGTCCACCCGAGCGCGGATGGGGCAGAGGTCACTAGCCCTGTTTCTATCATGGAGTGGTTCATGAACTTTTATTCGGCTTGTAAGACATGGGAGAAGAGGCCTATCGAGTGCGTGTGCCGCGCTGGTGAAGTTGTTTTTGTGCCTAATGGGTGGTGGCATTTGGTGATCAATCTTGAGGATTCCATCGCAATTACCCAGAATTATGTGAGCAGGTATGAATTTACTAGAACAAATGTTTCGTTTTTTTTCTGTAATCATGCTATATGCATTGCCTGTTGCTTAACCTTAAATTATCACCCTGGAAGAAGTCACTTTTAATCTAGGAGAACATCATTTCTCACTTATAGGATAATGTGGACGCCAAATTACACTGTTCGATGCTATTAAGCATAGTCTAGTTCTCAAAAACACTGTATTTTGATTTCATGTTTCATTTTAACTGCTTTATCTAAATTCAGCCCCAGATTTAGATTTCCTTGTACCATCTACAAATTATACATGAATTAAGAATTTGTTTAATTTAACCAGAATGGTCATGTCTTCGTCATAAAAATCAATGAGTATTGCATTTTATTTTAGGGTCGAACACTACAAGAGTGCTACAGACCTAAATTCCTAAGTTCCAAGTGATGCTATTATTGCTATCCTTCTTGCCTCACCAAAGTTTTAGTTAGTTTTTACGATTGAGAACAGGAACATAGAAAAGATGAAAGCTAAGTTCTCTCTTTTCTTCAAGATATTCTTCCATTTGTATGGAAGCAACCTGGTGTGCAATACGTATTTTAACTCAAAAAATTGTTTCCAGAGTTCAATTCCGGATATTCCTATTTCTCTGGAAGTTCTCCATTGAGTATTGCTAGCTCTGATGTGCAAGTGTCTTGATCCTTGTTTGCACAATCTTTTAACAGAAAATTATGAACTTCATATTTACTTGATGGATTTTCAGCTGTATGCAATTTATTATGAGTCTTGTGCTACTTCCATTAAAAAAAAATCTCTTTGAGAAATAGGCAGGAATCCAGCAGATTACTTAAGTTTACAAACGCTGTCGGGGCTAGTGTTCCAAATAGTCAGCTTATGAGTTTGTTTCTTATCTCTTTACCTGTGAAATGTTCAGGAGAAATTTGTTGAATGTTCTTGACTTCCTCAAGAAGCCCAACGCAAGTGAGCTTGTTTCTGGGACCAAGGACCGGGTGAACCTGCATGACAAGTTTCGTGCTGCTATCGAGGCAGCTCACCCAGGCATGATCAATCAGGTTGAGCTTGAGGCCCAGCAGAAGGCTGCTGCTCGGAAGAAGAGAGCATCATTCTGGGATTCTGCTGTCGATGCCAACACCGGAGGATTCAAATTTTCTTTCTGACTTTGGCAGCGTCTTTGGCAGAAATGCTCATATATGGCTGATCTGTTTCTCGTTATTAGAGTTCAGCAATTTTGTCGTTCCATTTTTCATAGGGCAGTCGTATTCCATGTGCTCTGAGGATAACCTGCGTTCTCGAGCCTTCATGTTGATGTGCTCACACTGAAACTGATTCTGATTTGTACAAGGCAATGAGCTAACATTTTTGCATCATCTTAAATTTTGAAGAACAAATACACCGTTATTGCAGTACCATGTAACTTGCATCCTGATACAGTTGACACTTATTTTAGCTGGCAAAAGAACTAATAATGTCCTCATATGGGGATGATATAAGCGTACAAAACTGAAACCAGCATTCTAGTTTCTGGTGTTTTAGCACAGGTGACAAAGTGTGTTCTGAAAATATCCCTGCCATTTTTTAATACAAGGCAATTGAAATGTTGCACGGATGCTCGCTGTTAAAAATGGGTATAAGAAACGGGAGCGGCACCTGCCATCCAGCGGAACTTCCATAACGACGCAATTAAGCTGAATGTCAAAGGGTTGAAGGAAATTTTAATAAGGAATTTTCTAACTTGCAGAAGGTACATACATCAGATGATGTATACAAAAGACATCTGATTACATCCGTGTTCTAGGATACAAGAAAGTAGCCTCGACCATCCTAAGAAACTGGAATCTGTACATATAGTCCAGTTTGAATTAATCATGGATCACTGCTAAGAGGATCAGATAAAATCCGGCAGTTCCAGACAACAAAATGGTTCAGATAATAAACCACTGCTACCAATTCATTGTATGAGTTGGAAGATGATGCAGATTTCAGCCATTTGTGGAGAAAAGGCTCCTTTTAAAAGATGAAGTATCCATTTTTTTTTATGTGCCTATCATCATTCTATGCAAGCGTTCTCAACCATCTGAGTAGCCCAAGAAGCCCAGCGTCTAGCACCGGAGATTTTTGTTCAAGCCCTGAAAGAAGAACAATTCAGCAAAAAGAAAAATTATTTTGTTGTATAGCATTCTTGACTCCATAGCACAAGACATCAATCACACTACAACTCCTTTTGCTAAAACTTCAAATAAAAACGTGTTAAAAGCATAGAAGGAAATGGTATACCGATATCTGCAGCAACTCGATGAGCACACATGATCCCTGAAAATGCCACAGCGATGACACCTTGCCCGGGAAAACAACTGTCGCCCACGCAATAAAGGCCATCTATGGACTGTGAATGGGAACACCATAATTTAAGCACAACAAAGCTTGTACATGAAGAGGTTATTCAATACATCGGGTATCCTAATATGTATTAACTTACCGTAGTATTAAAAGGCATTGCCAGCAAACCCTTCGGTTTACCCCGCGGCATTGGTCCGTATGTACCGTCGTTTCGAGCAAGAAATCTTCGGTGAGTTTTGGGTGAGCCTACCTGGAGAAACAAAACACTTGTTGCATTAGAAGAGGTACCAGTACAGTAGGTGAATATATCATTGTATTTCACAGCATAGCATAATGAATATATGACTAGTCCATAAAAGCTTCTGGTGCTGTGCTGCATATGTTTTTCCATACTTGTGATGCATGGAGCCCAATGTTTTTGAAACTCAGAACTCGGACTACCTGATTTTCAATATGGGTTTTACCATTTGAAAGAACTTATTCAAGAGCTTTGACAATATTACTCGTCACCAGGGGCCATACATAGCCATTGTGATTTAGGGCCAACCTAGAAAGATCTCCACATGCTGGGAAGATTGGACTTATGTAGTGACCAAATCAACAAAGACGAACATGCTACTCCCTCCGGATGCAAATTGTTGGCGTCAGGACTCGGGACAAATAAGTTAGGCCTCCTTTGGAACGCAGGAATTTCACAGGAATCGCACAGGAATTTCACAGGAAACAGTTCAATTTCACAGGAAAAACGCAGGAAAGGAAAATTTTTCCTTCAATCCAAAGGAGGCCTTAGTTCAAAATTGAACTAGTTTGTCCTAACGTCAAGAATTTGCATATGGAGGGAGTAGATGAAAATTTCCGGTCCATCATCATAAGCAAATTCACACATATATCAATCTTCCTTCCATTGTTACAAACTTTAAGGCTTCCTCATGGTCCATTATCAGCTAAAAGGATGCTAGCAATAACTTTTATGTTTATACAGATTAAAACAAAATGATGGAATATATCTAAAGAATCCCAACATGGAAGAAAAGAAGTCACCTCCTTGAGAACTATCGAATCTTTAAGACCAGGAAACAACTTCTTTTCAAGCCTTCTTATAATCCCACTGGCCACAGCCTCTTTTTTCTGCTCATATTCCTTCCTAGAAAGACCCTGCAAAAGATGAAAACAAAAAAACATTAAAACGGCACAGTTTCTCAATATTGAAAAATTTATACTTCAGGTGGAACATTGTCCTTTACCTCCCAGTCTTCTATGCCTGCTGTTGTAAATATATGAAGTATATGATGTCCTTCAGGAGCCAGTGATGGATCAAGAACTGTAGGAATACTTAAAAATATGCTTCCATAAGGCTTCTCCAAATTATTCCAATCATCCTGCCAATCGCATTCCCAATTAATACTGGTCTAAGTAATCCACACAAAATACCACCATATGAAATTCTCAACGATGTGGCATTACCCAGAACAAGGAAACCTAATGCATACCTCAAGTACAAAATGATGGCAATCTGTACCAGCAGGCAAAACTGAGGCTTTGACACCCATATGAATAGAAAGGAATGATGGAGCTTTCACGTAATTCTTCTGAAAGTTTTTCTCCTCTACTGGAAGCTCTTTATCCTTCAAGAGTTTACCTGACATGAGAAGAAAGGAAATTAGTCATCTCAACAAGTGGAACTGAAAGAGCTAGTTTTCTTTGAAGTTAAAATGAAAAAAATATTTGCAGGATTACCAAACGTGTCCCATCTCGTAGCATTTGATATCACTGTTTTAGCAAAGAACTCTTTCCCATTTGATAACCTCACCCCAACCTGTAGTAAGAAGTACTCTGGTAAGGTTTGAAACCCAATATTAAGTCCAGAAATTAAATCAGCAAGAAAACTCACGGCTTTCCCATTTTTAAGAATAACATTGGTCACATTCGCCTTGTAACGGATTTCACTGCCCTTGTCAACAAGGCCATCTGCCAAGGATGTCGCAATGCCACCAACGCCCCCAACTGGATAATTAATCCCCCCAAAGTGCCTATCGCACAAGACCTGTTATACTGACTTTGAGATAACAAGAACTTCGAATAAATTTGAAATGGGCGAATCTGAAGGATAGAAAAATTGAACTTACCATGCTTGCATTGATCATGGGCGTTTGCAAGGCATTGACTGTGCTCACAATAAAACACTGTGAAAACAATGAATTATCTTGAGTCCAACTAACATTAATCAATCATCACGTGTTCCAAAGAGGAAGT
Organism: Eragrostis curvula; assembly: GCA_007726485.1. Lineage (NCBI taxonomy): Eukaryota > Viridiplantae > Streptophyta > Magnoliopsida > Poales > Poaceae > Eragrostis > Eragrostis curvula. The sequence continues at coordinate 23,571,243 of CM017440.1, read as the reverse complement.
TTTGAAAAGTGAGTCAACTCACAAATATGTCACACCTCGGCATCTATGAAGGAGAGCAACTTCTGATCTTTAATGAACTTGCGAGCAATATCCCCAGCGTTTTGTGGCAAATAATAAGCTGCAAAAGCAATAGAGCTGTGTCTTTTATTGCTTGGACCAATCAGATTAAGCAGTGAATATGTAATCTCCCAGTGGTCTCTGGCAAATACTAAAATCCAAAAGAGAATAGAACTGTGACATACATTGTGTGTACAATTCAAATATTTTTACCTAGCACACAGCAAAACATTCTTCCATTTTTTTTTCTGACATTGTATTTCCAGAAATTAATTAATCCCCTAAATAACCTGTAGCAAATGTAAGAGTACATCTTTGGATTTAAAAACAGGTTGCAGTTTACATACCGAGAGTCAAGCATTCGAGAGGCTTCTGAAAAAACTGCCCGAAAAGATAAAGCGGCTCCTCTAGGGACTTGAGCTCCAGCGAATTCAAAGAATTGAAGATCTGTTCAAATGTGATTGTGAGATAATAGTTACTATTTGTAATACAACTGTAACACAGCAATAAAAGATGCAGGTATGGAAAATAGAAGCTACCTTCCAACATGTGCCATAGAATTGAAGGATCCCTTCCTTCTCATGAGGGAATTTGCTGATCAGTTCTCTGATGAAGTCGTCGTACTCCCTGTGCACGAGGACAGAGAGGTCGCCGGGTAGGTGGAAATGGACCGTGGACGGGTCAGGTATGACTTCCATCTTGTGCCCGACCGCTTCCAACGCTTTTGTGATCAGATTCAAGTTACCCTGGATTCAACATACATCGCACCATTCATCAAAGAGTTGCCAACTTGCCATAGCTGATAGCTCGTAAAACAGAACGCTTACAAAACCCAACAAAAGGACTTCAATCTGCCATTGGCGAACGGATGACGAAACCGGTTCCCCCCTCCTCTCCAATTCACCCTGTTCTAGAGTCCCCAGGAGCAGGCGCTCACAATCCAGTCCGCACACTCATCTCAGCAGACCACAATTAACCAGGACGCACGAGGAAAAGACCCGTCCCAGTCCCAACCCCGTGAGCACGAGAACCAGCCCGCTCACCTTGTCGGAGAAGCCGAACATGACGGACGAGCCGACGTCGAAGGTGAACCCGTCGCGGCGGTAGTACCCCGAGCTTCCCCCCGGGATGAGGTACTTCTCGAGCACGAGCACCCGCGCGCCCTTGGCCGCCAGCTGCGTCGCCGCCACCAGCCCCCCGATTCCGGACCCGATCACGATCGCGTCGTAGGTTCCCCCCTCGCCGCCTCCCGCTCCCGCCTCATCCTCCGCGACGGCCACCGGCGGCGGCGCCTTCTCCGGGGCCAGCGCGCTTCTCCTGACGCCGGCGCTGCGAGTCCGGCCGGCGCCGGCTGCGCGGAGGCGCGACGGGCGGGCGGAGGAGGTGGGGACGGGCGCGGCCGGGACCGCGGGGGCGTGGAGGAGGCGCGCGGCGAGCGGCGGCATGGCGAGGCGCGGAGGCGGTTGGGTTGGGAGAGCGGCAGAGCGGTGGGAGCTGAGTGGGGAGTGCGGAGTGGACGGGTGGGCGCGGCGCGGGGTTTTTTAAAGATGGGGGAGGGTGGCCGGCGGGCGTGTCCCTCGTGCGGCCGGGGCGGGGAATCTGGAGGGGAGGGAGGCGGGCGGATTCCGGGGCGGGAGGAGACGAAGAAGGCGGGGGAGGCGCCGAGGCCGGGAGTGAGTTGGCGAGTGCCGCGCGGAGGCGGATGGGGGATGAGGCCCGGCCGGGCCGGCCGCTGTTGGTGGCCCTGGTGGGCCAGCGTGGATATCCACTGGACTTGACAACGGATTACTGTAGTGGCTGGATTAGGACAGATCTGAACGTGCTTAATGTGCGCTGAGCACTAGTAGTAGTAAGGTACAGTGATGCCAGATCGCATGTGATTTCCCTCACGATGTAGTTCTGGTATTAAGAGTGCGTTTGGTACAGCTTTAGATTCATCAACAATCAGAGGCATTTCATATTTAATTCAAAATCGTTTCACGACCTGAAACAGAAAAATCATTGAAAACATTTGCTTATTAATCCCGTGAAACGTTTCACAAAATAAACAAGAATCAATTGAAACACCTATTTAAGTGATTCTCATTTCTAGTTTAAACAGAGAAACGTTTCAGAGTGATTCACACAACAAAGTTTCATATTTTAACCATTTAGAAGTGATTTAGGTGATTCGAGAGAGAATCTGAAGTGTTTCATGCATTCAAACGGACCCAAAAGTTTTCTTATCCCGAATCTCCTTGCCGTTTTTGTGATGACCCCAGGACAATATGCCCGCTAATTTTAAAAATTTAATACTTCATCCTGATATCATCGTCGATAAATAAAATGTATTCCTTCCATACTTTTTATATATGACGCCGGTTAGCTCAAATTTGGAAGAATAAAAACGACATATATAGTGATGCGACCTTCCACGTGATTACTGGCCAGATCGCATGTGATCCGCTCACGCTATCCGTCTAGTTTTTAGTAATTCGTTTTTTGAAAAAAAAAAAACTGTAAAAACTCACTTAAAGTTAATCTACAACTCGGTATATTCTGTCAAAGGTATCAGACGGATACGAAAACATATGAACACTTGATTTGTTAGACGAGCATTCTTTTTTTCTTTTGCGAAGTTTTATATGAGCATGAGTCGGGTTTTTTTCCCTTTTTTTTTTTGTCTCGTATCCACTTCCCATTTTTGTGATGCCCCAAGGCCATAAGTTCAACTAATTTTTAAATTTAATATTTGCGTCATCCGTAAAGAATCAAAATATAGGTAAAATATCGGATTGTATCTTCATGAAGCAAATCAAGGCTGCACGATCATCTCAATTACATCTCAAAGTTCGATCCAAAAATGTACGATGAGGAATAAAAAAGTCAAGGCTCTTTTGGATTGGAGAAAAAAAAATTCCTGCGTTTTTCCTGTGAAATTGAACGGTTTCCTGTGAAATTCATATGCGATTCTTGTGAAATTCCTACGTTCCCAAAGAGCCTTCAAACTAAAAGTGATAAAACACGGTACTAGAATTTAGGCATTTGAACCAAGGCCCACTCACTTGTCAGATTGGATATATCATCTAGAGCATTTTAGTTTCAATAAATTTGAACTAAATAAGCAAATCAAGGCTGCAAGATCATCTCTGTGATTACATCTCAAAGTTCGATTAACAAATGTACGACGAGGAAAAAAAAGTCAAACGAAAAGTGATAAAACTCAGTACTAGAACTAGAATTTTAGGCCTTTGAACCAAACCCACTCACTTATCAGATTGGATATATCACTATAGCCCATTTATAGTTTCAATAAATTTGAAATAAATATGTAAACCTTGCGACGATTTGCCGCCCATTCAAACAAATTACTCCTACCAAACTGATCAGCGCAAAGTGGGCGCAAAAGTCCACTTCGTGGCTCCACCTGTCAGCCACGGGACGCTACAGATTTTCTTTAGAGCAGGTTTAATGGCTACGCCGGCTGCCGGCGAAAAGAATTGCCACCACGTAGAGATGTGGTGGCGGGACCCATGACAATTTAATTCTCTTTTGGCCACCGTAGCAATAGAAAGCATGCATGCACTGACCGCGGTCCCATAAAGATGCATCCGCCCGCTTCATGCTGGCGCTTCACAAATCGTCCGCTTTCTTCTCTCTCTTCGTTTCTCTCTCTCCCACGTCGGACTTCGCCGGCTGAAGCAAGCCCATTATACTTGCTCTTAGAGCATCTCCAGCAATACACCTTAAAACAAGGCCCCTATTTCTATTTTACAGGCTGGCATGTAAAAATAAGGCCTCAAAAACTAGTTTCAACTCCAGCAGTGCTGGCCCAAAGACCCTATTTTCTGTGGGACCCATCAGTCAGATTAAAAAAATCTTCGATCCGTCTCCTTCCCGACGCCGCCCGCTTACCCATCTCGCCGCCGCCCGCGTCCGCCACCCGCTGCGACGCCGCGGCTCAGCCTGCCCACCGCGGCGCCCCCCGCGTCCGCTGCTCGCCGTGACGCCGCCCGCTCGCCGTGACACCGCCTGCTCGCCGCGACGCCGCCCGCCCGCCCGCGACGCTGCGACACCGTCTGCCGTGGGACGACGGCGAATTCAGCCTGCGGCGGACGACGTACCCGAGCTCTAGGTCCGGATCTTCTCCTTCTACTTCTTCTCCTGGTGGTGGAGTGATCAGGGGAAGCTGGTCCTTGTTCTCGTCATGCTCTGCGGGAGGCTGAAAGGGTTGTACAGGCAGCTGCGCAGGGCCTGATCAAAGAAATGGCCATGAAAATGTTTCGGCGCCTTGAGTGGTGGTCCAGGAATCACCAACTTGAAATTCCAAGTGACCATGTGCATAAATTTTTAGAGTAAAGATCGGTGGAGGGATACATTTATTGTTGTATAAATTGTGTTGGATAATCTTTTTGTATCCTCTTTTTAAGCAAATTATTGATTGCATCAAAAGTGTTGATGTATCCTTGTATGTGCTACTGAAAACTGAATATAATGTGGCACATATATGAATAAAAGTGTTGATGTCTATTTTCCTGGAATTTTCAGTTTATAACTCTGAAAATTGTGTGTATAGCTGTCTCTGAAAAATTTCAGTTTACAGTTCTGGGTTGGTCAAGTTTCAGTGTGGCAACAACATGTATTCATTCAAAACTCTGGCTGTATTTTTTTTTCACTTGAAGTATTCAAATATCAGTCACCATGTAAAATATTCAAATATCAGTCACCATGTGAGCAGAGCATCTCACAGGTGAAACCACAAGAACAAACTTGCAAAATCCTGTCATCTATTCACTGTGAGCTGAATAGCTGATATTCCACACGAACTACTTAACTGGAACACTGAAACGACAGTTACACTACTGAACTATGAACTGAACCTGAAACAGGACACTACTAGTTGATTCCAGGCAGCTTGCGTGAAAATGCAGTATGAGATCAGTGGTTTCTTGATCCCAGTTACAGAGTGATCATGTGATTATGTATGAATATTCTAGTTGAATGATAATCAAGATCATAAGTATATGATCATGTGTGATGATCTTGACAAAAGAATAAGGGAAATTGCAGAGTAAAATTACTCCTGTTTCTGATATCACACGAGCACAGAGAGGCTTATGTCCAAGATGGCACTGAAATTATCAGTTGGTAGCAGAAATTGCACTGAAATTATTTGCTCTGAGAAGTTAATATCTGAATGCCAGCATTGTTTTACTCATAAAGATCTGAATGCCCCATGATGTTAATGATTGGGAACAGGGCAGCATATGTAAAGGAAAAAATACAAACTGCAATAGATCCAGTTTTAACTGCAGTAGGATTAATCCCTTCATGAAATCCACTGAACTCTACAATATCAGCTCTGATGCAGTTCCAAATGGTCACTAGCAGACGAGATGCATACCTCATACAGAAGCATTCGCAACAGGAAAAAAAAAAAATTGGCCATCACTGTTTTCAGATTGATCAGACAACCGGTGAATATTAAACCTGAACTGAACCTGAAACTCTGAACTGATACGTAACCATCTGAATCAGATCATATGTAACTAGCGCGGCCGCCTACGTGGGATTCGGCCACATCGCCACCGCGGAGACCATCGTCCAGGCCATGCGGGAAGGCCACAAGGACATCTTCTTCGTCGCCGGTGGAGCCAAGGACGGCAGAGGAGGCCGAGCGCCGCCGGAGCCGGAGCGGGACGCCGGCGTGGAGATGGGGAACGTCGACGAGGGCGCCTGCGTGTGATCCATGCTGTCGACGAGGGCGCGGAGCCGACAATCTTGTTCGCGGTGGTAGACGGCGCCGGCGAGCCTTGTCGCGGCCGTACGCGGCGCCGGCAGCCCACCTCGCGCGGCCCTGGAGGTGGAGCCCTCCATGCGCCCTTGAACGGCGTGGCGCCGTGGAGGAGCACCGCACGGAGGACGGTGGTGGTGGCGCTGCGCCGGGACGCCGCCGGGAGGGAGCTGCTCACCTGGGAGCTCGTCAAGACCGCCGCCGCCGGGGACCGCGTCGTCGCGCTCCACGTCGCCGCCGCCTCCGTAGCCGAGGAAGAGGAGGGCAGCGCCGCCGCCGCGGCCGACACGCTGGCCTCCGTCGACGGGCGCGGGCGGCCGGCGCGTCGACGGCGCCGGGCTAGATGCGGCGGCGTGCGGGAGAAAGGAGAGGAGAGGAAAAAGGAAAAAAAGAAGAGAAAAAAAAGGAAAATGAAAAAGAAAACGGTGGGGCCCACGGATAAGGGGGGAGGTGGGAGGACCCTGGGAATGAGGGCTTGGAGATGGAATTTGAGGGGGCATGTAAAATGAGGGCTCAAGTAGAGTCCCTACTGAAGTTGTTTTTTTTTACTCAAGACCTTAAAAATAAAGTAGGGTCGTAAGTAGAGCGTTTGCTGGAGTTGCTCTTAGGGGTGTTCGTTGTATGGGGTCTAAAATTTAGAGGAAAGAATCTTGTCATTTAAAAGTATTAAATAAAGTTTAATTACAAAACTAACTGCAGAACCCCCGGTCTAAATCGCGAGACGAATCTAACGAGGGTATGTAAGCCGTGATTAGACGCTATTTACTGTAGCATTACTGTAGCATCACTGTAACAAAATATAGATTAATTAGGCTCGTTAGATTCGTCTCGTAAAGATGTACTTATCTGTAAAAAGATTTTGTCATTAAATTTTATTTAGTACTCTTAAATAATAAGATTCTCTTTGATGTGACAGGTCTAAATGCTAAATGCTAAAGCAACTAACACCCCCTTAGTACCTTATCCCCGACGACGCTGGCCGGGTCGCGGTGCCGACCGACCTGCCGTTACCCTCGAACGCCGCGCTCAACGCGGAATCCCCACCGCCCACAGTACTCCCGCCCACTGACACTGGTGTCCCACCTCACTAACTACCCTACATTGGAATAACATTTCCCACTGTTTCTATTCTCACCCCACACGCTGTACTCACGGAGAGGATGGGTATTGTACCCACCTGTCAGTCGGTCCCCGCCAAGCGGGTACGCGCAGCTGAATGGAGCTGACGGTCAAAAACGTACTTGAACGCCCGCCCGCCTGTCTCACTCGCCGCCGTGTCCGTGTCCAGCCAGCCCAGCCTCACCGCACCGCACCCGCACCTGCTCCGCTCTGCACATAGCTTCAACTCACAGCAACTCACCGACGTGTGGGACCCATTTCAGAGTGACCCACTTGTCGGTGGCTGTGCGGCGCGTGAGACGGGAGCGTGGTGATGGGGAGATGGAGTGAGGTGGCGGTGCTGGACAGGACGGGGCGGCGGGGCCCACTCGAGCGGGTGGGGGCCGAGTGGAGACGAGCACGCGTCTTGCCCCTGGTTCCTTTTCCTCCTCCTCCCTTTCCCCATCATCCATCATCGAGAGAGGGAGGTAGAGAGAGAGGTGAGAGGTGAACAGGAAGGCGAAGAGGCTAGGGTTTCGTGCTCCTCCACGCCGCTCGCACGCATCGAATCCCGCCGGATCAGGCCGGGCTGCAGGCGTCGCCGGCGGTGCCTGGTAAGGCCAGATCCCTTTTTTCCTCCCGTCCTCTCCTCTGCTGCTGCTGCTGCTGTTGTGCGGTGGCCGGGCGATTTTCCGGTCGTTTCCCGAAGGCCCGTTGCGATTCAGGTTGGGCTTGAGTCTGTGCGACGCATGGGGTTCTGGTTCGGGGTAGGAGCAAGCTGGTGGCGTCGCTTTGGGATGGAGCTGTTTGGGGATTTACATTTGGTTTCGTGGGAATTGGGGTTCCTGGGTGCGCGAATTCGGAGCTGTTTGGGAGAATTGAGCCCGGCGTAGGAAATCTGTGTGCTTTTTGCTATTCTGAGGCAGTGGGTTTTGGGAATCGGTTTGTTGAGCTTGTGGCGGATCGTGATTCGGGTGGAGGCGGCAGATGCGAGTGTAATTGAACTGGTCGACAGGGTGCTCCGTTGAACAATTCGGCCGGCCGTGCTGTCAGATTGGCGTTTGATGTGATGGAAATTCGGGAAATGGGCAGAATTAAGGGGGATATAGTTGCCGTTCTAGTTGGCTCAGCAACTGTTGACCCGGAAACAAGCCGTTGCTTGGAGTAAGCTATTTTTTCCCCCTTTGGGTAGTGTTTCGTGATCAAACTAGACTGTCAGTGCCACTTAAAGTTGTGTATGTAGATGGAAGTTAGAGCAACTCCAACGAAGCCCTTATCAAGGCTCTCATCTTGCTTTTGAGGGTAGAACATGCAAAAAACGTCTCCAATGAAACCCTCATCCTTCTCCTAAGGATGAGAGGCCTCTCATCGAAGGCCCTTGCCCTCTCATCCGTAGGAGCTCCACCGAGCCCCCTCATCCCAGCTGGTGGGGCCGGCAACCGCTTCCCGCGCCTTCCGACGCCCGTGCTCTCGCTCCCGCCACCATGCCTGACGAGGTCCGCGCTGCTCGCACGCCGTCGAGGCACCTGCGCGTCGTTGCCGTGCGCCGCCGAGGCCCGCCCAAGCTGGTGGGGCGGCAACCAGCTCCTGTGTCGCAGCGGAGCACGCCATGGAGGCGAGGCGAGCAGCCGCACTGGGTGTCGCCTTCTGGGGCGAGCAGGGCGCTGCTTGGGCCCATGCCTCCCGATGAGCTCAAACGTCGTAGCCTTCAGATTGAGCTCCACTTGTAATCCAATCAAATTTGCTTGTTGCGGCATCAAATTTAAGCACGCCCGCATCGAATCGAGCTTGCTGCTTCTGTGCTGCTACGATTTGAGTGCCTGTGGAGGGAGAGCGTGGAGGCAGGCTCCGGTGGAGAGAGAGATTGGGAGCAGATAATGTGAGGTATGAAAAAGAACGGTGGTGGTCTGTTGGGGAAGGAGAAAAATAATAGGATAATGCTGACATGTGGGACCACAAAGGATAAGAGCTCATATTTGAGAGGATTGTTGGAGATGATAGTGAAGTAGGGGTCCAAATCTGGATGAGGGGGCTCTCAAATAGATGTATAAGGAGGCAAAAATGAGAGGTTCATTGGAGATGCTCTTAGTGTCGAGGATATTGGATGCACTCACGCATGTTCCATTTCTGAGAGTATGACACTTTAGACCTGACGGAAAAAACAGATCTTCCCTCTTTTGGAGAGGCACCGTTAGAGAGGCACTAGTGGTTTTCTTCTAGAAGTTCGCTGAAGCAATTTCGGGAGATGTTATACGTCTTACTCACGTTGCAATCTGCCATTTGTTTTTGTTGGAACTTTGAGTCATGTGGATGGGTCAACCATTCGTTATTCTTTGTAAAACACATTGAACTTAAAACAAAAGACTAAATGGTGATGGCCCGCACTTGTTCTGCTAATTGGATTTCTTTATGTTCCGTGTGGAGTTTCTTTGAGTTAAATAGTTCAGTAGTGTCCATGACCGTAATCCGGGTGAGCTTAGCTATTATGTTTTGAATAGAGAGCATATTCAGCTTGTGTTCCACAAAGAAATTTGAACACTTTTGTTTTGGGATGTATCTTTGTTTTATTTGAGCATGGGAAGTATTAACTTGGGGGTACTTTGAACAGTTTCGTTATGGGATGTTGTTTTGTTCCATCCATTGAGACGCTAATGACTTCAAAAAGGGACTGTTAATGGATTTAACAGCGATTTTGTTCTTGTACTGTTGTTTGGTGGGAACTTCAGATCCTGAATGCCAACAAATGGATTCTGATGTGGTTCATTCATTATTTCATTTTTAGGTTGATAGGTATGCATTGGCATAACTAGTACATTTTACAGCAGAATTCTCTTTTTGTTTTTAGTTAGCTTTGATTGAACACAGCATGTCATGTGCATTTCTTTTATTAGTATAATTTGTTTGTGTTCTTGTATTTGCCCACTATTTTTGAGAGAAAATTCCGGTACCATTAAGTTCGTTCTTGTGCCTAAGTTGCTAAGGGTTCCAAGAGCATTACTTTTATGAATATTTGAAGATTGACAATTTTCTTATCTTGCAGCATGTATCTTGTTATAGGATTATCGAGGACTGTTTTGGCTTTATATTTTTAGTGTTTCAATGGACTAAGATTTGTATTCAATATCTTTTGAGTTTTTTTAATCGTAGCCCTGACTCGTTTATTAAAGCATAATAATGAATAACTGAACATGTTTACTATTTTCATCTAAACTCAGTATTAGCTATGACGAATTGCGTTATTGATTCTGGATACGCCTTTTTAATGGATTTGATAGGCTGTGATTCCTTTGCAATGGCATCTGGAACTGAGGAGAAAGCTAAGATGGAGAGTTTGACTTCACCAGCTGCCTTTGTGGAGGGTGGCATTCAGGATGCATGTGACGATGCATGTAGCATTTGCCTTGAGGATTTCTGTGACAGTGACCCTTCTGCGGTATGATGCCATTTTTTTAGTTGCATTATTTTCTTGGAAAGTTCATTTTTTTAACCATTTTGTTGTGCTTGCTCTCTGATAGTTGACTGTTTGCAAGCATGGGTTCCATCTTCAATGCATTCTGGAATGGTATGTTACTTGCTCTAATCCATACATCTGAAACATAGCATTTTTTTAATATTTCCTTTCGCATGTTGGGCGCCTAGTTTCATCTGAAATTCATCTGGGCTTGTGAGTGAAAATTTTGTCTGTGCGCTCGTAATTTTTGGAATAATGGAACATGGGATCCCTTGAAAAATCTTCATGTCTTTATTTAAACTGTGATGGCTGATTGTAGGTTGTGGCTGGTATGATTAGCTTAGCAAATTGGTTTATTGTGGCCAATTATAAGCATGAAATCTCATTTTCCTGAGTTTTATATTTGTTGTCTTCATGCAAGGCTGGTTTTAAATCTGGGATTATTGGCATATTATCAACTTTACTGTGTTGCAACCAAAATTAGTTAACCAAGATGACAAATTTGGATATCATGACATGATCATTGAACACTTTTAGCGCTCTGTTAATAGATGTGATCGGCTGTTTGTCCCTTATTTTTCATCTAGTTCTGGTGATACTACTAAAGTTTGTGGGCTGATCTAAGATATATTGTTATCTGTTGCTTCAAAAATCATTTCTTCAGTTGAGGTCCGCCGCCTGCTCTTAAATAGCAAGCATGTGTGACTTTGTCACTTCAAGGACTATTTCCAGTCATTGGTTTTACACGTATCAACATGTTGTTTCTAATAGTTAGCATGCCACGCGCATATATTATTGTACGATAGTGGAAATGTGAACCTTTGCTGAATTATGAGGGAATTTTTCCAGAACCCCTTCACATTTGACTTGGAAAGTCTGATAGGTCGCTCTGCAATTCCATTGAATGTAGATTTTGACTGTTTTGGCATATTTTTTTCAGGTTCAAAATATTTTCTACACTAACAATTGATTGTATTTTTGCATAGGTGTCAGAGAAGCTCGCAGTGCCCAATGTGTTGGCAGCCTATTAGCATGAAGGATCCTACCAGGCAAGTTCTGTTTAAATATGTTCATAATTTTTTGCTATGCCTTATTTTGATATGTTAAATGTTTCTAACTTCTGTCCTATTGATATTTCAGTCAAGAGCTGCTTGAGGCAGTAGAGCGTGAGAGGAATATAAGAACCAACCAAACTCGGAATACAACCATATTTCATCACCCTGCTCTTGGGGATTTTGAGTTGCAGCATGTATGTGATTCAAAACTAATGTGATACATTTTCCTTCTAATGTGGCGGATCATTGTCTTTTGAGTTATCCTGACTTGCAAGCTATACTTTTGCAGCTTCCGGTTGCTGGTAATGATGCTGAACTTGAGGAGCGTATACTTCAGCATCTAGCTGCTGCTGCTGCAATGGGACGGGCGCACCATCTTGGAAGAAGAGAGGGGCACAGGGGCCGATCTGGCTCTCACAATCGCCCACAGTTCCTGGTTTTCTCTGCACATCCAAGCTCACCTTCTGCTGGCGCAGTTTCTTCATCATCTGCTCATGGGGAAGGAGATAATGATTCAAATCCTGTTACCCCTAGAGCTGGTGTGTCATCTCCACGTGCTAATTTCAGTGGAATAACTGGTAACGAAAGTCCCGGGATGCTTACCTATGATGCTGAACAAGATGCTGTTGTTTCTTCCGGAAATAGTACTCCTGTTTCAAGTCCTAGGTTTTTCAACAGGTACCGCTACTATATTCTCATGTTAGTTTTTTGTGGTGATCAAAGTTACTGATATTTGTGATCAAACTAATTGATGATTCTGATGCATCAGGAGGCACTCCACTGGGCAGTCAACTCCAGACAGGGCTGGACCGTCAGATATGCAGTCTTTTTCAGACTCTTTGAAGTCTCGCTTAAATGCTGTCTCAATGAAGTATGGATAAGTACTTTCATCTTGAGCCTTCTAGCTTATTGTATTGTCATCTCAAGTTTGCCCTTTTGTGAGATTCAGGTACAAAGAATCTATTACGAAAAGCACTAGAGGGTGGAAGGAGAGGCTCTTTTCGCGTAACTCATCCGTGGCGGATCTTGGTTCAGAAGTGAGAAGAGAAGTTAATGCTGGAATTGCTTCTGTGTCAAGGATGATGGAGCGTCTGGAAACTAGAGGCAATAGCAGAACAGAAGATAGCCCAACAACGTCCGCTGCTGAAGTTGGTCCCTCTACCGGATCAAACAATGAGGGGGCTTCAGAGAGCAGCTCTACTGCTACTACTACAAGTGCCAGCAACTCTTCCACGCCTTGTGTGACGACATCTGGTTCAAATTAGGACATGTAAGCGTTCCAGAAAGAAGGCCTGCACATGCTCGTTCTTCAGCGTGGAAGGTACCACATATATCTTCTCTTGGAACCTTGGTTGGATCAAACTAACCACCCTTGTATTTTATTTCCAGGTGTCAGGAGGTGACAGAGCTGAAAAGCATAGTAGCATGATGCTGTCATCTCAACCATTGCGTAAATGAGTCCACAAAATCAGAATGTTTGATTCAATGTGTTGGTTTGATAAAAGGGTGGCTGAGACCTAGGAAAGTTGATTGATCTTCTGTTTCATCTTTGTAAAAATTTCTTCCTGAATACAAATGTTTACTAGTATAAATAACAGTGGCGATGTCATACCATGATCTTGATAAGTGATTGGAACAGCAAAGTTTCCTGCTGTCATACAGTTATTGTTGTACAAAGTTCAGTTATGTGCAGCTGACTCTAGCTTTTGGTGGACAAAAACGTACATGCTTCAACTTTGGTCTGCATTTATGTGCCTGAGCGTATATATCATTTTGGATACCCTGGAGTCCTAACTACGCCTGGTCCTGGAACATTCTTATGTCTTTACACGGTTTTTAGCCAATTTATTGGTCTTGTGAAACTACTTACTAAGAATAAGCGAGATCAGCTTTTTATCATTTTGGCATTGAGCGATTTTTAATTTGTCTTTGTGGATTTGAGTGTTTCCTGTTTTAGCAAACAAAAGCATTACGATGCATTGCAAACTTAAGTTGTACTACAGTGTAGCTCATCTGACTAGTAAGCCCCCACTTGAATGATTCGATGTCAATATTCGTGAGCACGTGCAAACCAGCAATGCCTAGTTAAAATGCATATATACTTCTATCTGCTTGTATGATTCAGGAGTATGTTACGATTCTGGTGGTACAATTGACAACTATGACTTCAACAACAAAAACCGCCAGTTCAGAATCAAAAGACTGCAAGCTCAGCGACAAAAAAAATTTAGTTGACAAACAGTGTTTTACTTTCAGCATCTAGTTACAGGAGTGTCTCTACAACTAGCTATGTCAAAAAGTGAAAACATCCGATGTGGTGTCCAGCTTAACAGATTTACATTTTCCTAGAACTAGCCAATAACAAATGAAAGAATTTCACTATTGCAGGCCAATCAGTCAGTTCCGAATCATGCTCTGAATCTGATGCTTCCTGAAATTGAACACAAGGATACACCGAAATATGCAGATTCAGCAGCGATGCGGCTCTTGTTGTACTGCATTCTTTCTAACCGTCATAAAACAAATGTGTCAAATGCTGTCTTTAGCTAGACGAACGATCATGCCTCACGCATACAAGATCATCCAACTTGTTTCCGTCCATCTTGTATAGGGACACACCACCCATTTGGATATGGTGTTCCTGAGCCTCTTCCCTTAGCCTCTCGAAAGGGAGCTTTTCCCACTTGCTGTAATTGGAGTTTTTACGAGTCTCACTCATATCTGAAGTTCCCGATACTGGTCCATAGTCAGGGTCCACTGTACCCCATACCTTGCAATTGCTAAATGGACTCAAATCATCCGGCTGGCCAGTTTCATGCCTTTTCAAACGGAAAGCTGCAGCATGTGCTCTTCTGATATCTTCCTTGCTTGGTATATCTGACCAATCTTCCACCCTCTGTGCTCTCATGGGGGAATGGATTCGAATAACCTACATAGGCAATTATCGTGTGGGTCAAAGACAAATCTACTGGTATGGATCAGAGAGAATGGAGCCTTACTCCAAGGCACTCCAGAAGTTGATAATATGCCCGGCCTTGTAGTGGATTGTGCCCTTTTCTAGGGGACGAGAAGTACCTTGTCCTGGAAAAATGGAGTGGGCAGAATAGATATTTATAAGAAAGAACCATTGGAAACAATAGGGCCAAGTGCCAGCTGCCAGGCCAATCATGAAATGCCCAATACTGTAGACATGCCTTAACTCACCATTCTGTGTAGCCAGGATCAACAGTAAAACCATATACGTCGACAATATCACACATCGAAAGGGCCAATTCTATGGATTTCATGCCAGTTCCTTTAGCACCCCTTCTAAGGACTATACCTTGAAATAGGTAGACAGGATTTGGAAGCTCCTGCAAGTAAAATTGTCCCATGTTCAATATAAATGAGACTTGCCATGTCAAATCGAGTAAATATAGCTCATATGACAAACCCAGCTTAATGAAACAATACAAAAATATATTACCTTTATAACAGCATTGATCTCTTTGTGCGTCAAACTTTTAATAATAAGAGCCTCATCAGCTGCAAGGGCAAGCCACAGAGTCAAAGATCTTGTTTTAAGATAAACTTGTCAAAGGTTCAGCGATAAAGAAAAATAATGTGATTATTTCCTGTTGCTCCCTATTTTTTAGTGAAGCTAAAACCTTGTTAAGGAAAAGGGACAAATGGTAAATTAGAAGAAAATCAGGATTACAGCATTACAGGAGCCCTTCAATATTGGAGCCATATTTCGAGCAGCTCCCCTGACAACCAGTCGGAAGTCCCTTTTCAACCCAACATGTTTTGCATATTTCTGCAAATGGAAGCAAAACAATCAGTAGAATATAGATATACCACGCTGCTCAAAAAAAAAAAAATTGTGATGACAAAGCTCTTGGACGAACACATAGCTTAGAAAAGAGAGGTCCTGAGCTAAGAAATAAGAATAGAGAATTGCTGGTATCATAATATGAATGACGAGCTCAGGACAAGAAGATGCCAAGATCAGCATAAGTAAACAAGCTGGTTTATATAAGTTCAGCTCAGATAAGTTCGATGACTGTCCAATGAAATTACCTCATTAACAGGTGCCTCATTGTCCCGAAACACAGCATCATGTGCATCAATCTCTTGTCCAAACTCTGTTTTCAAGAGATCCCCTGAGTTACCAACAACTGCACACGTCGCGAACTGGCGTGGATGGAAAGGGGGTTTAGCAGGTAGCAAAATACTAAGAAGCTCTTCACAGAGAGTACGATTGTAGCATTTGTCAGCACCACTGCAAATTTTGAAAAAAAAAAAAGAGAACTTTGTCAGTATGCACATTGATTTCACATATAAAATGAATAAGAATGCAGGAAGTACAAACATACAGCTGTGCGATCCTTTTAGCTGCGTAATCCAACCATCCATCAGGTCTCACATCCAAGTACTCCCTTGTCAATACAGTTGTCATGTTGCGGTACTGCGTTCATATTGGTATTAGCAGTTTAGCACAAGGATACATAGTAATAAATGTGTACTCAAGAAGAATGTCCTTACCTGTTCCCACAAAAGGATAGTTTCGCAGACATCATATTTGTATTCTAGAGGCTCAAAAATTTTGAACTGGGCATTATACTGCAAAAGTTAATGGAATATTGTTACGGTAAATACTTGACTCAAGATTCTGGGTATATAACAGCAGTAATTTCCTATGAACATGGAGGAGCACTGACCCAGGTGCTGTTGGTCCCTTCAGGAAATTTGAGGACCAGCTTGCAATGATCAATAATATCTGCTGTGAGGCCAAGTCCCCTGCTTGCCTAAACAAAGAAGATTGTTCAGAAGCAAAGCTTAAGGGCAAAAGCAGCCAAACAATAAGACAAAAAAAAATGTTCACTTCTGATCTGGAAAAATGTTGCATAATAGTCACAAGAGTTACATTTCATGAGAAAGTATTTACAACGATCTTTGATTTCACAGGATGACCATTTATCTTTTATACTCGTGTGGATATACAAATACAAAATAATAGCATGCTAATACATACGCATCTATAATCAAGTAGAAATTCGCTAATTATTTCTTCAACGGAAATAGCACAAAAGTTTCAGTATTTCACCAATGTCTCTGTCGGAATAACTAAAAGCAACCAGAGTATCTACATGGATTTTGTAGCAACAATTAAATAAAATAACCATGGTCATACTCAAGGAACATATTCTTTTCCTATTCAAGAGAAATAAATAATCCCTCTAGTCTACATGAAAGTATGATAATTCTAAACAACAGGGCAAGTCTATGGTTGAGCGCGCTTAACTAATACAATGGTTGTGAATGCGAATACGTCATAGAAATATTTGTGTTGCTCAAACTATTGAACTAGAGTAGGCCATAGCTATTGCATTGCCCCCGACAGTTCCTAGTTAACACGGTTAGAACTTTGACATAGAAATTGCGGCATAAATGCGAAACAAATCGATTTCGTCGCGGTTCAAACGGTCAGGAATTATGGGGAATACTGAAACTGTCACGCGCACGTACCACGCACTGCTGGACGCGGGACTGGAACCCGGCGAGCGCGCGCACGTCGTCGGCGTCCAGATCCAGCTTCCTGCTCGGCGCCCCTGCGGAAGAGTCGAACCCTTTAGCGGAAGGAAGCTTAGCTAGGGTTTGGGAATGCGGGAGGGACGGAAACGTGAGGCGCACCCGGGGCGGCGAAGAAGGACGACTGGATGGAGAGCACGGCGAGGCAGAAGGCGAGCGCCAGGCCCAGCAGCAGCGCCACCGTCGGCCGCCGCTGCGCCGGCGCCGCCGACGGCCTCGTCATTGGCGGACGGATCGGAGGCAGCGCGGCGGTGGATGGGGAAGAAAAAGGCGGGCGTCGCGTCGGTCGGGGGAGAGTGGAGTGAGAGCTCGTTCAGTTCAGAAACCCGCAGTTTCACATGAAAACGTGCTATTCGGTTCACAGGCCACATAATGGAATGGAATGTTTTATCAACATGTTTTTATTATTTTTATCATCGGCGATAGATTCTGATCTCTATCTCCATCTTAAGAATCATACTCTGGTAATGAGAGATTTTTTTTTCTTCTTTTCATTGAATGATTACCAGTTTCATGTTTCGACTGCTCCCCTCCCAGACTTTGTAAACAGTCTAGGGTCCCGTGATCTAATCACGAGGTCTACTACATAATAAAGTCGAGCATGAGAGATCAAGAAAAAAAAAAGATCTAACTGTAAGCAATCATTTTTCACTAAACCACGTCATATCATTGAAAACCAACCCCATTTTTGAAAGACACGATGGTTTACAAAAAAGGCTGCGGTGAGTTCTCTATCCTTACAAGTCCAATTTCATAGCTGCTCAAGGATGAGTAGTCTGATGGTAGTTTTATGGCAAGTGGTTTCACGAAAATTGATATGATAAGGTTTGCAATTTGTGCTGTAGCTCACACAAGTTCAAATGCATCTCCCATACTTTCAACAAATGAAAAAAAAAAAAAATACACCACGAAACAATCATGATGCACGGAGCTAAACACGAAGTACCTATTTCATGACCCAGGTTTTTCGTAGTCTTGTCCAATCACAAACCGGGCACACAACTGTCAGGTACAATTCCTAAAACAGAAACCCAAAAGGCAAAAAAAGGGCTTCATTATATCGAGAGAAAGCCAAAGGCTGGTAGCCCTGTTTTAGTACACAATTTCACAACAGGAACGAAAACACAAGCCACATCTGGTTGCAGTTGTCAGCGTCACCTAGGCACATACAGATTCCAGTAACGGAATGCGGACGCCCTTGGAAAATAAACGGAGCAGGTACCCTTGCTAGCGCCTATGAACCCATAGGACAGGCGTATGTACAGTACACTCCGAACCTGAACCTGCTCCTTAGCAAGGGTTCCGTCCAGACTAGTCGCCAACAAACTGGCGGCGGCAAATATCTCAATTACCGCTTCCTCTTCCCACCTGAACCTCCTGCAGCCTTCCCGCCGGACCCAGACGCTCTTGGTCGTCCTGCGGGTGCTTTCTTTGCACTGGAGCCATTCTCATTGCTCTTAAGGTCAAGCTGGACTTGGATTCCTGGGAAGCAGAATGTTACCGGAAAGTTAGGCACAGCATATACAGCAGGATAAATAGGCCAGCAGGAAGCGTCCAGAAAGGGAAAGTATGAGAACCTTTCTTGTTATTACTCTGCAGGTCCAGTTTCGGCTTCAAGGCCCCAGGCAGAAGTTCATCTGAAAGATTAAAAAAGAAAAGTGGCGATTAATTACCAATTCATACAGAATATTTGTAAGGAATGTTGCTGGGTAGTAATATCAACACTAAAAGTGGCATCAACTGGCTACTCGACTCTATCGATTGTTAATATGAGAGAAATACTTATACATGTTAACATGATACGGCAATAGACAGTATCCTCGGGTTAGAGCTACTTTTCTAAAATTAAAAGTTCATTAACCCCTCCTTCAAAAAGTCTCTTTTTTTCTGATTTAATGGTTTCTGGGGAAAGAAAACGTACCTTCATCATTTTCAGCATCGGAAGACTCTGCATCAGGTTCATCTGATGCTGCTCCATTTTCTCCAGGCAGACTCTCTTCCACTGGCTCCAAGATTGCTGCCACTCGTTTCTTTAATGGCTTTTTCATGCCCGGAATATTTATTAAATCTGCTGTTCGAACAACGCGAGAACTACTTCCCTGTTTGTATGCCTTTGTCAAGGCACTTTTAACCGCAGGTTGAATACCATCCATAGGATTTGGATGACCCTACAGAAACGAAAAGATATTCAGAGCCAAGACAGGGAATGATGACAAGTAAAACTATGGAAACAGCTTACTCAACTAGGAGTAGCAATCACTCAACACAAATGCTTCCAATATACCATTTTCAACACAGCATCTATCTAACAATTGGATTGTACCCTATTTATTGTAGCATTTGATATGTTGCTCTGTATTCACCCAAGTCTATACCCAGTCTTGTTTTCGTCCATTTCATAGACACTATAGCAAATATATGTTCTTATGAAATAGTTATGGTTTCTGTTACTCTAGCAAGAATAGTGCACATAATCAATACAATAGGTGAAAATGCTACAAAATACGACAAATTATTTAACAGGCCAACAACAATTTAGAATGAAAAAGTTCAGTAACCTAGTGCTTTTGTCACCATTCAATGTGATGGTCAAAGGAACATGCATTAGATGGAATAAACATCAGTCTGCTTTTACAATAATTGCCAACCTTAAATTTGGATACTTCAACAATTGTGTCAAAGTCTTCCTGGCTTAAAGAGTAGGTATCCATAAATTCCACAACTTTTCGAACAGCTTCGTCCTGGATGTAATTGAAACATAAGATTTCAAGCAGATCAAAACAACAACAATAATAACAAAGCCTTCTAGTCCCAAGCAAGTTGGGTACGCTTTCAAGAAGATTAAAACAACAACATAAGATTTCAAGCAGAATGCTCATACAAAATTTACATGGGAAATAGTACTTCGTTCCCAAATAGGAGCTAAAAATGATATAGTTAATGACTCAGCGATTGTACAATGTCGTGTTTATACAGAGTGTGGACAACACTTATGTGGCTTTCCTAAAAAGAAAAAGGCTAAAATCATGATATTACATGAGCTTCCAAGTTGTGTGGTACATGATATGTAACTGTGCTTGAGCCTGTGAGAAGCTGGCACATAATACGATTTTGGTCAAGTTCCTAATCTATGGAACTTCTTAATAAAATTGAGGTTAAGTTCCCAATACGATTTTGGTTAAGTTCCTAATCTATGGAATCTCATGATACATCAGGTTTGTAGCATAGTCCAAATAGAAAAGTTGAGACCGATTTATGCAATACATAGCTTGGGATATTAGTACCATCGTGAAATGGTCAAATGACAGAATACAACAGTGAAGTTCATTCATAAAGCACAAGATGAGAAATGAAAATGATACCTTTGGCATTGTCTTCAGGGGGTCGGTAAGCTGTCTCAAGAGAAGAGTAAGATAATCAAGCCTCAATGCCTCCCTGAAAGCCCAAAATTTATAAAATACTCAATTAAAATATAAAAAATGCCCACTTATAAAGGGACCATATTTATGTGAAAAAACTTGAAAGCCATTTAGTTATTCAAAGTAATAGCGCTGCCAAAAAAATATGTATGAAGTTTCCCAGTATTGGCACCTCAATGATGTAAAGACAAATCAATCATTATGATTTCAGATACCATGGTTTGGAACAAAAAATAAATAATAATCATCTTGAAGATGTGATCCAGGCAGGTTAAACAAATCAAGGCCTGTTGAACTTGATCGGTGTGATGGAGAACCGTTTACAGAGCAATTATATCAGAAAAGGGGCATGATTCATTCAGCATTGCAGTTAACAGAACAATATTCCATGACAGATTCAGCTCCCCTATATATTATACTGATCTAGTATAGCATAGATACAAGGTGAATATAAGGGCCTTATCCTATGTCATGTGAAATGTCTGGTAACATTTTCAATGTCATGGATTCCAAGTGCTTCGCAACTAGTCGTTTGGAAGGTGCAAAGGCTTGGAAATTATAGTGTGCAAATTTCAAGAAAATGTAAGACACCATTATGCACCGTATTATGCAGGACCACATGCACTAGTGAACACGATTCTTGATGGCTTCAGCATATGCACCTCTTTTAGCAAACACAATTCAGCAGGAAATAATCTGTTTCTAGACCCAAAAAAACACACATCGAAGATACCGAGATATGATGTCCCTCTTAACACAATGGAACTGTCAAACAATGTGCTCCATTGTGAGAATAAGATGAATACATGTGGATTGGCTATTAATCCTATTACTGGGGTCAGTTCAACTGTTCAGCTTCAACCCTGTTGCTCAAACCAGGTACCCTAGGATGGAATAGAACTATTATTTAGAAAAGATGTACGCACTACGGGTCATGGCCAAAAACATTAAGATACTGCCACAATCGAGCAATGGACAGGTAACCCTGCTATAATATAACAGCAACATAATGTATTGGATATGTGAACAACCAGACACGAGCACCAAAGAAACCTTATGATAGATCTCAAGAATATATAGAAGTACCTGTCCAAGTTTGCTTGCTGGGAGGAAAGAATATGACTATGGGCATCTTCCAGTAGCCTTCTATTTTTGTTAGTGGTTGAGTACTTTCCCAACCATCCACCAAACCTATTAAAATTTCTCTCACCCTGAAAAATTATTTATGGGTAACCAATTTGGCTAAATGGCAAAAGTAAACTAGATATTAAAAAGGTTTGAACTTTACTGCTTCAAAGATTTCTCTGTTCCCATGCATCAAAGCAGCACTGGAAAATGCAAATGATGTTAAAAAACCAGGTTTGCAAATTCGAAGTTAATCAATACTTAAACCACCACATATTAACCATATCGGCAATACTTACGGTACTATAGATGAAGCGAAACAAGCAGCTTGGGACAGCTGCCATTGTCGATATCTTCTTATTTGCACATTAACAATATCACCGTCTGCTATAGACTCCGCGGCATGGGCAAGAGCACTCATTCTTTTAACTCCGCTTTCATCCTTTCCCATGGTGTTAGGTCGATAATTAATATAATTTTCCTGCAACAAGCCACATTTATAAATGTAAACTTCAAAGAAACCTTGATTTACAAAACAATAAGCGCGAGAGCAGGAAACAAAACAGAACTTCTGGGGTCCAGGACATGATGAAATACTAAAACAAATAGAACAGAATACTACTGGACAAATCCATAACAATAAAAAGGTCAGCAAAATAAACCTATGGGATTACATGTTCACACAGTTCTGATGCACAATGGTTGTAGAAATTATGAATGCAAGCATCCCCATTTTCCGCGTTGTCATAGGCTAAAGATCTAATACAAATAGTAATGCTTTACCATCCAAGCTCACAAAAAATGTATTGTCATCAACAAAATTAAAATTACTAATATAAGTTATCAGATGCAGATAATTAACTAAAAACATCATCACAAATAACCAAAAAAACAAAAATATAGAAGATAGAACTCAGGCAACTGCCTGCAATATACATGCCATTA
Organism: Eragrostis curvula; assembly: GCA_007726485.1. Classification (NCBI taxonomy): domain Eukaryota; kingdom Viridiplantae; phylum Streptophyta; class Magnoliopsida; order Poales; family Poaceae; genus Eragrostis; species Eragrostis curvula. The sequence continues at coordinate 23,548,749 of CM017440.1, read as the reverse complement.
CTGAAGCAAGATAGGATGCACATGAAACTATTACACATTCTGGTAGTTGACTTCACAAATGAGGTTTCAGACTTAACAAACTATATGTGCATGCTATGAAATTGTACTGTTAGTATGGGGAGGTAGTTTGCATGCAGCAGAGTGGGAAGGACTTTTATAATATTCAAAAAAGGATCTCAGATAGAGAATGCATAAGATGATTCATGAAAAGAATTGCAGTTTGTATTCCAGACCTGGATAATCAGCGGTACTAAATCAGGATCGCTCATGCCCAAATCAATTCTCTCATCAAACCGTAATCTCCCACCATTGAAACCAAACAGCCTGAAAGTTTAATTAATGTCGATGAGTACTATGAAACCATAGGAACAAAAGAACAAGCATGAAGTCATTCAAAAGCTCATCTGACAGTAATTTGACAGCAGAGAGCCATGTTTTTAAACAGGCAGGAGATGTGCCCATTTTGTAAATAATTAAGAATATGGTATCATATAACTGTTTAGAAAAATGAATGTGTTAAGAGGAAAGGCTAATAAAGAGCAAACTAGCATGCAGATTGAAGGAAGCATAATAAATTCCTTGCAAAATAAAAGTAGTGTGGTTGCAGATTGTCCAATCTAGTTGACAGGTACTGCAAATATAGCCCTTACCAAAAAAAAATGTAGTTTTATTAACTAGAATAAATATCTGGTGTAGATAAACAAGCACAGGTGCAAACTTCTTTTCAATGATAATACTATGCTGAAATTTAATATGGTGCACACAAAGCTTAGCATAAAGTCTCATGCATCACATCTGAAATTACACAATTGTCCGCATACTAAAATCAATAAAAGCACGAGATCAAGGAAAACATAGAAAATAACTGCACTGTTATATTTTAATGTCGAAGGACTTGTCAAAGAAAGAACAATACTTGTCAACAGCTGTAAAAGGAGAAATATCTTCATCTTTTGCACTGCTATTAAGTCGCAGTCTTATGTCATCGTATTTGACCACAGACTGGGAGAGGCTCATATACTGCAAATGGTTGAGTGCCATGCGAATATCACCATGCACTCTTTCTGCAAGCTCTTCCATAGCATTCTAGCAATCCAAAAACCATATATTATTAACAGAATCTAGAAAGTCTACCTAATAGAAAACGGAGTGAACGGTGCTACAATCACATCAAAACAAAACTAAAAGTGCTTGTTTTGGATCAAAGATGAAATGAAAAACTAGAAGCACAGAACTCTGGTTAAGATAAGGAGCACACCTCTTGAGCTTGAATACCTTCCCTTTTGGCAATTTCCATCAATCTTTTACCCATCTGTTGACAGAAAAGGTTAGAACCAGAAAAAATATATGCATATCGAACCACAGCTGGAAAAGTATTAAGTCTTCCCCTTCAAAATAATCATGCAAATGTAAATGTGGAGTAAGATGATGATTTGGGAAATTCATACAAAGAACGTAGTAGTCAATTTGCAACTTGCGATAGCTAAGCATTCAGTATTTTATCGAGTACAAACAGTAACATCATGTGAGAAGATTACAGTATCCACAGTTATTTGCATAATCAACCTTGTGGATAGCCAATTCTTTTTAATTTCAGATAGACCTCAAATATGGACTTATTTTGCAGATAATACAAATAGCAGCAAACTAAACTATATCACAAATGCCTAGATATAACAAAAAAAATAAAGACACTAGTTTTCGGTCATTCAGAACCAATTCAAGTCCAGGAAATCCAAAATAAACACCAGTCTATAATAGAAATCTGGGCAATTATAAAGGTCACTAGAGTTAAATGTAGAAAGCAATGACCTGTTGTTTTGTTGGTTTTCTGAAGTTGAGCAGCAAGCAGTAATTCACAAGACTCTTCAATTTCTGGCTATAGCGGTCATTACAAATGCAGATTATAGGAATCTTGGATATCTTGATGCTAGCAATAAGATCAGCAACACCACCTCTATCTCCAGCAGACATACCATCAACTTCATCCATGATTAGTACAGCTTTAGGATGTTTTGACCTGTGAATTTATTGCCCAATTCATATACAAATACAATAAGAAAAAAAAGAAAAGTCCAAAAATTCATGGCCATTCTGGAATACCAACCGATTGCCGATGTAATTCAGAGTCGCATTGCTGATAAGCTCTTTGACAGAATTTGATGTGCTCCCCCCGACACCTTTCTCGATCTTGGAGTCTGCTTTTCCACGGCTATCACTTGCATTAACCTGTTTTCAGAAAATGTTTGAATTTGTGCTTGGTAGGTTAAACAAGGAACAAATTGTGTAGAGTATAAAAAGAAAACCTCAATGGCCTGCAATCCAAGCATCTGACTGACGACTTTTGCTGTTGTAGTTTTACCAATACCCGGAGGTCCGCTCAATAAGACAGCCTTTTTAGCTCCACTATCAGCCAGCTTCTTTCCCTTGCCTTTTTGGCTGGAATAAAGGAATTGTGCATCCCAACTTTTCAACCAATCATGAAGTTGTTTGACCTATATATGAAATTCATATTAACTGCTGCATAAGTGCAAGTTACTAACATAACCAAGAGCAGAACCACTCACCATTGATTGGTTGCCAACTATGTCATTTGGAACTTTTGGCCTATACTTTTCTGTCCACTGCATGGAACCACGGTCGATACTCTTGGCTTTTTGGTTGTCACCGGAGGCACTTGCAACATTGCTCTTTGAAATAGTGCTTTTGTCCATAGCACTTACATCAGCTGAAGATTCTAAACAGAGATACACAAGCAAAATAGTATGAGAAATGTTAAAATCAGAAAATAAGTTTGAATATGAGTCGAATCACCAGAGAATGTGAACACAACACCCACAATGATCAAAGTTAGATGATACTCTAATAGTCTCTGACAAGGAAAGGTACTAAATTATGCTAAGCAGGATCCTGCATGCACTATCCAGCTATGGAACCGTTAGAAATTGAGTTCTGGTCTACCTTGTTTTTCAACTTTAGCTGGGGAGCTCTTTGTCTGTGTTTTCTGTAGCTTTTCAGAATTGTTGCTCTTTTGATGTTCTACAGAAGCCTTCGCAGGCTTTGATTTCCGAATCAAATCAAATAAGCCATCTTCAGTCAAGAACGGAACACTGCAAAATGCGTAGGGATAAATCAAAACGAATTTACAACATAATTTTTAAAATGAAAAATAGCTATTATTACCCCAGGTCTTTTGCTTTGTTAGATTTCACTCCACCAATGTCTTCATCAGCCAATAAGTAACTCTGCCAACAAGCAATGTCAGCCAGAACAAGTAGAGGGCATCATAATTCAAAAAAGTCATATCCTACTAATATACGTACTGTCTTTTTACTGATTGAGCCAGTCACACGGCCTCCATAACGCTTAATTAGATCAGTCGCTTCCTCACGTTCAAGACTGTTAATAGGTATACTAAAAATTAGAAAGTTCTGTTGATTTTTCTAGCAGCAGCTTTACAGTCAAGAAAGGTTAAACTATCAGAATAATAGTGTGCATCGGCCATGACATGAACATAAACATAATACTAAATGTCAAATAACCAAAAAAATGAAAGCACCTGTCAAGGGTACCACTTATGACAAATGTCAAACCAGATAAACAGTCAGGAGCGCCCTCTGGGACCTCCTACAAAGAGCAGAAAATAAAATACACAGTTAAGAGTTGAGTTTCCTAGTTTATCTGAAAACAGCAATAATAATAGTAATAAGGTTACCTTTTCTCCTTTGTGAGGAGGATCTTTCCTTTCACCGAAATTCATAAAACCCCTCCCACCCCCTCCTCTCCCTCTTCCCGCAGGGGCTGCTCCTGCACCTCTTCCTCCCCGTCCCCTTCCCCTTCCAGCTGCTTTGGAAGGGGTCTTGACATCTTCATCCATCTTGTCCTCCTCCTCAGCCTCCTCAATACCTGCAGTCTTTCCGGGGGCTTCAACATTGGACTCAACCTTAGACTTCTTTGATGGTGGTGGCTTCACAGGAGTTTTCCTTTTTGATGAAGGTGCCACAAAGTCGTCATCGTCTTCATCCTTAATCTTTGATGGCAAAGGAATGATATCCTCGCGGAGTTCCTTACTATTTTTCTGATTTTTTCTTTTCGGCGTACTCTTCTCTGTACTTTTGCCCGTGGCAGCATCAGTCATCTCAACATCTGAATCTTTTTCTGTTTTGGATGCAAAATACTTGCTTGTCTTCCTTCTCCCAGAAGGATCTTGATTACAGGGCGCCTGATTGATCCAGTACACAACGTTAGTAATGCAAGAAACATGTGCAGCACCAAATATTGTAGATCAATGAAAATGAAAATTACAACAGAACAGCAGCTAGCATAGGAAAATAGCTTCTTTCATTACATTATTATGGTGTGGATAGCCGGACACCAGAGATGAAATACTGAAGGAAACTAATGAGCCTAGTCACCAATGTAAACTAACTTCTAGGAAAAAGGAAAATCTACAAAAAAAAAAAAAAGATTATTAAGGGCAGATATCATTATTCAACATTGGTTTGTAAACAAAAAAGCACAGAAAGTGGTTACAATTTAAATGAGTGCGAGATTAGTGGGCGCAGCATCCCTATTGGTCGCAAGGAACACATCTGATCATAACTGGGTTGCTTTGCCAATCCACAACATCATGCATCAAAACATAATCCATCTAAAGCAGACATTGCCACAAGACCGCGACAATTACGAACAGAGAGCAGGGGCAACAACAATGGGGGTATAGGACCAGCATTCTACCATAGAAGGCGCCGGCTTCTTCTCCGGGATGCTGAGCACCGGCTTCTTTTTGTCCCCCGCAGAACCAGAGGGCTTCGCGGCGGCCCCATTCTTGTCCTGCGACTTCATGAACCATTTCCTGATGTCCGACGACTGCGCCAAGGAAAATCCAAGAAAAGGAGAGGCTCAGAGGCGCAAGAACAGTGAACAAATTATCCCCCTCGTCGAATCAAGAATCCGGGCGAGAAAGCCAAGAACGCACTCACCATCTCCTACCCCCGAAAAGACCGGATCTTTCCGGACCCGGGAGGCAGCGCGGGTCGAGATTTCCAGATTCTTGGCGCGATTGGGGATGCGCGGCGCTAGGGTTCTAGGGGGCGGGCGGTTCTTGCTTCCTCCGACCCTATCGAGCCTTGGCCCCCGGCAATCCAGGGGATGCGGGGAAGGAGAGGGGAGGAAGGAGAAGGCGATGAGAGGCCGCGGCGGGGTGCGGCGGAAGATTCGTCCCGCGGCGCGGCGCGGCGGAGGTTTTGGTTTGGGTTTGGGGGCGGGGAAGGGAGGCGGTCGCGTTTGGGGAAAAGGGAAGAACCGGCGCGCGCTGCTCTCGAGATGCGCGGGACGCCCGGAGAAAGAGGTGGAGGCGTGGCAAACAAATGGCGTGCCAATTTTATTTATTTATGGATTATCTATATATCACTTGCATGAAAATGAAATATATCATTCGGTTTCAACCAACTGTTTAATCATGCAGTTTGATATTCAGCCTAGATTAACATGTTGGTAAACTAAAATTTACAAAATGCTTAGCCATAGAAGGCTTATATCTTAATCGCCTAAAATTACAGTATGTTTAGCCGAATTAGAACACTATAAAATATGTAATATTAGTGAAATTACTGAACTTCTATTGTATGGATAAATATGTTTGTTCATAGAGAAGTGGGTGAAATAACACCGAAAACAGCTAAAACGACGGGATCTTTTGACAAAACAAGTTAAATCCTCATGTTGTTTTCTTAAGAAATGAGCCGCCCTGAATACTCAGCTCGATAAATCAAGTGAGAATTTGTATTGCAAGAATAGCAAAGTATATAAGATTTAGTATATAATATATATTGTATTGTAGTACCTACTCCTTCCATGGAATATTGCCATATAGTTATACCATACAGGTATAAATACATGGTCGAATGAATGCAATGTTAAAGCTCTTTATTATGTTTTGGCATTGTCACTATTTTGTTATATATTAAACGGGTGGAATATTCCTTGGGAGGCTATGTTAACTTACTATACGTGCTATGTGCTTCTCACCTAATCTACTTCAGCAATGCATTTATACATGCTTGGCGTAGTGGTGCACTTTACAATAATTAATTCATCTTTCTAATTGCGAATTTTCTAGTTAGTTGGCAGCATGTTTAGGTGATTGTGACATCAAAATAACAAGTTTCACACGGCAAAAAGCAGAATGCTAGTGACTAATAAAATAACCAAATTTGTCTTGAGACACCGAGAAAACGGTGGCTTCTTCTCAGTCTGTCTTGGACAAATTAGCTAGTAAATATGGCCCTTCGGTCTTGTATGCCTTGACAGCAGTTCAAGGAACTAATATTTTGAACATAAACAAGTATATAACAAATTCAGTGGCAACAATATTTGACAGCTACAGACTTAAAATGCTATAAACCATAACTCTGGAATATAGTCTTTTAAAAAAAGACCGCAAAAATGCGAGAGTTCAAGCTGCCATAATCACCAAGGCGTTTGCCAGCCAATGTTAATGCAACACGTCCGAGGAGTAATTACAACGTATTGTGTAGTTCCCGCGCGGGGGGGGGGGGGGGGGCAAGAGAAACGGATTGAAATCTGATTAACACCAGTCATCTTTTCTGAGCCATTTTTATACAAAGTCAAAACGGAGAGCTCATGGTAAAAAGGACAATATAATCAAGAACTTTCCCATTGAAAAGAAAAGGGGAAAAATCAGGATACCACAAAATAATCCACTTGTTGCGTTGATGTCCTGCAACAATCCTAAGATGTCCATTGTCGTACAAATTCAATATACACAAGACTGAGAAATTTAAACATGAACAAATTATCAACCAATATACATGGCATGCTCAATGACAAGCTGAAAAAAGGGATGTCTACACTGGAAACCATAATCCCACGGTACTTTGAGCGATTCAACTTTCAATGAAGCACACACCCTCACTATTCACAAAACTGCAAGAAAGAAAGAAATAGCAGAATGCACAATCAATCAACCATGGACTGGGACTTCATTTGAAGCGACCAAAGGGGCAGTCAGGTCAGGCACTCTTGCTTCTTCATCACCATGTTCGACAACAAGCACTTCTGGAGCATGAGGTTCTGAAGGGGCAATGTCAACTGGGTTTTCTTGCACTTGCTCAGCCTTTGCCCTTGAAACTTTAGACTTTGAGTTCAAGGTTTTTGGCTTTGTAACTACAGGTTTTGTTTCAGCCTTGGCGGTGGCAGACACTTGGGATGCAGTTTTTGAGACTGGTCTCTGAACTGGTTTCCTAGCAGGAACTCGTGGCTTGTTTTCCACAACTTCATTTACCTTGCCTGAATTTGCTGTGCTCCGGGGACTCTCACATGATACAGAACCATCTACGGAAGCAGCAGTAGCAGAACTGGCTGGTTTGCGACGGCCAAGCTTCGGTGACCTAGCACGTGTTGGGGGAATCTGTAACATCAAAACATCAAAAGCTCTATTTAGGGGTGGCACAAGTCTTTAAAAGAACACAAAATTAAGGAAACAGATCAACATTTTCTACACAGATACACAAGATAAAATGCTTGAGTGCTAGGAAATGAGAAATTGTTATTAAACCCTGTGAAAAACTGGAAATAGCACAAAGAAACATTTATCGTAATATTATAGCT